>OZ007597.1:310590989-311018489 GCA_963931845.1 Maratus michaelseni
ATGTTTAACGCGTCTTAAGTTCGATGACAGTAGTAATAAAAATAAAAACATTGTAAATAACCAAAGATACAAAATGAATTTGAGTTTTATTTTTCGATTTAAACTCAAAATGGAGTATAATTCAGCTGATTTTTGGAAAATTTAATCTAACTCAACTCCTAGTATTTTCCCAAGTCCAATAATGTAAACATTGTAGCCAAAGGTAAAAAAACTCCAACAATTTGAGATGTAATTTTGATATTGATACTAACTCACAGAAAAAGTGAGTTTAATTCCGCTCAAACTTCTTTTCGCAAAACTGAATCGAATGAACCCCTGCAAGTTACCCATAAGTTCAATAATAATATAAGCACTCTGTAGCCAAAAGAAAGAAAAATAACAACTGGAATTGGAATTTCGATTCTAACTCGCAGAAAAGTTGAGTTTAATTCAGCCCACGCTCATTTTTGAAACACTGAATCAAACTCAACTCGAAACTAAAAAAATGTTCATGAGTTAACGTTGTTCTCAAATGATCTGCTCAATAATGCGAAATTTCCTGACACATTTTCTGACTCATTTTTAAACGCAGAGGCATAAAATTGGAAGGACTGACTATGGAAGCGATTTGAAATCGAAATGAGTTTTCCATTTTTTAATTAATAAATTACTTACCGAGTTATAAGCGATTCGCGTAAGGTGATAACGTATTTTTCTCCTTTCTTGCACTGCAGCGTCGGGAATTCGTTCGCCGACTTTGGCAGTATTTACTGAAATATCTAAGGACTTTAGCAAAAAATAGAAAACGTCTTTCGATTACAATGTTTCTGGATAATAATACTTGCCTATTTCATGCCTTTACGAAGAAAAATGAATTTAAAAATCTGTCTGAAAGTAGCTCCTTTGGATTTGAGAACAGCCCTAAGTTCACTCACAATAACTGCCTTAAGATGGAGGGAAATTTCATATAAATTACACAGTAATAACTTTAGGAATTCAGATATAAAGGATAAAGGGCTTTTCCCTGGTTTTGAACATGGTTTTGAACAATATTTCTATGAAAAACATGAAATTGTTTTCATTCTTTACATACATAAAAATTCCAATTTGAAAAAATAAAAAATTTTTTTTTTATTAAATGTGATGCAGTTCTTTCTTAGATAATGACGTCCTGACAACATTTTCATAATTTTTGTGATTCGAAAATTCAGTTTAAATCATGAATGACTGTTTTGTCTGAAACATGGCCTATATATCGCTACATTACATATTTGTAAAAAGGATACTGCATTACATTTATAGAAGGGAATTTATTTATTTATTATTTTGTAATTTAGATATTTGTATGTGTGTGTGATACTTTCATATGAATGTACAGATTAAAAATATGTATATACGTTGTAACAAAAAATAGAGAAGTTGAAGTTTTAAACTAACATATTTATATTTATTTTATTATTTATATCATTAAGATATGAAAGGAGCATTTACTTGCAAAAACTAATTAAAACCTATCGCTGCATAAATAAATGATAATGAAAAAAAAATAGATATCAATCACTAGACAAAATTACATTTAAAGTAGAATAAATTTGATCTAATTTACCAAAATATTTGAAATAGTTTTTTAATTATTTCATTGGCTATTTTTTTAATTATTAGTATTATTTTATTAATTTTCCAATTTAAACTGGGCCTTATTGGTTTTACATCATTATTTTATCAGCAAATATTTAAATACCTGACACCTATTCATTGCTATGTATACGGTCAACAATGTATAATTTTTTTATATTGTTATTACTATAATAGAAAACAATTTGACACTAAACTAAAATAAAAAATTTTTGCATAGTTTTGAATTTTTTATCGAATATACTTATCAATTCAGTAGATGAATGAAACACAAGTGAATTTTTCAAACGCATAATGCTCTCAAATGCGAATTTATTTTGAATACTATTTTATAATAACCTAGCTGAAGGCAAACCTGGCTAATAAGCTTATTTTATTTTCATATATAACCTGGAGTTCAAAGGTGAAATATCCATATCATTCTTTTCTTTTTGTGTCTGGCAACGGAAAATAATGACCCATTCAAAAATCTTTAAAGTATAAACTGGAAATGGTAATCACAAAACATATCATTATTGTGAAGAAAAGTGAATGTTCGTAATCGCTATATTTCCTCTAGCAATTGAATAAAAATCTTGTACGGCAAACGTTAAATAAATAAATAAATAAAAGGAATAAGATTGGCAATATAGAGAAGGAAATAGCTTACATTTGGCCGTACAAAAACGAGGTTCAAAAATCCTCAGTTATACTGGCGGTTTTTAAATCTGATATTTAAAGACCCTTGGGTCTACCCCCATTTGGCTGTTCACTTGACTTTTGAATAATCTCGACCACGGAGCTACTTTAAATTCTCCGCGCATGAATCATTTCGTGATCGAATTTTCAAGAAACATCGATATCGGGAACTAGCGCCTCTAGAAGGAGGATCATGGCGAAATCAGATAAGCATGCGATCGAGGTATCAGAGGTTTGCTGGGAGGGGGGAACTGAAGTGAAATGAAGTGTGCCTAAAGAAAAACTGTTCTGTGCGCGATTGCATCACAGTCAGGTATTCCGACATGCGGCAAAACAAAATGGCGACCGCTATTTTTTTTTTAATTCTTTTTAACGAGAAGCGATAGCGATTTTCAGATTAAAAATTGCTGTTGTATCGTAATTTATTACACTATACGTTACACTCTGGGATTAGAGTTAGATGGCGAGAGATAATTGCTTGCATTTTTTTTTTTTATTAATATAAATTTTAGAGCTGTCTTTCGTGTGTATATCGAAGGCAGAAAAAAAAAAAAACAAGGGCTTTCAAAAGAGTCTCAACTTTTTTTCCCCTTTATAATTGTAACATTAATTTCCGAATAAATACACGGTATTTATTTATTTATCCATTCAATCATTTATCTATATTTATATTTTATTATAACTAAATGCAGTAATTTTATTCTGTGTCGAGTTCATTTTGAGTAAAAACGAAAAAACGAAAGAAATTCAGGCGGCACACACCAAATTCCCAGCACACATTGGGAACAAATTTGGTACACTTTAATTTAAAAAAAGTGTTCCAGTTACCTTAATGTGTACTGAATGTGCTCCCTTAATGTGTTCCGAGTATGCTTCGCTATAAAGAAAGTGTTCTGTTCAGGATATCTTTTAAATCAAAACTTGGAACACTTTTGAGAATGGATTGGGAGCACATTTAGGCACACTTGTGAAATCATTACTTTCAAAAAGTGCGCTAGAAAGTTTGCTGAACAAATGAAGTGTTCTCAGAAGTATTCTAAAAACTGTTCCAAAAAGTTCGTTTAAGTATTCTAAAAAAGGGGACAAAATAAGTGTTCTAAAAAGTGTATAAAGATTTGCAGTGCAAAAGGATCGTTAAAATCTGTATATTTTCCTATTTATTTTATTATTTATCAACTCCCATTATTATTACTAATTATTATTATTGCACTACATTCATCTTTTTTTATATGTAATGTAAAACAAGTATAGTTATTGGCATAATAACCAATTTTCATTTTTTTTCTTTTTGAAAATCCACGCTTTGTTTCGAATTTTGGTCATGGTAGCTATTATGACATAACGCTCCTTTTATTATGCCATTAAACCATACGGGTGCAGACTTCAAAATGCATGGATAATATTTGTTGACAGAAATATGAGCATTTTTAAAATGCAAAATGGTGTATATTTATGCTGAACATGCAAATTTTTGTAGTAGCAATCTATTATTGTTATTCGAAATGTATTCATCCTCCCCCTCCCCCCCTCCCGTCACTCTCTTACTCTTAAAAAACTACTATATGCACTACTATTTTCGACAATATGATCATTTTTAAAAAATAAAATGCTATACTCTGGACTCGAACTGAACCTATTACCAATTTCATGAATATTAGAACATTTTTACTGTTGTTATAGAAAGTTATAATATATTAGATACTATTCATTTGACGTCACGAAGCAAAAGAACTCAAATAAAGACACACTTCTCAACTCGATGGAGGCCGAAAGTAACAATACTCGCAGAGTTAGTAGTTCATAATGTATTATTTCTTAATCATTATTATGCCGTATAGATAAAATATGGAAATAAACATCCAAAAGTATAAAAAATAACGTGTGTAATTTAAAAAAAGTTCGTGAAAAATTAAATGATAGCGTTTTTCAAATAATCACTTCATAGAACGTGCAATTGTATAGATGAATATGACCATGTATATAGATGAATATGGATGCATATGACAGTGTATGTAGATGAATATGACCGTAATATGAAGACCGTGCATATTCTTATTTATTTTGATAATGAGTCAAAACATGTCAACAGCCTAATAAAACTTATTTTACTGTGTATAAAGTTTTTATTTAAACATTTAGTAAATAATTTAGTATTTAAAAAAATTATAACACAGATTGGCAAACAAGACACTAGAAGGCGAAATGTAGTTAGTTTTACATTTTCTAGATTTGGCGACGTTTTATCTTTTGGCAACCCTCTCGCCATCTTTTATAGAAATGTGGCATTCTTAAACGTAAAACAAATTTATCCTCAAGTTAAGAAAAGAAGGGGGGAGAGAGTCTCTCCGTAGCCCCCCCCCCCTCCCATAACTCCCTTCTATAAATGTAAACGTATGCTTAAAAGCTTTTTTCGAGGGGGTCTCATGTTTTGAGATGGGGCCGTATTAGCGGATAATACGCATTAGCATGACACAGGGACCCGGGATTTGGAGCAAGAGAAGTTATGATAAGGTTTGTCGTGGTGGCGAACGTACATTACATACTTTATCGGTAAGGACCCTCCTAATTCGCCTAAGTATGGTATTCTCGCTTTTTTGAAGTGTGGATTTTGAGTATGTATCCTAACGGCAGACAAAGAAAGATATCACGAGCCCTCCTCCTCCCCCCCCCCCCTCTTCTACCTCTTTTAGAGGTTCGCAAATCGTTCCGTTTGTTGTTATGAAAATATCCTTTTTATTCCATTGATCCTGCTTATTTTTTCAGTTTTTTCATTCAAGTGAATGTATGCTGCTTGAATGAAATTTTGTGTTTATAAAATAGATATACAGTTATTGTAGATTGTGTTCTAGAGAAAATTTTTATGGATATGCGCAGTAGTTAAGGAAGGCCTTCCATCTATTATTTAAATTTCACTCAATATAAATATAGGTAAGAAAGATTCGCTTACCTGTTTTCATCGTTGTATCCACTTAGAGCATATTTCACATAAATCCACTGGGCGACACTAGTTAACTAAATGAAGAAAAATATTAATTATTTGTTATAATCTGAGAGATGTGTGGTTGCATTCCACTTTGAGAAGGACTCTAGAAATGAAAGACTCCAGTTTACATTTAGATTATATATGATGCACTGGATTGTATATATTTTCGACATAGCAAACAAACATCATGAGTGGGCTAGAGAACGACCCGCATATAAGAATTACAACTGCTTCGTTTAACAGCAACAGAATGAAAGAGCAAAGAGAGTACATATACATAAAGCCACAGACAAGTGAGAGAATCACTTACGCAGCAAATCCGTACGCGAATGTCAGGAAAAAGAAAAATCAAAAGTTTATATCAAATGAAAAGTAGGAACGTTTTTCGTATCAGGGTTTATACTGCACAACAAAAAAACTACTTCACTCACGTAAAAACACCCGCTCGCAAATGTTAATCCTATGGGAGAGTTACTTTAAAATATCTCGTTTGCATTTCAATATTTTAAATGCTGTTCTCAAATCCAAAGGGGCTACTTTCTGGCACATTTTTGACTTCATTTTTGTTCGTAGACGCATGACATGGGCAGGAGTTCGTATTCAGAAACTTATATCATCGAAGCACGTTTTCCATTTTTTGGGTAAAGACAGAAGATCTTTCAGAAAATACTGTTAAAGTCGATGTTTTGAACATAATTCCGCAGCAACGCGAGAAAAGGGAAAAACTCTTCGTCACGCGACACGAATTGCTTATAACTCGATAAGTAATTTATAAAGTGATTCTCAAATGAACTGCTCAACAACGCCAAACTTTCTGACTCAATTTTAAACGCAAAGGCATAAAATTGGTGGGATTGACTATTCCAATGATTTGGAATCGAAATGAGTTTTCTATATTTTTGTAAATAAATTACTTATCGAGTTATAAGCGTTGTGTCATGTGACGACACATTTTTCACCCTTCTCGAGCTCCCGCATCGGAAATTCGGTTTTAAACGCCGGCTTTGACAGTATTTTCTGAAAGATCTTCTACCTTTACCAAAAATGGAAAACGTCTTTCGTTCACGAAGTTTCTGAATAAGAGCACCTGCCATTTGGATACATTTTCGAAAAAATAAATAAAAAATGTGTTATAAAGTTTGAGAACAGCCTTAAAACGTTCTCAACGCCGTGAACAGTTCAGTAAGCTGTAGGTTTCACTGCAATAGAAGCATTATTTAAATTAATATACATTATACAGATATAATGCAGTTTTAAAACATTGAGTAATGATTAATACTCTGAAATATTATAATCATATACGTAATTAAGTTTTTTATATCATGTTGAAAAAAAGCATATTCTTTTATGCATTTAAAAAAAATGACAGAGAAAACAAATTACAATTTTGCCCACTTGATGTGCGTCACAGTATTGGGGATACTTATTCACCCAACACCTGTTCGCTAATGTTAATCCTTACTTTTAAAATTATAGTTTGCATTTCAATATTTTTAAATTATTTTTTCTTGTATTGGATAATTGAGATCGATCTCTACAAAGGCGTTTTTTTACTTTCTTGATTGTTTGCAGAGGTATTTCTTTTATATATATATATTGTATATATATTAGGCTACTTTAGCTTTCGGAACCGCTCCGAAATTAAATACTAAAGCACTATGTTAGATTTTAATAGCATTTTTCTACGATTCATTTTTTTTTTCAGTTTCCTTGTTCTATGACGTAAATCCAGGGGTCGATCCAGAAAAAAATTGGGCCTATTTAGGGTCTCTTCACAAAATTCTATTTAATAAATCATGTCCCTTCACAAAATTCCTTTTAATAAAAAAGGCTCCTTCACAAAATTACTCTTGAAAAAATAGTTACCTTCACAAATTTCCTCTTAATGAAATGAGCCCTTCACAAAATTACCTTTCATAACAAAATGTTATTTTTCACAAAACTATAATAAGTTTCACAAAAATATAATAAGTTTCACAAAAATAGGATAAATTTCACAAAAATAACTTTTACTTTTCACAAAATGGGCCCCAAGAAAAAAAACTTGCATCGATCCCTGAAATCTTTCCGAGGCTTTCCAAATTCATTTTCATTCCTATATATGTAAAAATTTCAGTTTATTCGAGTGCCAAAGAATCGAATAACATTTTTCATTTTCTTAAAAATGCGATACATTTCTGATTGCAATTGGTGACCACCTATTTTTAACTATCATTTTAAACATTTTCTGTGTAAGTTTCTTTATATGTACACTGTAAAAAAAATCACAGTATTTTTACAGCAAAAAATGCTGGCAATATGGGTGCCAGCATATTTTGCTGTGAATTTACAGCAGTTTTGTTTTTCATGGATAAACAGCACTTTTGTAAATTCACAGCATTTTTTGCGGTTAATTTTACAGCAGTTCAGTTTTTTTATTTTACAGCAGATTTGTTAATTTTACAGCCGTTTTTGCTGTTAATTTTAATGCAATTTTAACAGAATGACTGTAAAACTTATAGTATTTGTTGTTGATATTTTACCCCCCCCCCCCCCCCCTTCTCCCTCTCCGTGTATTGTTTTTTTTTTCTTATTTTAACCTGAGACATATTTCAAAGTTTTTGGGCACTAAGTATTACCTTTTTGTTTACTTATATCATTATTTTAATATCATTATTATATAATAGATTCTGTTATACATATATCCGATACAAATTTCGGTTTTTGGTCAAGTATATCACCCACAAAAATTTTAGTCATTTGCCTATAGAGATAAAATGTTTTTTCAATAAATCATAACAAAGCAAGATTTTACTTTATCTAGCTTTTAATTAATTATTCAGTATTTCTTTACAGGACTTTGTTTAACCGTTTGTTTGTATTTGAAAATACCCACTAATTTAAATCATGCATATATATATATTTTTTCCTCCAACAAATTTAGGGTTATTTTTTGTATCTATTTAAATATTTTTGTTTATTCAATGTAGCCGTTATTTCCTCCACCCCTCAACACGAACATGCAAAACTTTCTGATATTTAAACTATCATTCATATATAATTAATAACAAGACATTATTGTACGCAACTTGCTGATATGGAAACTTTATATTGATAAAAAACTTATTTTATGCTAAGATAATTTTATAAGTTTACATTTAATTCCATAAATATCAGGTCTGATTGAAAAATGAACACGGGGAGAAAAAAAAACACTTATGAGTTCAAGAAACGTAGAATAAAATAATAATAAAAAAAAATCTGTTCACATAAAAACTTTAAAATTAAGCGTAAAAAATAAATAGATAATGGACAAAAACATTAAACGAGTTGCTGCAAATTACTGCTGCGACAGTAAACAAACAAGGAATATTTTAGGAATTGATAAAATAGTGCATCCAGATTACTCATAATAAATGATTTGAAAATGGAAAATAAATCACTGTTCGAAATATCGGCTAAATATATTAAATAAATAAAAATACTTAAATTACTGTCCAAAGTGAACCGAAAACTGTAGCTGGTAAAATATTTATAGGATTTAGAAAGTATATTCGAATGCGAAGGTACACTGCAAATATTTATACACTTTTCAGAACACTTTTTAGAACACTTATTTTGTCCCCTTGTTTAGCACACTTTTTGGAACAGTTTTAGAACACTTCTGAGACTTTCTAGCACACTTTTTGAACACTTTTGGGAACGCGTTTGAGAACACATTTTTGTCCCCTTTTTCAGCACACTTTGTAGCGCACTTTTTGGAACACTTTTCAGAACACTTTTGAGAACACTTAATTTGTTCAGCACACATTTTGAACACTTTTGGGAACACATTTGAGAACACTTTTCGGAACACATTTTGTCCCCTTTTTCAGCACACTTTGTAGCGCACTTTTTGGAACACTTTTCAGAACACCTTTGAGAACACTTAATTTGTTCAGCACACATTTTGAACACTTTTGGGAACACATTTGAGAACACTCTTGGGAACACATTTGAGAACACTTTTCGGAACACATCTTCCGTATTTTATAGAAATTTTTATGTCGTTAAAATAAAATTTATAGGACTAAAAAAAAAAAAAAAAGGTACTTCGCGAGGACAACCTTATAAGGGACAGATACATTTCGGAATCTTTTTTTTCATTTCTGAGTGAGTTTATAGAATTTGCCCAAACCTACCGAAGATCGGAATCGAACGCATAACGTCCGGTGTACTAACCCGATGACCTAGACCCCGACGCTATGACCCGTCGCGCTTTTCGCTCAAATGCTGTAACTTATTTGAATCGCTTTTTATGATGCAAAGATGACTTGAGATTTCATCTGTAGATGGATTTTTCCAATGTTTTTAATATTTTCTTTTCATAATTTTCAATAATTTACTGTATTATTTGGTGTGCCTTATAACAGATAAATTTCAATTTATTATGTATTATATGCATAAAAAAATTGTATTAAGAGTAATAATTGCTTCTTTTTGCAACAGAACTAACTAGTGTTGAATTCAGACATTTTTCTCCGGGAGGGATTTCTGCTGTGGGGGGGGGGGGGGGGGGGTATTGCACTTTTTGATAATTAAAAGTATAAAATCTTCCGGGGGGGAGGATATTTTAATTTTCCTGGGGATAATGTCCCCTCTGGGCCACCCCCAGAATTCAACAGCGGTACCAACATTTTCTTTTTTCGAACGTATACTTTTTTTAAATTATTTGCCTGATTATCTATTTATCAATTCCAATAAAAACATCAATTATCTTAATCAGACTTATTTATTACATGCTATTGAAATATTTTTTTTTAAATCTCTTATTTAAAAAAACTTACGCAAATAAACGATTTTATAATAAATTAAATTATTATATTTCAGCTATGCTGAGAGCTTTTGCGTACGGTTCTGTTAAACATTATATTTTTAACATTACATTAAAAAAAAAAATACTAATAATAAAAATAAAAATAATTAATGACTTTGGGATAGGTAAGTTTAAATATGGACTAACTGATTTATTTTAAATTAAATTAGTTTAATTTATAAAAATATGAACTAACGAAAAAAATTATAAACGTTATAAAATTAGAAACTTGATTTTTATAAAAGTAAAGAAAAAACATCAACTAATTTTATAAATTTAAGGAAAAAACTTTGTAAAATTATAAATTATAAAATAATAAATTTTAGCGTAATTCATAAATTTGTAAGCCAAAACAGTTTAGTTTAATACCAATTTGCATAGCTATAATTTGCAGAGATATTATGTTATGAAACCTTTAAATAACACAATATTGCCTCACATTAATTAAAAAAGATAAATTAAAAAAAAATAGTGAAACAAAATCATAAATTTGAAGTACTATAAAAAAAAAATAAGTAAATTTAAAAAATAAGTAGATTAGATTTTTTTTTTTTTTTGTAATTTATAAAAATAAAATAAATTTCTAAATATTTCATTAAAAAATATAAATATTACTATTATTTTCACAATAAATTGACATGGCCTCGATTAGAATTAGCCAGCTGGTCGAGCCGGGCCAGGCCTGTATCCTAGAAGAACTCTAGTAAATATAACAATCTTAATTCGCATTTCAAAAAAGCTATTTCTGTACTCAACCTTTAAACGTCATTTACGGAAATTGTACTGTTTTAAAAGAAATACGGAAAAAATCCCTTAAAATTACGGACTGCATATTTACGGATGTGAAGTCTCTTTAACGGAACTAATATCATTTACGGAAATTGTACTGAAATTTTGGAAAATTGAAACTTCTACGTAAAATTTTACGGAAAATCTCTTGTATTTTCACGGATTTTTTTAGAGTGTATATCGTTCAAACGACAATCACTATAATGTTCAATTGGTTGGTTGGTTATTTGTTACGGCAAATTATCTGCGCCAGGGATATAGAACGGTGGGAGGGGGGAGGGTGCCTTCCATGACGGACCTTTCTAAGGGATCCTAACCCGTATTTACGCAAGGTTCGAAGAAAACCACGGAAAACTCCGAACGGTTAGGTCGACGGGCGCGACAGTGGTTTGAACCCAGCACCTCCCGTCTACCAGCTTTGAAAGCAGAACTTCTCAGCCACTGGTGGAGCCACTATAATAGGACCCTTAATATAACGAGCTCATGTGCGCTGTAAAATAAATTTTAAAGTTTAACTTACCCAAGTAATAAAAATAATGATCTTGAAATCCGCATTGATTGCGATCAAGGCTTCTTAGTAACAAAGTAGGTTGTAACAAAGCGTCGTTGTAACAAAGAAAGAGATGATTTAACAAGTGCGTCAAAATGTGTTCCAAATCTGTTCTCAAATGTGTTCCCAAATGTGTTCCCAAATGTGTTCCAAATCTGTTCTCAAATGTGTTCCCAATCTGTTCTCAAATGTGTTCCCAATCTGTTCTCAAATGTGTTCCCAATCTGTTCTCAAATGTGTTCCGAGTTTAGATTTAACAAATATCCTGAGCAGAACACTTTCGGTACACTTTTCGGAACACTTTCTTTATAGCGGAACACATTCGGAACACATTTCAGTACACATTGAGGTAACTGGAACACATTTTTTGAATCAAAGTGTTCCAAATGTGTTCCCAATGTGTGCTGGGAATTTGCAGTGTATAAACTGGAGTTTTGAAAAATATATAATAGCGTAATAAGGCATAGCTAAAAACAGGGATCTTGTTTAAAAAAAAAAAAAAATGCTTGCATAAAGTTTCCCTGTGATACTTAAACTCAAATTATACGTAATAACAAAGTTCTAGAAGAACATACTGAGGTAAAGTAAAAAACAACATAACTAAATCAACATCATCTATTTTTACGATTTAAAACAAAATATTTATTTTAGACAAATGACGTGAAAGTTCCTGCCGTGATATACACGTGGTTTAAAAACAAAATTAGTATCGTATAAATATATAAGAGAATTTATATGATATTATTAAAAGAATAATATAAGAAAAGAAAGATAAAACTTACTTTTACTCCATTATCATGTGTAATTGTTACAACTTTCATTTCTCGTAGAATCGAAGCGTCACTTCATTATTGGACTGCACCTGCCGCTGACCTAAATGTGTTTATTCCCCTCGTTTCAGATAATGACAACAACGCCGACAGATGTCGCTATCTATACAGCTGTAATCACTGTAAATTAACGAAAGAGCTGTGTTTGATTGCTAGGTGAAATATTAACAGCCTTTTTTGCAGTTTTTTCTTCCGTTTTTTTTTTTACAGTGTACAGAAAAATAAAATACATTGTTTGATTCCTTATTGGATTCTGAATAAAAAAGTTTCATTCATTTACGGATGGAAATAAATTCATAAATTGTAATAAAAAGATCAGAGCGTTTTAAACCATATAAGAGTCTGGTTTTAAATTTAAAACTTGCTACTTTTTGACATTTGACGATCGTGATGTCACAATTTAAAAACAATGTAATTTTTTAACAATGATATGAAAAATCAAAGCAGTTTTGCACCTTTTACATAAATACCTTTGATTTTTTCTCTCTGTATATACGTTTGATCATCTACAAATCAGGCATTATTTGTGGTAAGAGTAGCTTTTAACAAAAAACTACCGAAAAAATTTACAATTCTTTTTAATATACAGGCTCTTCTCTGATATCGAATTATTCAAAATTCCCTTCTTAGAAAAAAATAACAATAGTTTTAAAAAACATCGAAGTTTAAAGAAAAAAAAAATAATAATTAGCGAGAAAAGAAAAAAGGCCTCGCCATTTTTCTACACGCTGAACGTGAAGCTTTTTTTTTTCTTTCTTTCTTTCTTCGTACTATAATTACAGCTGAGAAATTAAGTTCATCGTCAACTCGGGGAGCTTCTGCCATAATTAGGACCAATTTTTAGGAAGAGGAGGGAGGGGTGGGGGGCTCGGAAAAAAAAAGAGCTGTGAGACGAAGAGCAATTTAGCCCTGTTATACGGCTATTGTGGCGCCCTCTTTTATAGAGCGAGCACAATTTCCGAACTCAAGAAAAAAAAAAAAAAAAAGCAGTAAGTTGAAGCGCATTATTGTCAAATTTTATCTTTTGTAGTGTTCAGTTGGCTTTTTTTTTTTCCCTATTGCTTTGGAAAGTTGGCAACAGATTCGTCTCGCAAGAACGTAAATTATGGGGCAGAATTTAGATAAAACAAAATGTTCACTCTTTAAGTCTCCAAGCAGTTACTCTGAAAATAAAATATAATTTAAAAAAAAAAAGAAAGAAAGAAAAGTTTTCCTTTCAACAATTGGAATCTTTCTGAGGCATTCACTGATAATTTCTATACGTAAAAGTACGAAATTCGCAGATTCCTATACAAGTGTTTTGATTATTATATAAAGTTAATAATCGATTTCTCTTCAATGATGACTTTTCACTATGACCGTATACCGTCTCTAATATATTGGCTCAAACTACTTAATTTGACAATATTTTTTGAGAGATTTTATTTTTATAGGAAAAAGAGGAACTGTATTCGATTTCTTATTATCTGAATGAAAAAGTACATAAGAAGACTAAAAAAAAGTTTACGGATATGTCCAAAATGGATCAGATTGGATTCGAGAACAATTTTAAAAACACTACAAAAAAAGACAAATTCTCAAAAGAACCTTCATCAGACGCAAAAAAGACGTGCTACTACAGAGCGAGCACAATTTACAAACTCTGTGAAAAAGATAAAACAAAAAGTTGTATCAGGTGTTGAACCACGAAAACTTTTGGGATCTATTTGAGTAATCTTCTCAAAAATCCTTTTAATAAAACAGGCCCCTTCACAAAATTCCTGTTAATAAAACTTCACAAAATTCCTCTTAGTAAAATAAACTCCTTCACAAAATTACATTCCATAAAACGAACTCTTCACTAATTATTTTTATTTTGTTAGGTTTAAAAATGTGTAATTGGCAAACAAAACAAATTCACCAGAAAGGAAAACTTTAACAGTAGGACTTAAATAAGTTATTATTGATAAATGCTTGGTTCGAATTGGAGTGACTAGATTTCATCCTTTCGTTATAAAATGTCTTTTTTTTTTTTTTTTTTTCCACCAAAATAACTTTTAATTTGCACAAAATGGGCAACCCCTGAGAAACCCTGAAAAGCGACCCCTGAGTATCAATAATGTCAAATTTTATCTTTTATATTGTTCGGTTGGCATTGGTTTTTGTTCAGCGCTCGGTTTTGTTATTTATTTTGACATTTCTTCGAAAAGTTGGCAACAGATTCGTCTTTTGAGGACGTTATACAAAATGTCAGCGAACTTTTACATGTGAATAAAAGACTTTTTCGAAGATATTATAGCAGTTCTGAAATGAAATACTTCACCACTGTTTCAGAATGAAGAAGTCGAAAATGCAATTTTGAGTAATTTTTTGCTCTTACATTCGCTAATAATTTCCATGCTTGCTTGAAAATGCGTTTTTGACATACTTTCTTGAAGTACTCATACCCCAAAGAAATATGAGAACAGCATTTTTTTTTTTTTTTTAAATGTATGAATTTCACTGAAATAGAAAATGAATTAATTAAATAAATAAATAATAATAACTTTTCCATCATCTGGAAATTTATTTTAAATATCTGAAAATGTGCATGCAGATATGAATACAATTAAACTACCCATTTATTCGAAAGCCCTTTAATCATAAAATAATGTTTATATTTTACCTGTCGTACCATAAAATGTTTTCGCTACTTTAATTTATGTTCTAATCAAATGATATGTATCTTTAATTTAACTTATATTGTGATACTTTTTTGGGTAGAAATATATGCTAGCTAATAAGTTAGAGTTTGGCGATTTTTTTTTTTTTTAATTACTATGTAACAACAATAATAAATTTTAATAAGAGTAATAAAGTCCAAGACCATTATTTTTACTGTTTCGCCAGTCCTGTTTTGTATAGTAGTATTTAAAATTTTTGTATTAGAACTCCAGTCGTACAATTTTTTTCTAAAAGATGAAGGAATGATGATTTTTCTTCTCCAGAAAAGGATGCGGATTAGAGGAAGCAATTCTCCTCCTCTTTTCGACGTCTTTGTGGCGCCATCTGTTGAATTTTCCAAACATTGTCTCTGCCTTGACCCCCATGAATGTAAATTATTACTGTGAAATAATTTCTTAAAGCTCTGTCCATTGTCTGTAGCTGAAGTATGTGGATTTTATTGAAAATAAGAAAATTGAATTCCTTTGGAGAATTCGCTGCGAAACTGGAAAAACTAATTAGTTTATAAATGTTCTTGTATACATATACGTTGCCGTTACTTCCTTTTATAATTGCAAATACCTTTTTCATAAGGCTCTTCCAAGATCTACTTTCTGACACAATTCCGCTTTTTTTTTTCTACTTTTGCAAATTCTTAAAATTAGCAGGTCTTATTCAGAAACTATGTAATCGAACCGTTTTTCTATTTGTTAGTAAGGAGCAGACGATTTTTCAGAAAATGCTGACAAAGCTGTCGTCTTGAAGCAAATTTTCAACGTGACAGCGCGGAAAAAGGGAAAAAAACTGCCATCATATGGCAACAATCTCTCGTAACTCAATATGTAATTATTTTGTCAATAAATAAATAAATAAATAAATAATAAAAAAAAAATGTTCGATTACAAATCATTTTTAATATAGTCATGCCTCCAAATGTCGTACTTTTACGTTCAAATATTATTCAGAAAATGTGTCAGAAAGTTTCGCGTTGTTGAACGAGATAAAATATTTTTTTGAAAACCGCATGATCTGCTCAATAACGCAAAACTTTCTGACACAATTTCTGACTAGCAGGCCTGACTATTGAAGCGATTTGAAATCGAAATGAGTTTTACATTTTTTTTATAAATAAATTACTTATCGAGTTATAGCGATTCGTGTCACGTGACAACATATTTTTCCCCTTTTAGTCCTGCCGCGTTAGGAATTTGGTACAAAACTACGACTTTGACAGCAATTTCTGAAAGATTTTCTGCCTTTACCAAAAAATAGAAAACATATTTTGATTACAAAATTTCTGAATAAGAACACCTGCCAAATTGATACATTTGCGAATAAATATGAATTAAAAAATGTGTCATAAATCAGCCAGTTTGGATTTGGGAACAACCTTAAATATTTTATCACAGTTATCGAGAACACAAAAATCCAGTTAGGGGCCCTACAACACGTTTTTTTAGCCACAATTTGTACTCATTTTAAGAAAAATACCTGATTTTGGACCTAGAGGCCCCCTTTTTATATTTGGTGTGTGTGTGTGGGGGGGGGGGGGCTGCACCGCTTGCCCTTGCGATAATCAGGCCCTGCGAAAAGGAAGACTTTCTTTTGGAATCAGGTGCATAAATTAAAAAAAATTTCCCGCAACAGTGATTAGAATTTTTTTCAAAATCACAATTCTGCATGATCGAAAACTAAAAATTTGGGAAAAACCTTATCTACTGAGAAATTTACTTGTGTTTGGAATTTTCAGTTTCAGAATAAAAATCTATTTATGAATCTAATTAATACGCCCAAGAACTTGAAAAATTTACGTTGAGATACGCTATATTTTTTTCCGATTTACATGCCCCATGTTTGACTTGTTACTCTTTAATAAATATATTGTGGTCAGCGTTGTCAATTCAGCCCTTTTTTTATTCAAAATTCCTATCAGAACTTTTTTGTAGTAATTTTTATTTCATTTAATCTCAGAATGTTTTGCATTAAATAAAGAAAAGATTACTATATAGAAATTCTGGTAGGTATTTTCCATAGAAAATGAGCTAAATTGGCAAAACTAATTGTTTTCCAAGAATGAATTTATCAAGTCAAACTTTTATATTATATTTATTATATATATGTGTTTATATATGTATGTTTTGTTTTTTTCTCATGATGTTTTTGTAACACTGTAAATGGATTCGTCTGTAATGTGCATTTCAATATAATATATTTGACATAGCTATTTGGGATAATAATTTCATTGCATTTGGTCAGTTATTTCTGTTTCAATGGTTAATTTTTGCAATAAGTTTATATATATATATATATATATATATATATATATATATATATAAAACACTGTAAATTGAAGATGCAAATATTAGATACTATAATATCTTATGGATTCTTCAGAGAAAATTCATAAGAATAATTCATAGTAAAGATATGTTATTTCGTCGAATAGTGTCAGAATTAAGCCTACAAAATAACAATTTTAAGCTCCTTATAACATATAAAAAAACCAGTGATTGAAAGAAATTAAGATAACCAAGAAATAATCGAAAATTCAACAAAAGAAGATAATATTATATATGACATTTCTAAATCGTTTTAATGTTGGTATTGTTCATAAATTACAGTACATAACCGCAAGGAATCATTACAGAACTTAAATGTTTTAACCGCATATCTGATGAAATGTATGAGCAATTAATCTTTTTGCATTTCTTTATTGCACGATCAATCACCACTTCCTTGTGTCATGTCCTAAAGGTATTGCGTTTGTGGGTTTCAACAAAAAATAGTGGTTTTTAATTACAATGTTATTTTCAAGTTTAAATTATCATTTTTGAACTTCATTTAGTTCAACTAGACTCGTGATTAGAATGTGAAACTGAGATAACTTAGGGAATTTCGAGCACTTGTAGATACTTACGTAATGCAGTCAAGGGTTTATTCAGGCAAAATTTGAGGCCTATTTAGGGACCCTTTACAAAAATCCATTTAATAAAACAAGCCTTTTCGCAAAATTTCTTCACAAAATTCCTCTTTATAAAACAGACCCCTTCACAAAATTCGATTCCATAAAAACATTCTTCATTAATTATTTTTATTTTATTAGGTTTTAAAATGTGTAATTTGCAAACAAAATATATTTTCTCTAGAAAGAAAAAGTTTAGCAGAAGGACTTAAAGAAGTTATTATTAATAAATGCTTGTTTCGAATTTGAGTAACTGGATTTGATGTTTCGTTACAAAATGTTATTTTTCACAAAAATATAATAAATTTCACAAAAATAATTTTTACGTTTCATAAAATAGGCCCCAAGAAAAAAAACTTTTCATTGTCCCCTGGCAGAGCCTCCATAACGTACACTCCCCAATAGCGCTCTATTAAACGAAATAAAACAAAAATTCCCTCTATTTAACGGACACCTTTTTCAATCCCCAACACATTATCGTTTATATGTTTTTTACCTCTAAAAAGCGGACATCATCAGATAGCGGACTATTTCCTCGCTTCCCAGCTGTCCGCTGTTCAGAGGTCTTACTGTGACATAGATTTCGGATAATAATAATTAAAAAAAATCGCATAATGTATAATTATTTTAACTGATAAAATTACGAATTAAAACAAAGTCGCCAAACTTGATATACTCAACCAACAATTAGAGAATTGGAGGGGACATTAAAGATGGTTCTCAAATGACGTGCTCATCAACGCGAAACTTTCTGACACGTTTTCTGACCCATTTTTAAACGCAAAGGCATAAAATTGGCAGGCCTGACTAAGGAAACGATTTGGAATCGAAATAAGTTTTTCATTTTTTGATCAATAGATTACTTATCGAGTTATAAGCGACTCGTCTCATGGGACGACACGCTTTTCTCCATTATAACAGTGCCGTGACGATAATTCGGTTAAAAACTCCCACTTTGACATTATTTTCTGGAAGATCTTCTGCTTTTACCAAAAAAGGAAAAACGTAATTCGATTACATTGTTTCTAACTAAGCACATACATGCTAATTTTATGTGTTTGCGAAAAAAATTGAATTAAAAAATTTGTCAGGAATTAACTTCTTAGGATTTGAGAACAATTTTAATACTAAAACAATTGTTCATTGGACCGGTACCAAATAAAAATATGTCGATTTGGACCAGAAATTTCTTTGTTAAATAAATAAAATAATTAATCAGAAAGAAGAAAGATAAAAACGTTAAATAGCTTTAAATAAAAATTGTGGTGCGAAATATTTTTTTTATAAAACTCTCGGTATGTTGCATGTTAACATATGTAACAGAAATGAACCACGAAGATCATTGTTCGGAAATAGTCTAAATGTAAATAAAAGACTTTGCGTTAAATTCAACACAGCAAATATTTGAACACTTTTCAGAACACTTATTTTATCACTTTTTTTAGAACACTTTACAGCGCATTTTTTGAAACATTTTTCAGAATACTTTTAAGAACACTTATTTTATTCAGCACACTTTTTTAGCGCACTTTTTGAAAGCGATGATTTCACAAGTGTGCCCAAATGTGCTCCCAATCCGTTCTCAAATGTGTTCCCACACTCTAAAAAAAAAACCTGTAGATTTAACAGAGAAAATATGTCAGCTATGCTACCAGATTTTCCCTGTAGTTTGTACAGAGAAAATCTGTTAAATTGATACAGACTTTCCTGTATGCAACAGAATTTCTCGGTAGTATATAGACAGAGGAAACCTGTTATTTTGTACAGAATTTATCTGTAGTATAGACAGGAGAAACCTGTTATCTTGTACAAAATTTATCTGTAGTATAGACAGGGGAGACCTGTTATTTTAATTTTTAATGAAACTAATCAAATTATGTATTTATTTAAACTTTTAATCTTTGTATTTTCTGTTTACTATTTAAAATTTATAATGGCGTGAAGAATACGAATATTTTAAAAGAGATTATTTTCTGAAACAGTGGATATACTTTATTTTAAAGTTTAATGTGTTCACCAATTTCATTTAATTAAATATTTATTATGAGGTTAATATTTACACAATTAGTTTATTACAAAAACATTCGTATTCTTAAGAAGTAAACAGAAAATAAGATTAAACGTTAAAAGAAATAATCTGTTTAGTTTTCATTAAAAATTTAAATATTTCATCACTCTGCGAGTTTGTTTATGACAGGATTGGAAATTTTTGATTGACGTTACTGTCAAAATAAAACTTTTTTAATTACTTAATTTAAAATGTACCCTGTTTATAAAAACCTTGAAATAATTGTGATTATTTCTTTTCTTTCTTTTCTTTTTTTTTCTGTTTGTTTTTTAAAATGTTAAGTCTGTCATAAATATGCTCAATTGTTTAAGTTTTATTAAATCCACCACAATCTTAAGCAAGTTAAATTTTTCTGCATAATTTTATTTCGTAAAGTATTTTTTTTTTTTTTTTTAAGAAATATATAAACAAAATTTTGAGTTTACAAGGGTCAATCCAGGCAAAATTGGGGACCTATTTAGGGCCCCTTCACAAAAATCTATTTAATAAAATGGGCCTCTTCACAAAAATCTATTTAATAAAATGGACCCCTTCACAAAAATCAATTTATAACAAAATAACTGCCTTTCCCTAAATGAAACAACGTATAGATGGCGTTATTGCCACTTTTAGCAGATATTTTGCCAAGTCCGAACTGAACTGAAGAGAGCGAGTAACTTTTCGCGGTTCTGTAACTCTGTAGATGTAGTTGAGTTGTAATAGTTAGTTTCGAGAATGGATCTCGTCCCGAGACCAAATGTTGATTTTCTATTGTGTTTTGTGTTTTGTCGTTTTGTGCTGTATATTATTAAAATTGTGATGTCTTAAAAAGTGTGAGTCTTTGACAAAACCCACACCAGACCAGCACAAACATTACAAATTTGATAAAGTGGGGCCCTTCACAAAATTCTATTTCATAAAATCTTACTATTTATTAATTATTTATTATTTTGTGACTTTTAAAATGTGTAATTTGTAAACAAACAAGTGCACCAGAGAGGAAAACTTGAGCAAAAGGATTTAAAAAAGTTTTTGTTAATAAATGCTTGGTTCGAATTTGAGTAACTAGATTTCAACTTTCGTTACAAAATGTTATTTTTCACAAAAATATAATAAATTTCACAAAAATAACCTTTACTTCACAAAATGGACCCCAAGATAAAAAAAAAAAAAAAAAAAAAAAACCTTCATCGACCCTTGGTTTATATATTTTCTGTACAAAATTAGAAAAATACATTTCCGCAGCACTATTAAAAAATATTTTTATATGATCTACATGTTGCATATTTTTTTATTTTTAATTTTTATTAAATTCTCTAAATATATTTTCATTTAAACAGAAGGACAATAAATTTTTCAGAATCCTTTGCATCTTACATTATATCTAATTTGATGCTCCATAATTTCATTCTTATTTAAATCAAGTAACATTATTTACGTATTTTTCTTTCTAAATCTTTCATTTTCAAATATAAATAAACATTTTCAAAATCTCTCATGTATATTATTATGTACATTTAAAATGTCAAACATTTAAATAGATTTATTTAATCAAAATTATCTTATATTAAAGTTCATAGAAATAAAATGTCTTGAACAAATTTAATAATACTTTAAAATTCAAGCAATTTGTACAACAAAAATTTAATAAATTAAGATTTCGCATACAAAATTATCTGCAGTTGAATAGTATCATTAAATGAAAAATTATACAGATCAAAGTACTAGGATACGGGAAAAAAATGGTTTAAATAACTCGAAAAATAAATGAATTAAACTTTGAATAAGTTAAAGTTCAAATATTATAAATTATTATTATTAAACAATCGAAATTTTTGACGATTCGCATTGTCACGAAGCATTCGCACTAATTAAAAAGAACTAAAAATATAAAAATATGCCATATTTCATAAAAGCTTAAATAATAAAGATGCAGAAACACATTTCCCTAATTTCACGACAACTATAATTTTCTACAGCGAAAATATCAACGCAAATTTAATTCTTTAAAGATATTATAACTTTACGAAATAAAATGTATTAAAAAAATTATGAACTTTATAAAGATTAAGGTGGATATAACAAAACAAATTAACGAACATATTATGAAAACAGACTTACCAAAATATTACTACATAATATGTTTTCTGCTTTTCCTTCTATCCAGTTATGGCGGCGACCACGAGGTAAACATACACACAAGACTAGCCTAGAGTAGAGATACTAATACTACGATAGTAGAGAAGCAACTTTTCCTATAATACACGTTGAAAAAGAAGAACCGCGTGACTTTGAAACTGTCCGCCAGAGGGCATATACGATATCTTCCCAGGATTACAGAGAAAATCTGTACTTTGCATAAAATGGAGATATTCTGTTAAAAGTACTGTAGAATATCTGTTAAAACAACAGGTTTTTTTAAGAGTGCAAGTGTAGATTTAACAAATATCCCGAGCAGAACACTTTCGGTACACTTTCAGAACACTTTCTTTATAGCGGAACATTATTCGGAACACATTAATGGAACACATTCAGTACACATTTAGGTAACTAAAACACGTTTTTTGAATCAAAGTGTTCCAAATGTGTGCTGGGAATTTGCAGTGAAAATTCTGTAAATGAGAACTTTTCGTGTTTCGTACAAGTTAGTTCTCCATAGAGTAAAAAGAAACATTTACGGATATTATAAATCTAAACGGGTATATGACGTAATGGATCGTGAACTGAAGTCAAGTTTGTATAGAAAGCGATTCATCATAATTCATAACCCTTGATATCATCCTAAAAAATTAAAGTTGTTCTCCAATCCACACTGGGTATTTTCCGACACATTTCTGAGTTCATTTTTGCTCGTAACTGCACGAAATTGATAAATGTGTTTTTTCAAAACTATTAAATCAAATAGTTTTTTTTTTTTTTTTTTTTTTTTTTTTTGGAGGGAGGGGGGGGGGGGGGATGTAAAGGCAGAAGATTTTAGAAGATCCTCTTCAAAATTGATATTTTAAGCCACATTTCTGGATGCGATAGCGCTGGAAAGAAAAAAAAAGTGCCATTATGAGGCAAAAATCGCTTTTAACTCGAGATGTAATTCATCTATCGGAAAATGAACAAAAACAGCTCGATTCCAAATTACTTCACCCTGATTGTGTATTGGTTAGGACGCTGGAGAAAAAAAGTGTCAGGTTTGAAATTTTGAATCAGATTTTAAATTAACAGGACCTATAAAACATAACCCTAATTTTCTTAACAAAGAATTTTTTCTTACAATTATTTCAAAAGCAACAATTAATCGAAAATTCGCTGAAGTCTTTTTGCAAATACATTGAAGTATATCGGCTTTGTACTCAATCGCACAAAACGAATCAGATTTCCGTTAAATTTCTCCTCAATAATTAACCCTTTGTTTCTCTTTAAAAAAAATCATCAACGGCAGTAAACTGGCCAATTGCATTTAACTAAACGTTAGATATATCAATAACATGTACCGAACGTTCAATTTTAAAATGACTTTGACCTCGCTTTTTTGTTATATTTCAACAATTCTTAAACTTTATTTTTTTTTCTCCTTTATGTAGAGGTCTTTCTTTTCTTCTATGAAAGAAATTAAAATTTACAGCACCCATAATGTTTCTTTCTTTCTATTTCACGAAGAAGTAAAACACAAAAAGATAATACACAAATTACACGCAGGAACGCGTATGGGAAATTAACTTATCGCAAACAAAACCTTCGGTATAAACCTCACACGCGTCGATTTCCTTAATAATTAACCCTTTTGTTGCTTCGGAGAAATCTCAGACTGTTCTCGAACTATTTACGAGGGAAAGTCATTAAGTAAGTCACAAAAGATGATTAAATAATAACTTACAATGATATTCACACTACAAGAAAAAACGGCAAAATATACAGCAAAATGTTCTGTAAATTTATGAACCCAAATTGCCAGCATTATTTACTGTAAATTAACAGCACAATGTGCCTTAAAAACTTCTGTTTTTGGAATTTTACAGTAAAATCTCTGCAATTATTCTAATTTTATTGTACAAATTACTGTAATCATGCTAAATTTTACAGAAAAAAATGCTGGCAATTTGGGTGCATAAAATGACAGCATATTTTGCCGTAATTTTTGCCGTTTTTTCTTTGCACTTCAAAACTATTTTTATTTCTCAACCTATTCTTCACCCATATTTATGCACGAATATCACCGTATTATCAGTGCCCCAACACCAGCTGCATAACATTCTTTGGGTTGCTGTCTCGGCCCCATTAGGACTTCAAGCTGAACCTTTTCATCCTCTGTGAACATCATCTTGCAACTTCTTCAACATCCACCCAACAGCTTCGACTTAGCCCCAAGCAATTTTCATTTGTTTGATCCACTCAAAAACCATCTTGGAAGCAAAGATGATGTTCACAGAGGATGAAAAGGTTCAGTTTGAAGTCCGAATGTGGCCGAGACAGCAACCCAAAGAATGTTATGCAGCTGGTGTTGTGGCACTGATAAAACGGTGATATAAGTGCATAAATATGGGTGGAAAATATGTTGAGAAATAAAAATTCCAAACTGGTTCCTATATGACATAGTCTTTAATTCATTTTTGTTCGGAAACACATGAAATTGGCCCAGGTGTTCTTATTCAGAAACTTTATAATTGAAAGACGTGTTCCATGTTTTGGTAAGTGCAAAAGATCTTTCAGAAAATACTGTCAAAATCAGCGTTTGTAACCGAATTCTCGATGCTTCAGCGTGAGGGAAAAAAAAAAAGTGTTGTCACGTGACGCGAATCGCTTATAATTCGATAAGTATTAAGGTGGTTCCCAAATGACCTGCTCAACAGCGCGAAACTTTCTTATACATTTTCCGACTCATTTTTAAACGGAAATACATAAAATTGACAGGTCTTGGCTATTGAAGCAATTTGGAATCGAAATGAGTTTTCCATTGTTTAATAAATAAATTGCTGATCGAGTTATAAGCAATTCGCGTCACTTGACAACAGGTGTTTTCCATTTCTCGCATTCCAGCATCGGGAATTCGGTTCAAAACGCCGCCTTTGACAGTGTTTTCTGAAAGATCTTCTGCCATTTCCAAAAAATGTAAAACGTGTTTCGATTACACAGTTTCTGAATAACAACACCTACCCATTTCATGTCTTTCCGAACAAAAATGAATTAAAAATTGTGTCTGAAAGCAGCTCTTTTGGATTTGAGAAAACCTTAACGCCATGTTCTGAAAAATATTTTGCCTTTATACAAAATATGAAACAACAGTTGATTTTCTGATACCTAATAAATGAGGATATTTGCAAATTTTATACTTTTTATTTTATGCTTTCTTATATATTTTAAGAAAGAAAATGACATCATAAATATGTCAGAAAGTAGCCAGTTTAGATTTAAGAACAGGTAGTGAACGTCCGGTTCTACAATTACTCTGACCTTGCCTTTTGTAGCTTTTTTTCTTTATTTTTATTTTTTCAATGTTATATATAACTCTTTCCTTCTCCTTGGCTGTGAATGAATTTAAAATTTACAGTACCGTAATGTGTCTTACCTTCTTATTTTAACTAGAAAAAGCAGCACAAAGACACACGAACGCTATATACGCAGAATTAACTTATCATGCAAAAGCCGTTTGGCAGGCTTTACACGCGCACCTTTTCAAAGAAAATTAAAAAAGGAAGAATATTATATCGCGTTTTCTGAGACATAACACCTACCCTTACGTACGTTAGCAACTACTTTAAAACTTTAGGGTTCAAAGGTTAGATAATAAACTGCAGAAAATGCTAGAGTCTTTTTTTCGTAGAAGAAGGAAAAATAATTAAAAGAGAAAAAAAACACTTTGAGCGGTGGCATAGAGGTTAGAAACAGGTCCCGGAAAAAAGTTGTAAAATATGTATACCTAATTTAAAAGTGAACTTCTAATTTCTCTCTATACGTAAAATTATTATTTTTTTTTCTTTCTGAATTCTCGCATTATTCACATTCAAAATCATTTCTAAACAAACTTCTTATTGAATAATCGAAAACCTATAAAGATGAGACGTTCAAGGTGAAGGTGGTATAAACCGTTATACATTTCAGAACAAAGTGAGTCAGTTGTACATTTAAGGTGGTTCTCAAATGACTTGCTCAACAACGCGAAACTTTCTGACTCATTCTTAAACGCAAAGCCATAAAATTAGGAGGCCAGACTATGGAAGCGATTTGGAATCGAAATGAGTTTTCCATTTTTTTTTTTTTAAATCAATAAATTACTTGTCGAATTATAAGCGATTCGTGTCACGTGACGATACATTTTTGGCCTTTCTCGTGGGGAATTTGATTCAAAACGCTGACTTTGACAGTATTTTCTGAAAGATCGTGCATTTACATAAAAAATGGAAGACGTCTTTTGATTACAAAGTTTATGAATAAGAACACCTGTCAATTTCATGCAGTTTCGAACAAAAGTGAATTAAAAAAGGTGTCAAAGTGGGATTTGGTTTTTTGGGGATTTTGGATTTGAGAACAACCTTAAAGGTTAAATCTATTTTGACTCTGTATACGGATTATGGAGGATAAAGATGGTTCTCAAAAAAGTATTTTCCTGCGCTCAACAATGCGAAACATTCTGACACATTTACGGATCCATTTTTGAACGTATAAGAATGAGGTACTTGCAGGCATGATAACTAAAAGATTTATAATGGAACAGTTTATCTGATTGTTAAACCTGATTTATTCTAAGTTTCTGTGCAATTATATACAAAAGGAATTGTGCTGTACATGGTTTTGTTTTGCCCCTAAACTTTAACTTATAGCGTCCCCTTTCGTATTTCTAGCTATTGCAGAAAAAAGATTGCTTTCCTATATAAAGTTGGAAGACAATCGCTTTAGCAAATGCTTGTTAAATTTGGAATTATCGTATATTGTATCAACATTTCACAAACATTCTAAAAATGTACTACTGATTTTGAATTTATCCAATAAAATGATACAGTTTTTGTGAAAATGTTTTGGTAAACATTGAATTCAATAGAAATAATCAAGACGACAATTTGAACATAGGGGTTCGTCACATAAAACTGTATAGTATTTCAAGCACTAAAATTACCTTTATCGATCAGTAAAAGGAAGCCTTATTCTGACTTGATGGAGCAGGGGGCTATCATTTATTTCTTTGATTATTTCGATTTGGTATACTAACTTTCTCTTCTTTTCAATCTTTTGTTATTATTTACATGATAAATTCCATGCTGACTGCCACTCCATTACTGGCTATTTAGCATTAACGGAAGCGTACTGTAGCTCTTTCCCTTTCTCTGCTTTGTAACATTGTGTACCGGTAATGAATGGTTGCTCCAGGCCATGTAGCTGTCCACTTTTTTGGTTTTCTTGGAACGGGGTCTATTCTGAGTAAATAGCCTCGTGCCCAGGATATAGCTAGCTCATTAGTAGACTTGATACAATGTCCCCTTTGAGCGATGAGCTACTGGGTAGGTATTGTTGGATTGTAGACAAGATTTTTCACACTACCCGGGATGCAGTGCAAGTTGATTGAGACATCAAGACAGCTATGCAGTAGGGGGTCTGGTTTTAATGGCGTCCCGTTGTCAACAGACACAATTTATGACCCAAGTTTGGTTCTACTACAACAGAGAGGGAAGATGTCACTTGGTTCTACAAGAACAAAACTGGAGGTAGATGCTTCCTGGCTTTTTTCCTGCTATTGTTTACAGAGGTTGTTTTGCTGCATACGTAACGGTACATTTTCCCGTTTATAAAAACATACATTTATTTAGAATACTGCTAAAGAGGCATTCCCATTTCTCTTTATGTATCAGCCTATTGGTGTACCGTTGAAAATCGAAAGTATTGTAACCTTCTGTATTGTATTTCAATGGATGTTCCAGTAGTAGCTTCAGAAATCATACAGTGGTTCTCGCATTTGAGCTATTATTATACATAAATAACTAACGATCAGAAATGTCACGTGCGAGGGCTGTCACGCTTTGAGGATATTTGCTGATACCTTTTTTCCATTCATATCTAAGAAGGGGGAGGGGGAGATCACGTTGAGCAGCCTGAAAATGATAATAATTAAACCAGTGCTAAAAACTCTGTGGTTTTAAAACCAATGAATGAAATACAACAATTGTTTTTCCTATAATTTTACACATTCTTGTAGTTTAAAAAAACATTAAAATTATATACATTTAGCAATATTAATTAATTAAATGATAACGACAAAAATGGCTTTTTAAAAATATAAATACTAAAATATATGCATTTTGGGTGCAAGGTTAAAAAAATTCTACTGCAGACACACTCTAAATATTTCATTTATTTTTACTTATACTACTATATTTTACACTGAACCTAAATTTAAAAGTACAGTCGAACCTCGTTAACACGAACACTCAAGGGGAAACTTTTTTTGTTCATGTTAAAAGTAGTTCGTGTTATCCGAACTTAAATACATTACACACAACTGGACGGGGCAATCTGAAACAGTTTGTGTTTAAAGTAATTCGTGTTAAGCGTGTTCATGTTAACGAGGTTTGACATTCAAATTCATTAGCATAATTAATAGCTTTTGTAATGATATTCACTGAATTTACCAAAAATTTTAGATTTAATTTTTTAATACACAATTTTCTGAACAAAATCAGACTAAATTTAGGTTCGGCATAAAAGTATACATGAAAATTAATTATACGCAACATTTCAAGGTTCTGTGATAATTAGTTTTCAAATGAGAGTGCGCGCAATGTCAAAAAATACAGTTTTGTGAAAAAGGACTTCAAAGGTAACTTTATAGCATGACAGGAAATGTTTTTTTACAAGATATGTTTAGCTATAACTTCTGTCCTAATCGAAAATTTTGTAAAATTCTTTTTGCAGTGGATTTGTAACATTTCAAGGTATCCAAGCTAATTTTTTTTTTTACCTTGAACGTGATCTCCCCCTTAAATGAGTTCTCAAATGACCTGTTGCATAAATTAAATGCATAAAATGGGCAGGTCTGACTATTAGAATCAGGAATACGGTTCAAAACGCCGACTTTGACAGTATTTTCTGAAAGATCTTTTGCCTTTACCAAAAAATGGGAAACGTGTTCTGATTACATAATTTCTGAATAAGAACACCTGTCAATTTCATGCATTTGCGAACAAAAATGAATTAAAAAAAGTGTCATAAAGTCGCCTGTTTGGTTTGGAGTACAGCCGTAAAACATGTCGCTTTTTTTTTTTCTTAGTTTTCAAAATATTTCTAAAATATAGGTTTAATTTAATATGCTTTACCAAAAAATGGGAAACGTGTTCCAATTACATAGTTTCTGAATAAGAACACCTGTCAATTTCGTGCATTTACGAACAAAAATGAATTTTTAAAAATGTGTCATAAAGTAGCCTGTTAGGATTTGAGTACAGCCTTAAAACATGTCTTTTTTTTCTTAGTTTTCAAAATATATCTAAAATAACTGCTTAATTTAATATTTTATGTGTTAAAAGCTAACGAGCTGTGACTAGGATTTTAACACTTCACATAAAATTAAGTATATTTTAGAAATATTTTGACAACTAAAAAAGGGGGAGACATCCTTTAAGAAAAGCACACAGAAAAAAGAAGTTAAAAATATTAATTCCCCGAAGAAATATTTTAAAAATACAAATTCATTACACGCATACATTTAGAATGCATACATTATTAAAGATGGAATTTTGTAACCGATTTTTGACTCATTTTCTCATGTGTTATAGAATTAAAAAAAATATGTACAGGGGTATGTTTCCGACAATACGACATTTGAATATTTACAGAACTTAATTATAAATTAATTTAAAAGCATTTTTACATTAACCAGCTGTAGGTGATTAATCGCCAAATAATCTTTATGGTTACACCTGTATAAGAGTTGGAACAACAATGGAGTTAATAATGCGCCAAAGCATTCTCGCCAGCCATTTGGCTGTGAAGTGCAATAACGAAATAGTTTAAGGCTGTTCTCATATCCAAAGGGACTTTCAAACACGTTTTTTATTCATTTTTGTTCAGAAATGCATGAAATGGGCAGGTGTTGTTAGTCAGAAACTTTGTAATCGAAACACGTTTTTCATTTTTAGGTAAAGGCAAAAGATATTTTAGAAAATACTGTCAAAGTCGGCGTTTTGAACCGTATTCCCGATTATTCAGCGTTAGAAAGGCGCAAAAAAGGGTTGTCACGTCACCCGAATCGCTTCTAACTTGATAAGTAATTAATTGATCAAAAAATGGAAAATTCAGATCGATTCTAAATCGCTTTAGTAGTCCGGTCTGCCAATTTTATGCTTTTGCGTTTAAAAATGAGTCAGAAATTGGGTCAGAAATTTTTGGTTTGTTCAGCAGATCATTTGAGAACCACCTTAAACATTAAAAAGTAGAAAATACAAATAAAAAATAAACAGTGTAATATATATAGATATTTTAAATACTCTTTTATCACCAATATATTATTAATAACATGTAAGTAAGTTATATCAGTAAAAATATTCCTTTGGAAATATGTATGCAAAATAAATGGAAAAAATAGTTCATTTCAAGTGGTCAGGCAATCTGGATTTAATATGTTCATATGCCACCTGAAATGGCTCTGTTGTTCACGAGTGAACAAATTCGAACAATATCGAATTGTAATTCAGACAGCATCTGCATATAGCTTTCCAACTATTTTCTCAGAAACTCTTTGCAAAAGTTTTTTTCTTTTACTCCTTTCACTTGGGGGCGAGTTAGAATAAAGGGGGGAGGCACGACTTAATGACCCTTCAGTGGGCCAATCGTTGTTTATGAGGGGAGGAGGGATTACCGCCTTCCTTCCCCCCTACCAGATTCCATTTCAAGTTCTCTGTGGGCAGACGTCAACTTTGCCATTCTGAGAGAGAGAGATTTTTCACTCGGTGGTGCAACTAGTTCGAGCGAGAGAGCGGTTCTTCTTCGGTGCTAAAAAAGTTCTGAATGTTCATCCTTCTAATCTGCTCTGCTTGATACGTTTTTGTTTATCTGCTTGGATTCTTGGCTAAAGGATACCTTATTTCATTTCTGCACATGGTAAAATGAGTGATTATGGCGGACTCATGTTTGTAAGTAGTTTTATATATTTTATTAGCAAATGAATCGCTGTTATTTTCGTTTGTTGTTGTTTTATATATACGTATATATAAGACGGTTCGATTATGAAGTTTTTTTTCAATTTAAATGTATGTTTATTGTAATAGAGATATATTTAAAACACAAACTAACCCACGAGCTATGATTAATAAATTAATTAATTGTTCAGTGCTAAAACGTTGTATACCGCTCTGCTTGATACGCAGGGCCTGATTATTACACAAGCCAACTAGGCCACGGCCTTGGGCCCTCTGCTGATGGGGGCCCCAAAATAAATAAAATGATTTAGAAAAATAGTTTAAAAGTGCATTTTTCTGAAATTATTTGCTCGAAACCAAAATATATTTTGGTAAACTTGGCAACTGTATCGTAATATCTAAAGATGTCTCCCAAATACTCTAAAAAAAAAAAAAAAAAAAAAAATTGGATTCTTGCTAAAGGATACCTTATTTCATTTCTGCACATGGTAAAATGAGTGATTATGGCGGACTCATGTTTGTAAGTACTTTTATATATTTTAATTAGCGAATGAATCACTGTTATTTTCGTTTGTTGTTGTTTAACACTAGAACGGCGGTAGTGGTCATTTTAACCCCTGACCACTTTTGTCCGTTGATTATTTTTGTTTGGTTGAAAGAAATTTTTTTACTTTTCCTAAATAGATAACAAGTATTTAAAAAAGAAAAAAAAATCAGCATTCTAGATTTGTTAGTTTTTGAAATATATATGAATGGAATATATATGAATATATATGAAATTTTGATGAAAAAAATATTAATTTATAAATTGTGTTTAGTGAGCATTAGTTTTAATTTGTGAAACCAATCTAATTTTTATTTCAAATTAAGGAGTTATTTGAGTAGTTGTAGTATGATCCAATAAATTATCAAGTAATATTAAATATAAATTAAATATAAATGATGAAATACACGTAAATTACATATTTTTTTCCGATATATGGCATTTAAAATTGTTTTATCGTTGTTATTTCCATAGTTTCATCGAGGGGTCCAAATGGCCCCTTGCGGTCGTTGCAGTAGGTAAGATTTTTCCGCCGTTCTCGTGTTTATATATATAAGTCGGCCCGATTATGCCAGTTTTTTTTTTTTTCAATTTAAATGTATGTTTATTATAAATAGGGACATATTTAAAACAGGAACTAACCCGCCAGCCATGATTAATAAATTATTTGTTCAGTGCTAAAACGTTGTGTACCGCTCTGCTTGATACGGTTTGTTTATCTAACTGAAATGATATATATAATGGCTGTATATTTTTTCGTTTTGTCAACATGCCCCCTTGTTTTAAAATTCTTTCTTTTTTTAAATGAAATAAAACCAGAAAATTTATCAGATGAAATAAGTTAATAAATAAACACGTAAAGCAAGTAAACATTTCATTAAATAATTTTTCTGCTTCAAGTTATGTTTATTTGACTTGAAAAGAACCGGGGGTTGTCAGCTATGTACGTATTAGAGTAGGTGTTTGGAATTGTTTTAAAAATAATTAAATATATAATTGCTATAAAAAAATTGTTAAAATAAATAATTTTGTAAAAATATGTGTCTATAAAAATTTAAACAAATTTTATTTTATAAAAACAATTGTTTTTAATTTTTATAAAAATATTTCTTACATTGTTTTAAAAACAATACAGCACGCTCCGATTAAATGCTATTTCCAAATTTAAATGTATATTTGTCAAGTTCAAATTGAATCGTGCTTTTTTAAAATAAAAGTTAATTCGGCTTAATAAAAAGCTATTCTGTATCAAAGGTTACGACAGTTTGATTCTTGCTAAATGATACTTTATATTTCATTTATGTATATTGTAAAATGAACGATAATATGGCGTACTCATGCCTGTAATTTATTTTTAATTAACTATATATTCAGGGATTCGTAGAAATTTCTCCAGATTTCAAGAATTTTTACCTAGTACATATTTCCTGATTTCGTGAATATTTAAAATTATTTTTCAATGTCTATTAATGCTGTTGTCAAATCCCTACTGTCTAATCTATGCCTGATGCATGACTTTTTGTTCCTTATTTAAGACTTTTCAAATCCAAACTGGCTACTTTGACATATTTTTAAATTTATTTTTGTTCGTGCATGAAATTGTCAAGTGTACTTATTCGGAAAATTTGTAATCGAACAGTTTTTTTTTCACATTTTAGTGAAAGCAGATCTTTCAGAAAACATCACATTGGGCGTTTTGAACCGAAATTCTTGACGTGGCAGCGCTATAAAAAATGCCGTTATGAAACAACAATCGCTTATATCTCAAGATTTAATTTATTTATCGATTAATTAAACTCTTCGGGGACAAATCACTTTAATAATCATGCCTGAAAGAGTCATGCTTTTATTTTTCATAATGAGTTCCTGAATATGTCAGAAAGTTGTTTGTTGTTGAGAGAGGGGGGATATATATATATATATATATATATTGAGTAAAAACTGTTATAATGCAAGAAATTTAGAAATTTTACTTAGTAATTTAATTATTATTATTTACAGTAACTTTGGCGTATTTTGTTGCTTACAATCGAGACAAAAAATGAATATTTTAATCACCCCCTTCTCTGTCTTTTTTTTTTTTTTTTTTTTTTTTTTTTTTTTCTGGTATAACATCATTGCTTCATTCAAGACTTTTTAAATAGGGCTGCAAAAATCTCTGCATTATGTTTTATGTTCATATTAGCTGCGTAAAAAAAAAAGGTGTAACCCACCAGCATTTTATTACCTAGAATTTTCAGTTGTTTATGTTAGGTAGTAATTTTAGTTTGTTCAAAAAAAAAAAAAAAAAAAAAAAAACTTGAATAGTATTGAATCAGAATGCATTTAAAATAGAAATCAATCTAAGACATAATAATTATTAGGCTGATTGCTGTTTATTTAATTTGTTGAAAGCACAGTATTTTATGTAATGTAAACATTGCAAGAGGTATGTATTCTAAATGTTGTATGTATTCTAAATGTTGTAAATTGTAAAGGATTGTAAGGTATTTTATGATATGCAAGCATTGCAAATTGTGTGCTTTGTATGAATTGAAAGTTATTTGCATTGTAAAATGTATGAATGATGTAAGGTATGTGGCCAGTGTTGAATTGAGACACTTTTCTCCGGGAGGGATTTCTGTGGCTCCGGGGGAGGGGGGGGGCATTATAGATCTCCAGGGGTGAAATTGCACATTTTAACCATTAAAATAAAAATGTCAAATCTTTCGGAGGGGACATTTCAATGCTCCGGGGGCCTTCAATGCCCGCCCACCGGCCTGCCCCCTAAATTCATCACTTACATGTGGCATTTCAGTTATAAAATGTATTAAAGCTGTAAGATTAGTGTTTGTATGTATATGTAATTTGGATGGATGTAGTTATGAAGGGGATTTAAGAATTAAGTATTTTTTAAATTTTAGTTAATCTTATGCGTAAACAAATCTGCCAACAAAACAGATTCTTTTGATATCTCTGAGTAATCAGTCTTGTGTTTATCACGTGGCTAATGATTTTAGGGCGTAAGTATACTCCCCTTCACAGCTATTTAAGGTGAAACGGTTAGATAAATATTTGTTGCCTTGTTAATCATACAGTTAGTCAGTTGTGTATTTTAAGGTATGTTTATGCATGACTGAAAAATTTAAAAGAAATTCCAAAACTGGCAGTTTTTTCTATTGAAAATCTAGTTACTGAGTTAGGAAATAAAAATAAATATATGGTTAACTGTTTCAAATAATTTTATCATCAAACCAATGTAGAAATAAACTAATTCGTTAGATAATTTAATCATTAAAAGGAATATAAAGTGTCTAAAATAACCCTCTTCTCCCGAATTTTGTAGAAATTTCCTAAACTTCTAAAGCTAAGACATATAAAATCCCTTCAATTTAACCATTTATACGTTATGAGTTTTTCTTCAAAGTTTCCTCGATTTTTCTAAACTGAATATATAAATATTTTAATTTATAAATTTTATATTACCTTATTTTATTTTATATATTTTTAAAATTAGATTTCAATATTTTATATTACTTAAGGCTGCTCCCAGTCGCGTTTTCGATTTATGATGGATTGAGAACAAAAATCAAATCACGTCATTTTTGCCACGTTTTGGAATCAATCGCTCAGTCGAAATTTAGTTTAGGGTTTGTATTAACTGTTATTCTAATTTATTTTCGTTCGAAGATTGGTTAGATAATTTTTTTTCCCCCAACGCTCATAAAACCATTGTAGTCTTTACATATGTTAATGGTAATATAGAAGTAAAATCAACGATCCTATTATGAGAGCTACAATTCGGAAAAAGAAAAAAAATCAAAGCAATTGAAGTGCATTAAAAGTTAATAAATAAGCCCATGTTTTTTATCTTTTATAACACATATTATAGAGCAAAATTATGTCTCAAGTGACGCTGACGTCATATTGACGGTGTCAATATCTAACACATTCAAATTTCGCTTTTACTGAAATTTGTTTCACTTCTAAACATCGAGCAATTTAAATTTTTAGACAGCCGAATAAGAAAAATAAAACGTCTTTCGAATGTAATTTGTCTGGAAACTGCATCTCGGTTTACTGATTTTCAATCTAAAAAATATATTAAAATGGAAAAATGTACTAGTTTTAAATTGCAAAATATAGATGAAAACCATTTTTTTTTTCAAACTTTGGAAACCCGAGTTGAATCTCCCCCCCCCCCCCCCACCTCCAACCTCTTCCCCCAAATTTTGTAACGAAAGATGAAATCCAGTTAATCTAATTCGAACCAAAGCATTTATTATTAACTTCTTCAAGTCTTTCTTTAAAGTTTTCCTTTCTTTTAAATTTGTTTTGTTTGCAAATTAGACATTTTAAAACTCAACAAAGTAAAAATAATCAACGAAGAGCGAGCTTTTTTTAAATGGAATTTTAAGAAGTCATATTTTATTAAGAACGATTTTGTGAAGGGAATTGTTTTATTAAAATTTGTGAAGGGTTCCTAAATAAGCACCAGTTTCTGCATGTATCGATACAAATGCATTAAATTTAGACATAATCATTCTTAGAAATTTCCACTAGCAGTATGTTTTTTCGATCAATAAAAGTATTTTTGAGAGTTCTTTCTCAGTTCTCCCAGTCTAGAGCAATAACACCACTTAACGTATAAGCCTTCAATGACCCTTTAATAGAATTTTTCCAAACCATTCTTGGCCTGCCAATTCTTTATTTGCGTTTTGGACTCTATTCTAAAACTTAGTCTGAATTTAGACATATAAATTTATATTTTTACATATTTATTTTCTATACAAAGCTAGATAATAGATCCTTGGTGATTCCAGCTGTTTCGCGACAGATTCGATGGCATAGAAAATTATTTCAAATTACTCACACCGAAGCTCGGCCAGCTTTTTAAATTAGATCGACTTTTCGTCTATAGCTCAGAAGAAAACCGTCCTATATTTGTTACACTCCCCCTTCCCCCCCAAACTTCTTTAATCTCCATCCGTAATTGAGAAACGAGAAACCCAGTTCCCGAACTGTCATTAATTACGCTCCAACTTTTCATCTTTCCATTTATCATATTTCTCTCCCCCCCCCCCCTTTCTCCCCTCACTCCTCGAAGAAAAATGTTCGATCTTTATGTTTGTTCTTTTAAACGAATCCGTTTCGTTTTAATTGTGAACGTTTTCGGATCAGATAAAAAGGCAGCACGGTTTATTATTATAAAAAACTAAAACAGCAAGAAGTATCGAAACATCTTTTATACAGAAGAGAGACGACTCTGGGTGATGAATGGTGTTTCGAAATGAAGTAGCAAGGAATAGCATAAATTCGGGTGGGCGTGGTCCTAACATTGTGTTAAAATGTCATTAATATAAGAATGTGTCACTTGTTTTGGTTTTTCATTTTGTAGCCATCAGATGATTGTGTCCGTTTTAAAATGTGCTCGATTTTTCGTACGATGAGGCGATTTTAAAAATGGTGTTGCCTGCATTTTTCTTGCAAAAACCATGTAACTACAGAGCCGGTTAACTTTTAAAGATAGAGGTGGTAAAACGGCGCCAGGCAAAATTTGGGGTGAAAATATAACACCTTGCAATACAAGAGTCGTTCCGAGCCAAATTTGGGGTCCCTTCACAAAAATCAATTTAAAAAATGAGTCCCTTGGCCTTGATAAAATCAGTCCCTTCACAAAATTCCTCTTAATAAAACAGGTCCTTCACAAAATTCCTCTTAATAAAACAGACCCCTTATTGTCTACTGTTATTATTAAAGATTAAAGTTACAAACAGCAGCTTCAAAAGAGAATAAATGCAATGCGGTATTCATCTGACATAACAATGCTGAAAAATATTTTATCTTTAAAAAGCATGAAACTTTTGATTTTTGTTATCAGCCAACTTTTAGAACAAAACATCTCCTTCAATACCGCCTTAAAGAACAAATAATGTAATATGATACTCGATATAACAATGCTGAAAAATGTGTTTTGCTTATTTTTAAAAAGTATGAAACTTTTCAAATTCTTGATTTTTGTAATCAGCCAACTTTTAGAGCAAAACATCTCCTTCAATAACGACATAAAGAACAAATAATGTAATATGATACTCGATATAACAATGCTGAAAAATGTGTTTTGTTTATTTTTAAATCCTATGAAACTTTTGGAAATTTCTTGAATTTTGTTATCAGCCAACTTTTATAACAAATGAACAACTTTTAGAACATCTCCTTCAATAACGACACAAAGAACAAATAATGTAATATGATACTCGATATAACAATGCTGAAAAATGTGTTTTGTTTATTTTTAAATCCTATGAAACTTTTGGAAATTTCTTGAATTTTATTATCAGCCAACTTTTATAACAAATGAACAACTTTTAGAACATCTCCTTCAATAACGACATAAAGAACAAATAATGTAATATGATACTCGATATAACAATGCTGAAAAATGTGTTTTATTTTTAAATCCTATGAAACTTTTGGAAATTTCTTGAATTTTGTTATCAGCCAACTTTTATAACAAATGAACAACTTTTAGAACATCTCCTTCAATAACGACATTAAGAACAAATAATGTAATATGATACTCGATATAACAATGCTGAAAAATATGTTTTGTTTATTTTTAAATCCTATGAAACTTTTGGAAATTTCTTGAATTTAGTTATCAGCCAACTTTTAGAATAAAACATCTCCTTCAATACTGCCATAAAAAAATAACAAAATATACTAGTATAACGACTTCACTATTACTTCCTTCATATGATGTATGTAAATCTGGCCGGGGGTACACCAGATTATTGTATGCTTGTATGGCACGATATTATATTTGTCCATAAATTCTAACACCACGACAGTCGGGGGGAGAGCAGCGTCAAATCTTGTCAAACTCTCGATCGTGGACATTTTTAACTGCGATAAGAAACGCGTGAGCTTGTGTTCCAAAATGGCGAAAGAGGTGTTTAGCGTGCGCGCGCGATCATGTCACCCGCGTTATCTGTCCGACAGGACTATATCTCCATTGTTTTTTCACGCACGTCTGTGTTTTGACTTATGAAGAAATAAACTCCCCATTTAGCCCGATGCTATCTACGAGGATGTTTCAAGGTCGCCTGGAGGAACAGCGGCGGGCTTTGATCTCTTACCTTTTTCCTCTGTGAGTGTAGTTATTGTAAAGGGGGTAAATATTATACCCAAAGGGTTGAAAGATTTTGCTTGGAATCGGTCATTAAAAGAATACAACCGGAAGAATATTCTTGGAAACAAACTTTCTTACTTATTTTTAACTGACTTCTAACAAAATGGTTTATACGAAATTCGTTAGAATGCATAACAAAAAAAAAAATTTTTATACGATATCCGCGTATTATGTTTGAACGGATGTTCGGTTAAGGTTGGTTAGTTGATTGATTTTTGACGGCCGATTATCTACACGAGGGATATAGGATCTAGAGGCCCTCCGTGGGGGGTCTTTGTGGGGGATCCTAAACCGTATTTACTGCAAGGTTCGAAGAAAACCACGGAAAACTCGGAACGGTTAGGTCGACGAGTGCGACAGGGGTTTGAACCCAGCACCTCCCGTCTACCAGCTTTGAGAGCAGAACCTCTCAGCCACGGGTGGGGCTGTTCCGTAAAGGCTGTTCCTTAAATCCAAACTGGCTACTTTATCACACATTTTTTATTTCCTTTTTGTTTGGAAACGCATGAAATAGGTAGGTGCTGTTATTCAGAAATTATGTGATCGGAAGACGTGTTTTCCCTTTTTATGGTAAAGGCAAAAAATACTGTCAAAGTCGGTGTTTTGAACCGAATTCCCAACGCAGCAGTGCGAGAATGGGAAAAAACTTGTCACTTAACAAGAATGACTTATAACTCGATAAGTAATTTATTGATCAAAAAATGGAAAACTCATTTCGATTCTAAATCGCTTCAATAGACAGGTCTGCCAATTTTATGTATTTGCATTTAAAAATGAGTCTGAAACTGTGTCAAAGTTTCGCGTTGTTGAACGTGTCATCATTTGAGAACCATTTTAAAAGAATATTGTTGGAAACAAATTTTCTTACTGATTTTTAGCGGACTTCCAACAAAACAGTTTATGAAATTCGTGTGTTCACGCATGTTTGAATAGATGCTCCGTTAAAGATACAGGTATGCAGTTTTTTCTAATGATTTTGTTGCAGCAAAAGAGAAAAAAAAAATCTAACTCGTAGATTTTCTTAGTGTTATTTTACAAAACATTTAAACTAGCTGTTTACCTAAACAAAAGGACAACAGGTAAAAATCCGAAAAAAGCGCACTTAAATTATTTGGGTGAACCCTGTATATGTCTCTTTATTGCTCTTCGATCGAGAGTTCCGTTAAGGCTGTTCTAAAATTCAAACTTACTATTTCCTGACATATATCTGAAAATATTTTTTATTCATAAACTCATGAAACTGGCAGGTGCTCTTAACCAGAAACTGTGCAAACGAACAGTTTTTCATTTTTCGATAAAGGCAGAAGATCTTTCAGAAAATGCTTTAAGAGTAGGCGTTTGAACCGAATTTCTGGACGCGACAGATCATGAAAGGAAAAAAAAACTGCCATCATGACAAAACAATCAACTTATAACTCAAGATGAATTTCATGTATTGAAAAATGAAGAAAAAAAAAACCAATCGATTTCAAATCACTACAATAGTCATGCTTGCATGTTGTCACGCTTTTACGTTTAAAAATGAGTCCATAAATGTGCCAGAAAGTTTAGCGTCGTTGAATGTCGGAATTTTTTTTTTTTTGAGATTCGAATTAAATATTTTTGTTGGCCCTAGGCAAAACACTTCCCTTACATGAGTGCAAAACCTTCAGTCTCAGAACTGATTTCAGTCTTGAAGAGATTTTTGATTAATTGTAACTTCTACTTCATTTACTTAAATTATAGCAATTTTACTATAAAAAAATTTTAATAACTTTCTTTTATTTCAAGAGATCAATTTTTAGCCATAATGTAAGGCACATAAATCCTGTAACACATTTTCATTTTCTTAATATCTAATACTCCGAAAACAGGGGTCGATCCAGAAAAAATTCGGTACTTATTTAGGGCCACTTCCCAAAAATCCATTTAATAAAACTGGGCCCTTCACAAAGTTCTTCTTAATAAAATAGTTCACCTTCACAAAATTCCTCTTGATTAAAAAGGCTCCTTCACAAAATTCCTTCATAAAAACATACTCCATTAATGATTTTTTGTTTTGTTTTGTTAGGTTTTAAAATGTGTAATTTGCAAAGAAAAAAATTCACCGGAAACGAAAACTTTAGCAGAAGTATTTAAAAAAGTTATTCTTATTAAACGCTTGGTTTGAATTTGAGTAGCTGGATTTCGTCTTTCGTAACAAAATGTTATTTTTCACAAAAATATAATAAATTTCACAAAAATAACTTTTTACAAAATGGGCCCCAAGAAAAAATACCTGCATCGACTACTGGAAAAGTTTTCAATCCTGGCTTAGATGGACTTCTTGCATATACCCATTCCCAAAGCATATTTCATTGACATGAAATATATTCCTCCCTATTGTCTTAACTGATTTACACCTGTTATCCATCAATGGTTGCTTGTTTACTCGGCGAGGAATACCCTATTTATCTTTGGAGGTCAATTTTCCACTCAATTTGGCCTTTTTTCAACTCTATTATCTGCCAGTAATTAATGACTTTTGTTCTTTCTTGTTAATTCCGTCTTGTGTTGCCTGATAAATGAGAGAGAGAAAAGGTAAAATTTTTTACCTTTTCCCTCGCTTTCTAACTTACCTTTACCTTTAAATAATACTCTTGGTTAAAAAACAATGCTCATGTATTTTGTGCTTGTAAACGTGACTATTTCTGATAAGTATCATAATTTTTCAACAGCATTTTTCACTTTTAGAAGATTATATGACTGACTTTTCCTCATCCTTTTAAAACTGTTCTCAAATCCAAAAAGGCTATTTTATGAAATATTTTTTAATTCATTTTTGTTTGGAAACTCATGAAATTAGCTGGTGTTCTTACTCAGAAAATTTGTAATCGAAAGACGTCTTCCGTTTTTTGGTAAAAGCAGAAGATCTTTCAGAAAATATTGTCAAAGTCCGCGTTTTGAACCGAATTTCTGACGCCGCAGCACGAGAAAGGCAAAAACGTGTCACTTAACATCGCTTATAACTCTAAGTAATTTATTGATCAAAAAATGGAAAACCCATTGCGATTCCTAATCGTTTCAGTAGTCAGGCATGTCAATTTTTTATGTCTTTGCGTTTAAAAATGAGTCTGAAAATGTGTCAATGTTTCGCGTTGTTGAGCAGGCCACTACTTTAAAGTATTTGTCAAAATGCAAATTTCAATTCAAAGATGTATTTCAATTGGAAATGAGACGCTTCATCCGACGCAGTAAACCGCTAGTTAATAGGATTTTCATTTTTGTGGTTATAAGGATGTTTCTTTTACGCAATTCAGTAAAAGAGCATTTAAAGTTTAGGACGTCATCAAATCAGGATTTAAATTTAGAATTGCAATGCATTTTATAAATAGTTTACACATGTTTTTATTTTCATATTTTATATTATGCGTATCCATGATGGGTAAGTATTACGGTGACCCCAAACGACTAGTTTATATTTATGAGGGGTTGTGGGGGGTGGGGGGCTTCAAAGACCTGAGTGCTCACTTGGGCTTCGTGCTAGTCTCCATGGAGAGAAGCTTTTTTATCTTTGAAAGTAAATGAAGGGTATACTAAAGATTTTCTTGAACCTATTAGAATCTGATCATTCGCGGTATATAACCTATGTGTCTTTTTTTTTTTCCCCTTTTGAAAGTGAAAATTATAAAGTTAGACGGAAGGGAGGGGGGGGGGGGATAATCCACTGCTCTCTCATTTTTCTTTCCTTATCGCTCGCCTATCATGTATCCCATGTTTGTGCTCGCCGTCGACGATAAACATCAGAATCGGCAATCGGCTTTTCGACTCCTCGCTGGAGATGTGACAACACGATACACATGACATCGCTAAAGACCCGCCATCACGTGGTACGAAATGACCCAATCCCTACGTTGTTGAATATGAATATCCTTGTTTGAAAGGTTTGGGATAGAACTAACATCACTTTGCGATATAAAGCAAGATTGATGATATATTAAAGTAAATAACAATGAGTCTTTCTATAATTATAGCATTATGTCCGTCAGAATAATTGTTTACCGTGTGATAAGTTGGATATGTTAATTTTCTGTGCATTCAATTAGGTCGTAATATATGCCGTAAGCGCTGTAAAAACAATCTGTTGGATGCATTCAATAAAGCGGCTAACTCTTATAAATAACAAAAATGAACCCCCCCCCCCCCACATCCCTCTTTTCTGCCTGATCGCCTAAATGAGCGGTGATAAGTGAATCAATAATTTATAATTCGCATAACAAGTGTAATTTAAAAAATACACCAGTTCTGTGCATGTGTGTGTTATTCTTAAATTAAAAATTGTACATTTATTAACTTTTAATCTTTCTTTGTTTTAAAATTGCAATTTAATTTTATCCTCGTAAAAAAGGACAATGGTTTGTCTCTAATAATCATTTTTAAAACTTTGATTAAATAGAAAATTTGATTTCGAACTAATAATAATAATAATAATAAAAGTCGAAGTCTCCTTTAGATAAGTTCATAATATGAATCGCGAATATACTCACTCATATACTTCATGCAAAGAAAATATTTCATTTTATGTGTAATACGTTCAAAATAATTGCAATTTCTAACAAATGCACGTTTACATAAGCGTGTATAATTTCTCTTCAGCTGTATGTTTTCTAGAAATCAAATCATGCGCCACGCATAGATTATTAGCTGTTATCCTATATTCCCTCTTCCAATTACCATAATTTGTCCGGATTTAAAAAAAAATGGAATTATCATCTGTTGCTTCTCATCCTAATGTTCCCGTTTTTTGAAGTGAAAATTCTTTTTGAATACTTCGCTTGAAAATTCCGTTTCCTGTTTTTTTTTAGTTTTCAGTGGAATTTTAAAAGCCATTCATAAAGAAATTAGATTATTATTATTTTTTCAAGCAGGTCGTTTTGGATTATCTTGTCCGTTTATTGTAGTTCAGGAATACCATTACTTCAAAGTGAGAAGCTTTTATTTGCTTTCCTTTATTTCGTCTGTCTGTCCTATAGTTCATAGTCTTTCCCGTTCCCTTTATTCATGACATCTTTAACGAGGTCTTTCACTTTGAATAACAGGGTTATTCGTAGCTTAGAGAAAGCAATCCCCCCAACTATCCGAAGGACTTGAAAAATGTCCACTATACCATAAGTTGACTTTTCTAGAATCCAGACAATTGAAGTCCAGAGATAGGAGAGAGCACAGAATAGAGATGTCACCTATTGATGTGACTATCACACCAGGTGTGCTTGTCCGTTTATTATCTTTTAGACAGGTTCCTCGGGTATATGTTGTTAAAAAGTTAAAAGAGCTGTCAGTTACTAGATTTCTAAACAATATGATTAAAGTGCACTTTAAAATAATTGGAATTTTTGCTGGACTAGAATGGCCAATATGTCAATTGTGTGCCAAATTTTCAAGAACGAAATATTATTTAGAAAAACGTTGAAATTCTTAACATTTGGAATAATTATGCATTAAAAAAACAATTTTTGTTCTTCTACAAAATTACCGATACATTTGACGTAGATATGAGCATTATTCATGTACCGCTGTTTCCGGCCTATAATCTGCGGATCAAACAATTGTTTAGACATAGACATTTTATTTAATAATTGAAGTCAAATAGTTACAGCGTTCTAACAAGTTACATTATATAAAATACAATTTCTGGGTCGAAACATAATTGTTTCATCCGCGGATTATACGCCAGAAATTACGGTAAAATCATAGGTAACAGGAAAAAAAGTAATCGGAAAAAAAGTAAACGGAAAAAAAGTAACTGAGTCAACAAAAGCGGAAAAAAAGTAATCGGAAAAAAAGTAATCGGAAAAAAAGTAAACGGAAAAAAAGTAAACGGAAAAAAAGTAACAAGGTATTGATAAATATTGAACTTATTGATAAATAAGTGTTAAAAGATAACGAAGTAACATATGTCTGATTTATATAATTCCCGTAGGCGGATATTGGCGAATGCTATTAGGAATTGAGTAAAATCACCCCCTGAAAAATGCCCCATCGGTAAAAAGCTCCCTGATAATAAAAAAAAGGGTGGTGGGGGGGGGGGGGGGGGTATAGGTTTCACGTTAAGATGGGAAAATACCACACATTTCTGAATAACACGTGTTTGAATAAGCCAATTATAATTTCGGGTAAAGCACGTGCTACCACGTGTATTTACTAACCACGTGTACTAGGAACAATCAGAGCATTATATACATCATATATTCTAATACGAGAGCAAATCTTGTGTGTATGTGTGTGTGGGGGGGGGGGTTATATATATATATATATATATATATATACACATATATATATATATACAAATATATATATATACATATATATATATATACAACATATATATATATATACAAATTTTATTTTAAAAACAGCTCTCAGACGGGGGACATAAAACTTGAAAAATAATCATAAAAGCATCCGAATGAAGTTATCATAAAATTCTGAATATTTTATAAGTAAATTTTAATTAAAAAAATTAAATTACTATTATATTTAGTTGCAGAAGTTTTTTTTAATCTGAAAACTTGCTCAAAAAATAAAAACTACAATTAGATCCTATGTTCCATCTGTATAACATATTTAGATTTCAAGACACAAATTCATTTTGGAAGCTTTACGCTATAAAACCTGGAGAAAATGTAAATTAATTTTAATTTTGATTTTTTATTCTTTTTTTTTTTAATAAAAAAGTTATTTGAAATAAAAAATGGAAATCAGAAAAAAGATACAATTTAATATATTTACTTACATACAGTTAAGATGTATATTTAACACCTAATTAGTTTTGAAACTTGAATGAACTTTTCCTAGTGTTATTAAAAAAGAATAGATATATATTTTTAACACATGCGTTAAAAAATGTATAAAAAAATCATATAATCTTAGAAAATAGTTAATATATATATATATATATATATATATATATATATATATATATATATATATATATATATATATATATATATATAACAGGACGGTTGGGTGGGTAGACGTTAGATTGAGATGGTGTGTGGCGGAGTTGTACGGAAAAAACGCATGGTTAATTTATATTATTATTTTTTTTAAAAAGGGGGGGGGGATTTTTGATTTACACAATTGTTTGATATTACACATTTTATAATGGACTATGATGTGATATTTTTATATGTATATTAATTTAGTTATATTTACATATTCATTATTTAATTAATTTAAATGAATTTATATTCATTAATATTAAGAATGTTTTTGATTTAATGATTTGGATTAATACCTACGGTGGACAATATCATATTAACTTCTAATATAATGTATACTTTTCTAAAGTGTTAATATAATATGTTTTAATTTTTATTAAACGTTCTACCCTTACCAGTTATATTAAGTGTTTATAATTTTTTAACTTTGTATGAAGAAACATTATATGTTACTAATTCATTTCAATATTTAATTAATATTAATTTTAAATTCTTTGTATCTTAATTCCAATATTTAGTATTTTATTTTAATTTAATTTATGTGATGTTGCATTTTTGGCACAGTTATTTAGTAGTTTTTGTCATTTAATGGTACATATATTTTTATGTTGCTTTAATTATTAATTTTTCCATCTTACAACTTATTTTTAACATAGAATTATTCATTAATACATCCATTACTTTAATGTAATTAGATATTCTATTTATTAATTAATTTCATTTATTTATTATTTAACTAATTGCTATCATTTCCGATAGTAATTTGGTTTAATTATTAAACATTAATTTTCATCCAATACTTTTTATTCAGATTATATTCACTTTTACCAACATAGATGGCAGCACTAATGTTCCTGTTTGCTTTACAATATTCATATTATTCTAACATCTTTTCTGGCAACATAGTAAATCATTTTCTAATTCTAAATTTGGCAACATGTAATGATTTTTTGCAATTCATTCCCTAGTTTTGGTTGTGTTTCATGTGTGGTTCATGTGGTGCACAGGTATATTTTTTAATCATAATGGATTTTATACTTTCTGACTCTATTTCATTTTTTCTCTGTATATTATAGGTATGGCTTCTTTCCTTTTTAATATTGTATTTATTTTTTATTTTTTCACAGGTTTGATTCAATGTTTATGAGCAGGTAGTCCCAAAATCATATTCTTTAGCAATGCATGGCTAATATGATGATGAAACCTCTCATTTCATTTTATTTGTGGTATTTAGGCATTTGGGACTTGATAATTCTGTCTAAATTCCACAAATTTCATTTCATTTCATTCATTTAATTCCATTTATTCAATTTTTAATTTAATTTCTTATTCTTTTAATATGTTTTTGTTTCCATATTCAGTGTGTTGGGGAATCTTTCTTTGACAACTAATTATTACATACTTATTCATTAATTCATTGTTTAAGTTGGTGTTATGATAATGTTTCATTTATGGTTATATAGTATATATATATATATATTAATTTTTAAATATTATTTTTCATCCAATGCTATTTTTATTCAGTGTATATTCACTTTTTACCCTAATAGATGGCAGCACCATGGTTTCTGTTGCTTTACAATAATATTCATATTATTCTAACATCTATTCTGGCAACATGGTAAATCATTTTCTAAAACTAAATTTGACAACATGTGATGATTTTTTGCAATTCATTCCCTCTGTTTGGTTGTTTTCATGTGTGGTTCATGTGGTGCACAGGTATCTTTTTTAATCCAAATGGATTATGTACTTTATGACTCTATTTCAAGTTTTATCTGTATATTATAGGTATGGTTTCTTTCCTTTTTAATATTGTATTTATTTTTTTATTTTTTCACAGGTTTGATTCATTGTTTATGAGTGGTAGTCCCAAAATCATATTCTTTAGCAATGTTATGGCTAATATGCTGACGAAACCACTCATTTTATTTGTGGTGTTTAGACATTTGGGACTTGATAATTCTGTCTAAATTCCACGGATTTCATTTCATTCATTCAATTTCATTTATTCAATTTTTAATTTAATTTCTTCATCTTTTAAATAAGTTTTTGGTATCTATATTCAGTGTGTTGGGGAATACTTTCATTCAACTAATTACATACTTAATCATTATTTCATAGTTTAAGTTGGTGTTATGGTAATGTTTCATTTATGGTTATATATATATATATATATATATATATTGAGTTATTAAGTTCTTTCCACACAGTCACTTTGAATTATTGATGTATTTTTGTATATGAATTTTTAATTTTAGTGACATATCGGTTAATTCTCTTAGAGATTATGTTTTCGAAGTCAATGTTTTCATGTTAAACAAAATTAAATTTATGTTCGGAAACTGTTAAAAACATTGTTGCTTAAAGAGGATTGTAGAACAAAAAAACGAATCACAAAATCATCCGAATCAAATTGCTGCGAAATTCTGAATATTTTATAAATGATTTTCAATATTTCCTATGGGAATGGATTTTTTCTAAGTATTTCCTCATGAAAACTTGTTCAAAATACAAAAACTGTATTTATATGTATTTACTGTGTTCCATCTAAATAACATATTTAAATTTCAGGACACACAGCCATTTTCAAAATGCAACAGAAACAAAGAATCCAAATCGGTTTACTTAATCATATATGAACTGGGAAAATTAAAAAAGTCTTATTGAATAAGATTCTAAATAAAGAATCAAAATAATGTGGAACTAAATAAAGATAATTGAAAAAAGAAAAAAAAGAGTGGTGGTGGTGTTGTGTGTGTGTGTGTGTATGGGGGGGGGGGGGATTGGGTAGATAAGAACCATGTTTGGCCCATGGCAGAGACAAATATTTTGTTTTCATTTTTGTACTAAAATTTAGGATTAAATTGGTTCTTTTTGTATAACTGCTTAAGTATGCTCTGTACAAGATAAAAATAAAAGTTCTTTAGCAAATTTTAATACACTCTTAACATTTTTACAAAAAAAAAAAAAAAAAAAAAAATCTTTTATTTATTTTTATTTATTTTTTTAATAAGAAGGTCTCATAACACCATTATGGTTTTTATGGATGTTAATATTTGAATAAAAATATAATACATTCAGAAAAAGAATGAAAACTTGATTTTTCATTATTATTATTATTAAACTATTCTATTCAAATGTTACAATAAGTTAAAGCATACTTAAATGATAGAAACTTGTACTTTCTACTAAGAAAATGAACTGCAAAATGAATTTATGCAGTTAAAATTTTCAATAGCGGATACCTCGGGACTGCTGGGTTTGTTCTCTATATACCTCCATTTAGCGAACTATAAATCAGGTTTGGGTTGCTTCCAGAAGCAAGACCTGATTATTGCACGGGCAATCTCTTCCACGGCTTTGACCCCCTCTCCTCTGAATTTAGGTGCCTCCCAAATTTGACATTTCTTTCAATATTTTAAACTTATAGAGTACGATAAGATTAAAAACAAAAAATATGTATTTATCTAAAAACAGTGAAACCTTTCAATAGCGGACATTTCGAGACTACAAAATTTGTTTACTATTCGGAGGTGTCCACATTTCTGATGTAAAAATATTCAAACATGTTTGTGTTGTGTATTGAAAAGGGGGATTTTCGCTAAATAGAGGTATCCGCTTTTTCCTCTAAAACCGGACACTTCCGAATAGCGGGAAAATTCTGTGCTCCCGAAGTATCCGCTATTGAGAGATTTTACTGTTTTTAGATAAATATAATTTTTGTTTTCAATCTTATCTTACTGTAAAAGCTCAAAACATTGAATATAATCAGTACAATGCCGAAAGAGATTTAAAATATCAGCTTTACGAAAATTGCATTCTAAATTTTGGGCCCCATAAAATCGGGGGGGGGGGGGGGGGTGAGACCATGGGCCCATGCTTTTATCAGGTTCTTCTTCTTCTTAAAAAATTACCAGCCCTGCTTTGTGATCATATATAGTCCCATTTATTGAGGATGCAATGTGGTCAAATATGGCTGCATTTAATGCTTAAAAAATTGTGGTCAGAAATGACTACTTATTGCCGACAGATCAGAGCACGAAAATGGCCGCAATTCAGGAGTTTCAAATGTCTTAAATTCAGACACAAATAAGTGTCTTAAAAATTTAAGACACTTTAAAGTGTCTCTTTTTTTAACCATCCGTTTCAGACACTTAAGTGTCTGAATTTCAGACATTTCAGTTTACAGTGCAGTTTTAACAACTTTATACCTGGTTAAAAATTATTTTTATTAATACTTAAAATTATCCCAGTGTTTTGAAATATATGTAAGATTTGAGAATCATGATTCATGATAAAATTAACTTGACCCGCGTTGACCCAAAATGACCCACTAATAGAAAGTTCTCAAATATGTGACCCGGTCCAATAGTCTTCTCGTGCCCGAAAATGGTAATAAAAGTTTAGTCAAAATCGTTTGAACCGTATTTTAGATACAATTAGCTTGATCCTGACAGATTGTGACTCAAATGGCCCACTAATCGAATTTCCTCAAACATGTGACTCAGCCCAACGGTTTTCTGGTGCCTCAAAACTGTAGGATACAAAATTTCGTCAAAATCATTAGAGCCGTTTTTAACATGAAATTTGCATATTATATATATATATATATATATATAACCCCCCCCACACACACACACACACACACAAGATTTGCTCTCGTATTAGAATAAATGGTGTATATAATGCCCTGATTGTTCCTAGTACACGTGGTTAGTAAATACACGTGGTAGCACGTGCTTTACCCGAAATTATAATTGGCTTATTCAAACACGTGTTATTCATAAATGTGTGGTATTTTCCCATCTTAACGTGAAGCCTATCCCCCCCACCCCCTTTTTTTATTATCAGGGAGCTTTTTACCGATGGGGCATTTTTCAGGGGGTGATTTTACTCAATTCCTAATAGCATTCGCAAATATCCGCCTACGGGAATTATATAAATCAGACATATGTTACTTCGTTATCTTTTAACACTTATTTATCAATAAGTTCAATATTTATCAATACCTTGTTACTTTTTTTCCGTTTACTTTTTTTCCGTTTACTTTTTTTCCGATTACTTTTTTTCCGTTTACTTTTTTTCCGCTCTTGTTGACTCAGTTACTTTTTTTCCGTTTACTTTTTTTCCGATTACTTTTTTTCCTAGATTCAAAATCATAGAAAATTCATGAGACATTTATTTTTTTTTTAATGAAAAACTATTCATTCTTTTTCTCTGGTTCAAGAATATGTAAATTTTTATAGACATAAGAATAAAAGTGATTTTTCTGTGAACAATTACATCGGCAGCCCTGAATCAACGCGTGCTTTTAATTAAACATTTCACTGGTATATTAATTATGTAACTTAATTTTAATCCTGAATGTCTAAATTGCATCTGAATTTTGGAATAAAATTTTGCTTTTATACTGTAAGTGAAAAAAGCTGTCCAAACAAATTTGTTCGTAAAATCTGGTGGTATTCAATCATTTAACAACAGAAGTACTTTGCTGTCCAAGTTTCAATAAGTTTGTCCTAGAAAGGATTAAAAAGTTCCTCGAAAAATATTTTCCACTGAATAACACAAATATTTCTACATGAAAGCATGACATTTGCAAATATTCCTTTTCAAGTTGCTATGTGTATTTCGTGGTGGTACATCTTATGACAGATTGCTCCCAGGGAAAGACATTTCTCCGACACCTGTTTCTCGAAAATTGGATTAGGTCGTCAACTTTGATTTATCATTTTCTGAACCTTTTTCATTATTTAAAAAAAAAGAAAAAAAAATGTTATTTTCGAATTCTTTGGTATCTGAATATAAATATTTGCACGTTTCACACCATTATGAACAAAATTGTCATCGGGAATGCCATTTGAATGTCTGTCTTTATTCAAACCAAAATAATTCTTTCTACATGGTAGAACCAAACAGTTCTTTTATATTTAATACGTATTTTTTGTTCTCATATCCAAAGTGGACACATTCACGTAGATATTTTTAATCTTACATGCATGTAATTAGCAGATACTTTTATTCATACATGATCTGATTAAAGTTCTGTCTGAGGCCCCTTGTTTTGCAGCCCCCCCCACCCCAATTTTGGTATGCAATTTTTGTAAATCTGATATTTTAAATCCATCTCCATCTTATACGGATTATAATTTATAATTTTTACTTTTAAAGTCAGGCAAGATTCAATATATATATATATACTGGTGATCTTAATATTGTAGAACAACCTATTTTACAAAACTTAATGCATAATGGCACAAAATTTCGTCTTCCATATAAGTGTAATATCAAATCCATAATATTGCAGTTTATTCAAGATATTGATTTGTTTATATATAAAATTGCTGTTGATTACAATAAACCAATCGAATATTTCAGTGAATGGAGATTTTCTGTAATTGATAAAAATGAAATTATAAAAAATTATCATCATATTACACATGCAGCTTTTAAAAACATAAATAAACATATATCAGAATTACAAAACAAATTTATAATTACTTATGTAGATAAATCTCCAAATAATTATGCTATCATTTGTAAAGAATACTATAAAGTGTTAATTCACAATGCAATCAACACAAGTAATATTTTTAATAAAACTAAATTAAATATTGAAATAAATAACAGAAAATTATTAAATTATCACAAATTACTAAAAATCAAATGTAATAATTTTAATTATCCTTATCTTGTTATAATTCCAAAATTTCATAAAAATCCTATTAAATTTCGCACTGTTACCATCGGTTGTAACACATATAATAAAAATGCAAGCAATTTACTACTTAATATTTTAAAGCAGATATATGATATAACGTTAAAACATAATAACCAACATTGCCTAAAAAATAGTTTTCAACTCATTAATAAAATACATAATATCAATCCGGTAAAATTCATAAAAACATTGGATTTTAATGATTTATTTAATAACATTGATATAAAAGACTTACATAAAACAATGTGTATATTATTTAAAGAATTTAAATCTCAATTAAAATTAAAAGAACATATTTCAGTAAATTTTTTTAAAACTTTACTAAATTTTACATTGCATAATAATTACATTATATATGACAATATTATCTATAAACAATGCCAGGGAATTCCGCAGGGCGGAACCGCATCTAGTATTCTCTCTGACCTTTACTTATCCATATATTTAAAGCTGTTTGGTAATTCTGTCAAATCTATTCCATCGAAATTCGATCGAATACGCATGCGTCAAAAAATCACCGGCCAATGAGGTGAGGGTCTATGACTGTCTCTACAAACGTGTTTGGGATCGTATCATCTGTTTTTTTCTGTTGTCACGTTGCGTTAAACCTAGGAAGATATTTATCTAGAACTCACTGTGGAGTGTTTAGAAGGTATTTATTTTATTTATTATAATTTGTATGAATACTTAGGTGTCCATTTCGGATTTACTGTTTAAAAATGAATTTAGGCTCATAAGTTGGCGAAATCCCGATGGAAATTTTTTTTTTAGATCTCTATCATTTTGTTTATATAGTACAGAAAATAATTATTCAAACGTGTAGAACACGTAATACAAAATTGGACCACTTATGGTCTGTTTATTATCGGGAATGAATCTTATGGTGTTCCGATTGATAATGAATTCGATTATGTAAATATAATGTCAAAAGACAGTACGCACGGTAGTAATATTTTTATTATTATGTGTTCGAAAAAAGCGAATCTGAGCGCCTGAATATAAATTATAAAATATTATTTCTATATTTAGCAACTAAATATTTAATAAATATGCAGGAATGTGACTAGCTTTATGTGAATGTATAATATATGTAAGTCTGAACTTTAGCATTATTTTTTAACAGAAATATATTATCTCTATTCGATTTAAAAGTTTTGTCATTACATAAGTGTGCTATTTAATTTGTAAAGAGTATGTATGCATTATATTGTTTGTATGTATACAAATGTTTAGAATGTTTTGATTTGTAAACTCTTAATATTTGAATAATGTTTACATTATATTTGTTTGTATGTATACAAACAATATATGTATACAAAGAAGTATATATACAAACAATATTAATATTTACATTGTATTGTTTGTATGTATACAAATCTTGAATGTTTTAATTTATTACATTCATTTTTTACCAGTTTGCATGTCCGTTCATGGGCGATTCATATGAAACTCATAATTTGTCACAAATTGGTGATTTTATTGATTTAGTGCTTTGCCCAAGAATGTGGAAAACAAAACTATTTTTGACATCGGGTGAAATGAATGAGGTTATTTCGGTTTTTATTTTGTATATAAAAAATGTTATATGTAAAAAAATCCTGGCCATTAATCACATTGTTTTTTGTATATTTAAAGACGATTACTTATTCTTTGTAATTATTTTTTTGCTGGGGGTTTTTGAGCAAAATAATATTACTTTATAGCTAGAACCAGTTCCGCTAATCATTAATATTTTCTTAATCCTTTGACCGCTGAGCAAATGGGCAAATTTGTAATGTTTTTTCTGTTATTTTTTTTAAATGTCAAAAAAAGATAAATTTTCAAAATTGGTATAAAAAACTTAGGTACTTCTCTATTATCCCATCGTCCACTTTTCATAACAAAATACTATTGCCAAAATGTATGATTAAATGCCAAAAATGCAATCCCATTTACTTGATGTCGGAAGCATTATACGTGTTTGTTATGTCGTCAAGTGGTTTTTAATTCAACATTTGCGCGTAATGACAACGTTCTCCTGTTTATTTGGCGTTACAGTTTGGCGATAGTTTTTTGTTATGAAAAGTGGTCGATGAGATAATAGAGAAGTACCAAAACTTAATTACGTATATGAGTAGATTCCTTGACTATATTAATCGTTACTCAATATTTTAAAACTGCATCATATTTGTAGAATTATATTAATTTAAACAATGCGTCTATTGAAGTGTGAAGAAGCACATACTTCTATGAAGAACCATATATTTACATAATCGTTTTCATTAGCAATCGGAACACCATAAGATTCATCCCCGATAATAAACGGACTATAAGTGGTCCAATTTTGTATTACGTGTTCTACGATATTTTACGTACGTTTGAATAATTATTTTCTGTACTATATACACAAAATGATAGAGATCTAAAAACACAATTTCCATCGGGATTGATTTTGCGAATGTTAAATGAGCCTAAATTCATTTTTAAACAGTAAATCCGAAATGGACACCTAAGTATTCATACAAATTATAATAAATAAAATAAATACCTTCTAAACACTCCACAGTGAGTTCTATATAAATACCTTCCTAGGTTTAATGCAATGTGCAAGAAAAAAAAAACAGGAGATGATCCCAAACACGTTAATAGAGACAGTAATAGACTCTCACCTCATTGGCCGGCGATTTTTTTGACGCATGCGTATTGGGTCGAATATTGTTGAAAAATGATTTTGAAGAAAAAATCGGGAAATTCACAAAATGGTTTCGGGAAAAACTTCACCAAATGGTTTAAAAATTCTTTGAGTGACAGCGGGAAAAAAATTTCGTTTTACATTCAATCATCGCAATTGGCGAGTGTGACTATTAAGTTTAGCCAGTACTGGCAATAACATCAATTACCAATTTTCAGTATTACTCGCCGATTGGTGAGTGTTAATTTTGTCTTATATCACAAACTGTATTTACATATACTACTAGATATAATGATTATGAACCATGATTTTTCTATTATTGGGCGAGATTCATGTTTTTTCAGCAATTCTTTGACGAAATTCATGTTTTTTCAGCGATCCTTTGAAGAATTTCGCATTTTTCTCATGATCCTTAACGAAATTCGCATTTTCCAGCGATTCTTTGATAAAATACATTTTATTCCGCAATTTTTAGACGAAATTTAGTAAAAAAGCATGACCTTTTGGTGAACTTTCCTTTTTTGCGATTCTTTGACAAAATTTGCTTATCTTTCACGATCCTTTTGCATAATTAATGTTTTTTCTGATGTCTTTTAACGAAAGTCATGTTTCCCCATGATCCTTTGATGAATTTAGTGTTTTTTCCTCAATCATTTGACGAAATCTGTGATTTCCCCCCCCGCGAAGATTGGTTAGATGTTTTTAGTCTGCAGGTGCCCTAAAAAGTCTGTGACGCCCGTTGCTGCATTGCACACATTCTTTCTTCCATGGTGCATCGAACGAAGAAAATTCATCCTAAAGAATCATTGTTTCATTCTTGACATTTCTGGAAAGAAACAACGTTCAACTCATTGGCTGAATTGTAAAGGGCGAAATGTGTCAAACATTAGCGGAAAGAAAGTGCGCAATTTGTTCGTTCATGGATAAAATCATGAAATTCATTAATCAATAGTTGATAAATTCGTCAATCGATAGCGGAAAAATCGCAAAATTCATTAATCGACAGTGGAAAAATCGCAAAATTCATCAACTGGTTTCGGGGGAAAAAGTTTTCGAATATCGTCAAATGGCTTCGAGAAAAAAAATCACAATCCGTCAATTTCGGAGAAAAAATCGTGAAATTCGCCAAATGGTTTCGAAATTTGTCGAGCGACAGCGGAGAAAAAAATCTTTTTCCATTCAATCATCGCAATTGGTGAGTGTGACTATTATGTTTGACCAGTGGTGGCAATAAAGTCCATTGCCAAATTTTCAGGATTACTCGCTGTTTGGCAAGTGCTAATTTTGTCCTATACTTCAAAACCCTTTTGATCATATCATCAGTGTGCAGGACAATTTTTTTTACGTGAACCATTTGATGAATTTTGTGATTTTTCCATTATCGATTGACCGATTTTACTGCTATCGATTGTTGAATTTTATAATTTATCAACTATTGATTAGCGAATTTCATGATTTTTTCCATGAACGTTTGACGAATTACGCAAAAAAATTAAGAATATCGTTAAATTGTCTTGGGTAAAAAAAAATTTAATATTGTCAAATGCCTTCGAGAAAAAGTTGCAAGTTGGAACGCCTGTGACCTCTTTTTCATGTTATGCATCTCGGGTCTATCCCCCCAAGTGGGACACTTTTCTAAATTTTGCAGACACCTCTCATGTGATATATCGCTGGAAAATTCTTTGACCGCTTATTCATGTTATGCATCTCCGGGGTCCATCCCGCCACCCCCCCAAAGGGTACTTTATAAATTTTGCACACAACCCTCATGTTATATATCATTGGAAAGGTCTGTGACTGCTTAATCATATTATGCATCTCGGGTCTATCCCCCCCCCCAAGTGGGACACTTTTCTAAATTTTGCAGACACCTCTCATGTGGTATATCGCTAGAAAAGTCTTTGACCGCTTATTCATGTTATGCATCTCCAGGGTCCATCCAGCCACCCCCCCCCCTAAGGAAGGCACTTTTATAAATTTTGTTGACACATCTCATGTGATATATCGCTGGAAAAGTCTTTGACCACTTATTCATGTTATGCATCTCCGGGGTCCATCCCGCCACCCCCCCTCCCCCCCCCCAAAGGGTACTTTATAAATTTTGCACACAACCCTCATGTTATATATCATTGGAAAGGTCTGTGACTGCTTAATCATATTATGCATCTCGGGTCTATCCCCCCCCCCAAGTGGGACACTTTTCTAAATTTTGCAGACACCTCTCATGTGATATATCGCTGGAAAAGTCTTTGACCGCTTATTCATGTTATGCATCTCCGGGGTCCATCCCGCCACCCCCCCCCCCCCCTAAGGAAGGAACTTTTATAAATTTTGTTGACACCCCTCATGTTATATATTGTTGGAAAGGTCTGTGACTGCTTAATCATATTATGCATCTCTGATGTCCATCTCCCCACTTTGCCCCCCCCCCCCCCAAAGGGTACTTTATAAATTTTGCACACAACCCTCATATTATATATCATTGGAAAGGTCTGTGACTGCTTAATCGTATTATGCATCTCTGATGTCCATCTCCCCACTTTGCCCCCCCCACCCCCCCAAAGGGTACTTTATAAATTTTGCACACAACCCTCATGTTATATATCATTTTAAAGGTCTGTGACCACTTAATCATATTATGCATCTCAAATGTCCAACTCCCCACTTTGCCCCCCCCACCCCCCCAAGGGATACTTTTCTAAATTTTGTTGACACCCCTCATGTCATATATTGTTGGAAAGGTCTGTGACTGCTTAATCATATTATGCATCTCCGATGTTCATCTCCCCACTTTGCCCCCCCCACCCCCCCAAGGGATACTTTTCTAAATTTTGTTGACACCCCTCATGTCATATATTGTTGGAAAGGTCTGTGACTGCTTAATCATATTATGCATCTCCGATGTTCATCTCCCCACTTTGCCCCCCCCCCCTCCCCAAGGGGTACTTTCTAAATTTTGCACACAACCCTCATGTTATATATCATTGGAAAGGCCTGTGACCACTTATATCATATTATGCATCTCCGATGCCCATCTCCCCACTTTGCCCCCCCCCCCCAAGGGGTACTTTCTAAATTTTGCACACAACCCTCATGTTATATATCATTGGAAAGGCCTGTGACCACTTATATCATATTATGCATCTCCGATGCCCATCTCCCCACTTTGCCCCCCCCCCAAGGGGTACTTTCTAAATTTTGCACACAACCCTCATGTTATATATCATTGGAAAGGTCTGTGACTGCTTAATCGTATTATGCATCTCTGATGTCCATCTCCCCACTTTGCCCCCCCACCCCCCCAAAGGGTACTTTATAAATTTTGCACACAACCCTCATGTTATATATCATTTTAAAGGTCTGTGACCACTTAATCATATTATGCATCTCAAATGTCCAACTCCCCACTTTGCCCCCCCCCACCCCCGCAAGGGATACTTTTCTAAATTTTGTTGACACCCCTCATGTCATATATTGTTGGAAAGGTCTGTGACTGCTTAATCATATTATGCATCTCCGATGTTCATCTCCCCACTTTGCCCCCCCCCCTCCCCAAGGGGTACTTTCTAAATTTTGCACACAACCCTCATGTTATATATCATTGGAAAGGCCTGTGACCACTTATATCATATTATGCATCTCCGATGCCCATCTCCCCACTTTGCCCCCCCCCCCCCAAGGGGTACTTTCTAAATTTTGCACACAACCCTCATGTTATATATCATTGGAAAGGTCTGTGACCACTTAATCATATTATCCTCCCCACTATGAAATTTGTCAAGTTAAAGCAACTATAAATTTTATTTTTATGGTACTATCAAGTTGTTTGCCGTCAAATTTTGACGGGTTCTATCTAGTATTATTATGAAAGAAATATAAGTCCGAACAATGATTATGTATTTTATCGCTATATTGATGACATTATCATATTTTATTTCAATGAAAAAAATTGCACATCACCACTCAATTTTTATCCTACTCAGCTTAAATTAAGTGAAAATGATTTAATTAATAATAATATAAACTTTCTTGACTTAAAAATTAATATTACTAATAATTATAAATTAATTTTTGATATTTATGATAAGAGATTTGATTTCCCATTTAAAGTAAATATTTTTACCAATTTTGCTTCATGTTTACATAAATCTGTTTATAAAAATATAATTATCAATTATCTACATCGTATAAAATACTTATGCTCAGATATAAATAAAAACAAAAATATTAGATATATTCGAGATCAAGCAAAAATATATGGTTATCCAATTTTTATGATAAATTCAATCATCAACTCTTTTAAATAACATTTATTATATAATTTAAATATAAACATGGTATGTAATAAATTATTGTTTTAGTGTGCGATAACATATAACAAAAGGAATCCCGGAAAAAATCACCCTGGAAAAAATCACCACGGAAAAAATCACCCCGGTAAAAATCACCACGGAAAAAATCACCAACGGAAAAAAGCACCATCGGTAAAAATCACCACGGTAAAAATCACCCCCGGAAAAAGGCACCATCGGTAAAAAGAACCCTGATAAAAGAAAAAAGAGGGGAGGGCTTCAAGTTAAGAGGGGAAAATACCACACATTTATGAATAACATGTCTTTGAATACGCCAATTATAATTTCGGGTAAAGCCATTGACTAGAAATATAAATATATAGTTTTTATATTACTATAGTCAATGGGTAAAGCACGTGCTAACCACGTGTACTAGGAACAATCAGAGTATTATATACATCATATATTCTAATACGAGATCAAATCTTTTGTGTGTGTGTGTGTGGGGGGGGGGGGTATATACATGCAAATTTTATTTTAAAAACGGCTCTAACGATTTTGACGAAATTTTGTATCCTACAGTTTTGAGGCACCAGAAAACCATTGGGCTGGGTCATGTGTTTGAGAAAATTCGATTAGTGGGTCATTTTGGGTCGCCATGAATCAGAGTCAAGCTAATTGTATCTAAAAAACAGTTCAAACGATTTTTACTAAACTTTGCATCCTAACATTTTCGGGCACGAGAAGACTATTGGGCTGAGTCACATGTTCGAGAACTTTCGATTAGTGGGTCATTTTGGGTCAACGTGGGTCCAGTTAATTTTATCTAAAAAACGGCTCTAACGATTTTGATTAAACTTTGTATCTAACGAGTTTCGGGCACGGAAAGACTACTGGGCTAGGTCACATGTTCGAGAAATTTCGATTAGTGGGTCATTTTGGGTCACCATGAGTCAGCGTCATGCTAATTGTATCTAAAAAACGGTTCAAACGATTTTGACTAAACTTTGTATCCTACCATTTTCGGGCACGATGAGACTATTGGGCTGGGTCACATGTTCGAGAACTTTCGATTAGTGGGTCATTTTGGGTCAAAGCGGGTTAAGTTAATTTTATCTAAAAACCGGCTCGAACGATTTTGATTAAATTTTGTATCTTACTAGTTTCGGACACGAGAAAATCATTGCGCTAGGTCACATGTCGGAGAAAATTCGATTAGTGGGTCGATTTATGGTCACTGTGGGTCAAGCTAATTTTATCAAAAAAACGGCTACTAAAGAAATTCTCACTAGCCAGTAACTGGCTACTGAAAAGAATCAACCTAAGTGTGACGTATAACACTTTCCAACTATGTTGGAAAGTAGATTAATTTTGATTGTTGTTGTGCTGACTCAGAAATTGGTTGTTGTGCTGAAATTGGGTTGTTGTGCTGATTCAGATATCAGACTAGATACAATGATCATTAAGGTTAACTGGGTGAATTAGTTCAGCCATATTCGTCCGGGATTGCTCAGTTGGTATAGCATTGCCAGCTTCTACCAAGGGATCCCGGGTTCGAATCCTGGCCTGGATTTTTTGCTCAGTTGGGAAGATTACATCTCATATGTTGGCAAGTGTTAAACATTTTAATTTTTCTATCTGATCGGTGGCATTGTAACCGGGAAAAAATCAATACTTTACTGGAACACTTTTTACGAGAAATGCTATCAAACCGTTATTTACAAAAAGTAAAATTCACTTCTTTTATGACAGAAAATCTACGATTATATACAGCAAAAAAAATTTTTAAATGGTGCCTTTTTTTAAGTGATATGGTGCCGTCTGGCATAAAGAACGTTTCCAAATCAGAGTTAAATACATCTACAATAAATTTATGATTGCAATATCATAGATACTAAGATTTAAATTTCATGAGTACCCAAATTGACCCACTAATTGAATGTTCTCAAACATGTGACTCAGCCCAATGGTTTTCTGGTGCCTCAAAACTGTAGGATACAAAATTTCGTCAAAATCGTCAGAGCCGTTTGTTAGATAAAATTAACGTGACCCTCATTGACCCAAAATGATCCATTAATCGAAAGTTCTCGAACTTGTGACTCAGCCCAATAGTCTTCTCGTGCCCGAAAATGGTAAGATACAATGTTTAGTCAAAATCCTTTGAACTATTTTTTAGATAAAATTAGTTTGACCCGTAGTGACCCCAAAATAACCCACTAATCGAATTTTCTCAAACATGTGACCCAGCCCAATGGTTTCCTGGTGCCTCAAAACTGTAGGATACAAAATTTCGTCAAAATCGTTAGGGGCGTTTTTAAAGTAAATTTTGCATATATATATATACCCCCCCCCTCCCCCTCCTACACCCACACACAAGATTTGCTCTCGTATTAGAATATATGATGTATATAATTCTCTGATTGTTCCTTGTACATGTGGTTAGTAAATAGGTGATTTTTTCCTTGGTGATTTTTTCCGCCTACCAACAAAAGATATGGAAAATAATAATTATAACATACATTATTACAATTATAACATATTAGGAAATTTAATATTTAATATTTTTTTGAACATTATATACACTTTATATAGAAAATTACAATTATAACATACATAATTACAATTATAACATATTAGGAAATTTAATATTTGATTGAACATTATATACACTTTGTATAGTTGTGATTGTGCGTTGCCGATCACCTCTGTTTAAGGTGTTATTGATGTGCAGTTTTCATACATTTATAAATTAACTTATACAATAACAAATTAAATTATACATGGATAACATTGGTGATTATAACTCATAAACATATCTATTTGCAATATATATAAATATAAATATATATAGTTTTTATTTTTGTCTATGAATAATTAAATTTAACAAGTATTTTAATTACTGCATTGCATTAATTTGATTGAAAAACAGTAGTAATACTATTAATTATCAATTTTATAAATTTTGAGATATTTTGAATTGTTTATGAATTATTTAATTAGATATTTAAATTAATCTATGAAATATAAAATATATTTACAATGTAGTATAAATTAAACATTAATTATTTAATAACAAGTCTAATATATATTTAAGTAGTAGTAAAAATAAAACATTAATTATTTAATAATATGTCTATAATATCAGTGGATTAACACAGCTGGCAGCAAAAACAATTTGAATTAAAATAATATCTCTTTTACATAATATATTCTTGTTAAGAATATCTGAAATGCTGTGCAAGTTGAATTAATTCTGTGTAGATTTATTCATATAGTAGTATTATATTTTATTTGAATTTAAAGTAAAACTACAAGTAGTATTGTTTTTTAAAGTTTATTTATATAATTAAATCTAATGAAGCGAGTATGTAACTAATAAAGTGGATATCTAACTAAATATTAATTAGGAATTATTATAATACCAATAGATGGCGACACTTTACCTTTCAGGTAGTTGTTGATAATATTGTTAATATTATATTTAATTTAACTATAGAGGGAGCTATTGATTGTATATTAATTTTACTTTCAGGAATTAAAATTGGATGGAGTAATATATATTCACGGATATAATTTTGTTATAAGTGTATTGAAACCAGAATTATTTTGTGTGTTTTTGAATCATTTTGTGTTTGGGTGTCATCGATGGGGATGTGTTTTAAAAAAAAGTGTGCTCTCAACTTGTCTTTCAAATCATTTCTCTCAACTCGACTTAGTCAACATGTATGATGCATTGCCATGTGGATGTGAATATTATGCAGAAGTTGTGACATTTTAAGGATTCTGTATAATTATTGTGAGTAAAATATTTTATCTACACTTTACGCGTTCATATTTCCAATTTTATTATTTCAAAACTGTTATCTCGTGGTAATTTCGTGAGGTGTTAAATACAGTTTTTGGGATAATCGATGTGACTGAAATATATTGTATATTCTTAATGGTTTTTTATTTCCTATTTAAATATTTCCAAATTTTAATATTTCCAATTGTTGTCTGGTAATAATTCAGTGTACCTGGATGATTCTACTGATCTTAGCATTATGCCAGTAGAATTATGAAAACTGAATTATTATTTAAAACACATGTGGGTGCATCCAGGCTGATGAGTACATGTTCATGTGTTTTTTCATATCCAATTCATATTTAATTCTCATGTGGTCCAATTTTCCATTGTATATGGTACATATTTAATTTATTAATCCATTTGTATTTACTTAATTGCAACTCCAATTTATAATTTTTTTTTTCCCTTTCTCTCTATTTCTTTTTTCAATATTCTTTAGGTATGAGTAAAATTTGGCCAATTACCATTGAAGCACAAGCTATGGTAATATTATGTTTGCACATGTTAATTATTAGCTATGTGGTATTCTGTATACACAATATCATTAATTATCTCTTTGGAGATTTAAGTAGAATGATAATAGAACTTGATATGTTTTTTGAAATTCATAGATATTATAATTATATATATATATATAATCTAAATGTGTATTCATATCTACTATATTCAAAAGCTAACATTTAAAAAAAAATTGTGATAGCGTAGTCCCCGAATAAATATCGGGCCCTGGAAATAAATATGCTTGACCAGACCATGCATACATAATGAAATTAAATAACGCTTTCCATTTTACAATACGAGTAAGGGATCTTTCAGAAAATACCGTCGAAGTTGGCATTCTGAACCGAATTTCCGAACGCGACAGACCAACAAAGACCATCACGTGAAAACAATCGCTTATATAACTCAAGATGCAATATATTTATCACTAAAACTCTGGATTCCAAAACACTTCACTAATGATGCCCGCTAATTTCATGTTTTTATGTGTGAAAGAAAGTTTCGCGTTGTTGAGCGAGAGAAAATATTTATTTGACAACAGCCTAAAAGTGAAATCATTTTCTGTGTTTACAATTTCTCTTTTTTTCCAACTCGCAGATTACACGATTCACGAACATCTCCGACATGTCCAGTAAGTGGAAAGGACAAAAGGGAGGGGGTGGGCGTTACCGGGCGGGTCAGGCTGTCAGTCCAAGCTGAGTACCGGTCATTTTAATCTGGCAGCAATTTCGGGTTATCGGATTACAGAGGGAGGGTAGAGAATCCATTTGTATACAGTGATAGTTTGAACAGCATTTGAAGCGAGAAAATTGGGATTTGGCAACTTATTTCCTAAACACGTAAAATGGAAAAGTAACGAAGCATTTATTCAGTTGGAATATTCCCCCCTCCGTTCACAATAAGAAACATCCTGTGTAGATGGTGTTATATTGAAGTTTTGATTTTCGTCATTGAGTTTCTTATTTGTACAGCAAATTGAAGACGAGGATATTGGGATCTATTTCCAAGGGAGAACGTGGACAAAAAAGCCCTACCGGACAGACAAACAGATACACAGAGTGATGTGTTCCTTCTTTTATTTAGGTAACTTGCAAAATCATGTTGGCAAAATATTTGATTAAATCGTGAGAATTCAATTGCTTAATTTTGGGATCATCAAATTATGGGGGATTACTATCAGAATTATCGAATATGTTAATTGTGAATGAAACTGTTTCTTTTTTATAGGAAAAAAAATTCTATAAGATATGCAAAATTCTTCAGTTGAACTAATTTTACTTTTATTAAAATATTAAGCATTTATCACTAAAATTATGTTTGATATGACGGTATTACATGTAAGTACACGTGGAGTTTTTTTTGTCCAGTGGGGATTTTGTCCGTGGAGTTTTTGTCCTGAACTCATTTCTAAGCGTATAAAAGTAGTAACCAAGCATTTATTAAGTTTACATGCTTGAACATTTTTGTCCCCTGCCCCACCCCCCTATCGTTCATAATGAAAAACATCTATTTTCATGATATTAAATTGAGGTTTTGATTTTTTTCTGGCTGAAACTTTTGTTTGTTATATGATCTAAATTTGGCCTAATATTGTTATTCTGGCAGCAATTTCAGATTTTCTGATTACAGGAGGCCAGATTTGAGGCCTATTTGTTATATAGTGATAGTTTGAACAGCATTTGAAGCGAGAAAATTAGGATTTGGGAACTTATTTCTAAACACGTAAAATGGAAAAGTTGAATATCCACCCCTTCATTCACTATAGGAAATATCCAGTGTAAAATCCAGTTTTTAGTAGATGGTGTTATGTTGAAGTTTTGATTTTCGTCATTCAGTTACTTATTTGTACAGCAAATTGAAGAATTGGAGACGAGAATATTGGAATCTATTTTCAAGCGTGTAAAATGTGGTCAGTAACCAAGCATTTATTGAGTTTACATGCTTGAACATTTTTGTCTTCCTCACCCTTATTCATGATGAAAAATATCAGTTTTGATGATGTTACATTGTGATTTTAAGTTATTTTTTTTCTCACCTGAGAATCTTGTTTGTATGGCCTAGCTTTAGCCTAACATTGTTATTCTGAATGTTCTTTTTTGGGGTGGGGTGGGGTGGGGTGGGGAGGGGGGATCAAAAGTTAATTTTTGTGAAGGAGCCCATTTTTTAAAATTGATTTTTATGAAGATGCCCATTTTATCAAATTGATTTTTGTGAAGGGGTCCATTTTATTAAATTGATTTTTGTGAAGGGACCCTAATTAGGCCCCAAATTTTGCCGGGATCAACCCTTGCTGATACGCTCTTTCTCAAGGTAATGGCTTTTTTAAAATTATTAAATGCATTTCAGGCTGGAAGAAGGATGAAATAATGTCCAAATACAATGTTAAGGTTTTGGTTAAAGTAATATTTTGGGTATTTTTAGGATTTGGTTCACTGACAGTTGGCGTTAAAAATGTCTGCCGCCTGCAATATGTGACGTAGTAATAATAATTCAAAAATTAGGGGAGGAGATTTCAAGAAGTCCTTTTGAAATAAATTCAATATTTAAACACTCAAATAATTAATAAATATTTAGTAGAATAATTAATCATAAACTAATTATTAATGCAATTATCACAAAATGAACATATCAATTATTTTAGAGGATTTTAAATACATAATTCTAAGAAAAATATGGCTATCAAATTAGTGAGACAGGATTAGGGGGGGGGGGGTCGTCCCTGAAATAAAAAGTGTAAGAAATAATAAGAAATGATTTCTTACTCCAAATTAAAATTCACTTTTCAAGACTAAAACAAAATTTTCTTTATCAAGACATAAAAAATATTAGAGGAGTTGTATTTGCATAAATTTTATAGCCTATTCTTTCTGCCGCACGCGACCGGAGGAGGCGGAGATTGTCGACGGATCGGCGCCTACGCGCATCAGCGAATCTCCCGATTAGGATCGGCAACTCCCCCGCACACCATCCTATGCATCGCTTCCGATGGTGTAATGTCCACTGAATGTCAGGAAGTGATCATATGGGGACGGTCTTTCGACTCGCCTCTGGCAACGGGCTCTTTTACAAGGGTATCTTACAATTTTCCCTGGATATTAGTATAAAGTCTATGATAGATGATGTTTGTTTTATGGGTTATTTTGCTCAGCCGTTTAGATGAATCAGCACATTTTTGTACCAATTTTTAACAGTTCCAACAAAGTTGAAAACTGCTTATGAACTCGCGGTCATGTAACTCACGTAAATATACTCTGTTTGTCATGCAGTTAATAAATGTTATTCAGGTTTACTACTCAGAAAAAAATAAAAACCCAGTTTGGGTCTAAAGATTCTTAGGTATGTGCCCAAATTGGGCCATGCCTGTTTTGGTTACCACTGTGTATCCATTTTGGATACTGTTAAATAACCATTTAAAAAAAATTAAAATGGGTATTTAACTATGCTGATAACCAAAACAGACATGGCCCAATTTGGGCACATACCTAAGAATCTTTCGACCCAAATTGGGTTTTATTTTTCATTTTAAAATTGTCATTTCAGTCAGTGTTTTCCCTATTTTACTATCTTCTTTCAAAAAATATTATTGCGTAGGATAATGGTTTTTATTATAATCAAGGTAGGATCAATGAAATATGACAATCAATGAAATAATTTTCCCTTACGTAATTCTAAAGAAGTATATAATACTTTATTTCGTATTTAAAGTAATTTAACCTCTTTTCTTCCATAATTGTGGCACTTTTCAATTAATTGTCGGTTAATATCTTTTTGGAGGTGTTAGTATCTCAAAAATTTGGAGAACTTTGGCCTTTCTTTTCTTAAAAGATACGCTATACTCAAATAATAACAATTTCATTCTTTGTAAACTGAGTTAGCGTATATGAACTTGTGTGTGTGTGTGTGTATTATTAGATAACTTATTTAGTGGTTGTTATAAATCAGTCTTGATGTAATATAAAAACAAACATTTCTATATTTATAAAAGTGTCTATACCCATGCCTCTTTATTACTCTTTTTATTATTATTTTCAACACAGAAAGCAATTATATGAAAAGATTTTTATGGATGAGTTTATAAAAACAGTTAATTTAAACAGTTTATCTCCACTTTCATTTTACTTATTTATTATTTACATTATTATTTTATTTTGTTGATAGCAGGTGTTAAGTTTTGCTAAATCAAACAATCCATTAACACTTATTCAAACGCATACATTACAGATGAATCGATTACATCCCCTGCAGCTCTTCCTTCGCATCACTTGATGATGCTGGTTCACCCACGCTCAAAAGATGTTTTTGAATAAGTCCGAGGTGATGAGAGAGAAAGCTCATTTGGCGATAGAAGCCATTCATTCGACTCTTGACATCTCATTCACCTATCACGTTCAACATTCATTCGATTGAAATTGATGAGGATATGATTTAATACAATTCATTTAATGGTATTCATCAAAAAATGGCAATATTTATCTCTCTTATTTTACTTCCATCGATGTTAACTGTAATCCAGTAATTTCGCTAGCCTTTTGGAATTTGTTTTCTAAGAATCAAAAGCTTCTAAGAATTTGGGTCTTTATACTTGTAAAAAAAATAGGTCTTGAAGATTATTCGTCAAAATTTTTATTCTTTTCAAGCAGGCTTTTCGCATTTGGTGATAGAAGTCATTCATTCAACTCGAGACATCTCAATTACCTATCACGTTCAACATTCATTCGACTGAAATGGATTGACAATAGATGACTTTAATCTATGTTAACTGTGGTCACTAACTCCGCTAGCCTTTCGGAATCTGGAGAACCAGATTACAGATACTTTTAAAATTTTGGGTCTTTTTTATGTATATATATATTTTATAAGACAACTTTGACATATTTAAGAGGAAATATGTCTTCTTGAAGATTATTCATTAAAATTTTAATTCTTTTCGAACAGGGTTTTCTGGTCCAAAACTAATATTTCTCATTCCAGTGGGGAGAGCTGATACACAACCGGGAAATATTCGTAGCGAGAAAAACTGGGGAAGAGTTTCAAATTTGACGATACATTAAAAATATTTCTTTATCTGTTACATTCGTTCCGTTACATTGAAATTGTTTAATGATTAATACTAGAATATAATAAAATAAAGTTAAAAATTTATGCATTTTTAACTTCAAATTTAAATAAAGTTAATATATATATACAGTAAACTTCCGATTATCCGTCACTCACGGGACCGACCGGGTGGCGGATAATCGAAATAGACGGATAATCGAAAGACCATTATTAAAATCCCATTTCTATTTGCTGGTTTATAAATAACAATATTTAAACGCGTGTTTTTTATTAGCTGTGTATTTCATGAATAGAAAACACAATTAATAATAACAAATAAATTTATGAGAGTAATTTAAAATTTTACACAGTAAATAAATTACCTGTTTTCATCGAAAATAATTAGTTTTACATGTTTGTTTGCAGTTTGCTTGTCCTTTTACAGCAGCAAGATTGCGAATTTTACGTAATAAAAGTACTTGAGTTGCATCGGCTTCATCTTGCATCTCAAACCAATTAATGCACTTCGAGATTATTGTCTCCACTTCTGCATGACTGATTCCTGGGTCATCATTTTCCGATTCATCAGATTCATCCGCTTCAGGTTTCCCTGGATTCAAAATATTTTGGATAATTTCGTCATCCATAAATTCTTCATAACCAATATCATTGTTATCACAATTATGCCAGTTTTTCATTTCATCTGCAGAAATATCTTTTAAACATGGTACGTTTGATACCAAGGTCAGTATCTCTGTATCATCATCAGGTGCATCTTCTGTGCTGGTAGTATTGGTAGCATCTTCCGGTGTATCAATAGTGTTGGGCCACAATTTTCTCCAGCTTCTCTGGAAAATCTGTTCAGATAAATCATTCCAGGCATCAGCCAAGTTGTATATGGCATCTTTGATAGTGTATGATTTCCAAAAAACGAAGACATTTGATTCATTATCAGCGAGTAGCAGCTTTTGAATTAAAGCTTTCCGATAATGTTTTTTCATCGATTCAAAGACATTTTGGTCCATTGGTTGTATCAGTGATGTTGTATTAGGTGGAAGAAATAAGCACTTGATGTTACCGTCAGTAGATTCTAAATTTTCCGGATGTGCTCCTGCATTATCAAGCAACAAGATTGCTTTCTGAGGAAGATTACTTTTTTTTAAATGTGCTTTAACTCCGGGAACAAAGATATAAAAAAAACACTTCTTAAAAATATCTTGCGTCATCCAGGAACTTTTTTTACTGTAATAATTGACAGGCAGTGCTTTCATGTTAATATTCTTAAAAGCTCTAGAATTCAGGGGGCGGTGGCTGCAGTTTAGCTGACGTCACACAAGCATTTTTCTGGGAATAGCGCCGCCTCACTCGGGTTCACTGAACATGCGTGTTTTTGTTGTTCGTTTCAGATTGAAAAAAAAAATGGAAAGGGGGGGGGGGGGTGGCGGTTAACCGAAGGTGGCGGTTGATCGAATGGCGGATAATCGGAAGTCTACTGTATTATATATTTTGACATAAAAAGAAATGCCCGAATTATGGAATTTTTCTTTGTTTTTATAAGATTTCAATAACTTATTATAGACATTTTCTACAACAGGAAGACATTAAAGTGTTTTAAAATTAGAAAAATATGAAGGCATATTACTTAGAACACTGTCACACACACAAATATGCATAAGAATCATCAGCGCAGCCAGAATCCTCATCTGGTGTGGGTTTTGTACCACACATAAAATGAACAACGTCGCTGTGTTGCATGCCAATAAGATAGTGTTTAATAAATACGTGATAAAAACCGACGTAATGAAAAGCACAAATATAAATATAATAAATTTACCATTTGTGTGTTTAAAAGTTTCATCTCAGGGGAGGGGGGGGGGGGGGAGAGCAGTAACATACGTACTACTTTGCTGCTGTTGCTCCTAACTTTTACTTTCATTAATTTTGTATTGAAATAAAGGCTCCTATTATTAAGAAGTGAAACCGTTCAGTGATAAAAATTTTATGTTTTTCTTTACTTTGGTTTTTATACATTATATTTTTATCATAACATAAGGAGTTTTGTATGCACTTTATCAGTTTTAAAAAGTTCTGGGAGGGGACAGTTCATTTTTAAGCCAAATTTAACACCCTAAAGAAATACTTTTGGATAACCCTTTAATTATACTTATGGTGAAAATATAACAAATTATTACACCTTGTAATACAAGAATCGTTCCAAGCAAAATTTGGGGCCTATTTAGGGCTTCTTCACAAAAATCTATTTAATAAAATGGGGACCCTTCACAAAAATAAATTTAATAAAATGAGTCCCTTCACAAAAATCCATTTAATAAAATGGGGCCCTTCACAAAAATCAATTTAATAAAATGGGAGCCCTTCACAAAAATCAATTTAATAAAATGGGTCCCTTCACAATGAGTGCCTTCACAAAAATTGGGACCCTTCACAAAATTACTTATAATAAAACAGGCCTTTTCACAAATTCCTTTTACAGGCCCTTTCACAAAATTCTATTCCATAAAAACTTACTATTTTTTAATTATTTATTATTTTGTGACGTTTTAAAATGTGTAATTTGCAAACAAAACAAGTACACCAGAAAGGAAAATTTAAGCAAAGGAATTTAAAAAAGTTTTCGTAAATAAAGTTTGAGTAACTGGATTTCAACTTTTGTTACAAAATGTTATTTTTCACAAATACAACATTTACTTTTCACACAATGGGCCCCAAGAAAAAAAAAACCTGCATCGACCCCTGTAATAATATATACTTCTTATAACTGCTAGATGGTGTAAAAATAAAAACATTATAAATAGTACCAAAAAAATAAATAATAAAAATCCCAAATAAAAATAAGGTTTGTAATTTTAAAAAGTACGTGAAAGATTAAATCAGAGTTTCCCCCCACGTTTAAAAAAGGGCAGGGTGTTGCTGGTGAGAAAAGGGCACTTTTTTAATTTTTAAGGGCACTTTTTGGATTTTTGAGGGCACTTTTGAAAATTTTAAGGGCACTTTTTTTTTTTAAAGGTATTCTTTTTGATTTTTGAAGCCACTTTTGATATTTCAAAATCAAAACTCTCTTTTTAAGACAACATTGAGTCAGTTTTTACTCTGAAAGCAAATTTTTTAATGCAAAAAGGAGAAAAAGGGAACTTTTTTTACTGAGGGCAAGAAGGGTGCTAATTATTTTACTGGAGGGGTCAAGAAGGGTGCTAATTATTTTACTGGAGGGGTCAAGAAGGGTGCTAATTATTTTACTGGAGGGGGCAAGAAGGGTGCTAATTATTTTTATGAGGGGCAAGAAGGGTGCTAATTATTTTTATGAGGGGCAAGAAGGGTGCTATTTTGTAAACCAAAGGGCAGACAGGGTGCAGCACCCTTCTGCAACTGTCTGGGGGAAACTCTGATTAAATGATAGCCTTTCAAATAATAACTTCAAAAATCGTGCAATTATAGGATATTTGTTTTGATAATGGCTAAGATAGAACCGAAACATGTCAATAGACTAATAAATGTTATTTTACTATTTATAATGTTTCTAATTTACACCTCAATTAAAAGAAGTACTATATGCCGTTTATACTCGTGTATAAGTCGAAGAATTTTAGACAAAATTTGGGAGTTGACTTATATACGAGTTGGTAAAAAATAAATAAATAAATAAATGCTTACCCAATTGCCAATATTCAGGATCTTTAAAGTCAGAAAATAGGAATTAGGAATCTAAAAACCCTTATTGTTTTCATTTAAATTTCATTTTTTTTTTCAATGAAATTTATCAAACTTATATCATTGAAGAATTCCCTTCAATTCCCTACAAATTCAACATTTTAATCCCCTATTTAAAAAGAGTTCAACTTGAGAATGCTTCCAGATTTCTCTCCTAAAAGTCCTACAATACAAAGAAGTACTCTATTTTAGCCGTCTAAGAAGTTGTTTATCCTTGTATAAGGCTTGAATAGATTTTTCAAAGATTTTTTTAAGTAATCATTAAATTGGTGTGAATAGGTTTAAAACTAGTTTAAGATTCTTCAGTTTTATATAATTATGCAGTTTTAAAATGTTTATTTTTTTTTAAAAGTGATTAGAAAAGATTAAAAAAAAGTTTACTATTTTAATGAAAATTTATAAATTTGTTTTATCCCCGATTACAAATCATTTTTCAACATACTACCAGAAATCTGGTTTGACTTATACACGAAAATTCATTTTTTTAAAAAAATTTTTGCGTTATAATTGGGGGGGGGGGGGGGGGGGTCGACTTATATACAAGTATATGCAGTACTTATATGGTGGTTGAGTTTTGATAAGCGCGTTTTTCTGCTGCTTTAATATGTTAAAATTTGACTTTTAAATTCAGCAAAAACTTTTAAAGACAAAAATAACGATTTTTAAAACATCTTCACGATTACCATAACTGTATATGTATAATGCATCAGTGGTATGGGTCCTCAACAATCGCACAAAACCATTTTGCCCATGGGAAAATAGGGGTCATATCAAATTTTCACGGAGTCATTCGAGCGATGGGGTGACTATTATCCGATTGTGTGTCTGTTATTTCTCTCCAGACACCATTCCATGACGAATTCGCAATGGTCTTTGTCTCTCTTTCTTCTTTTTTTTTTTTTCTCGTGCATAATAATTATAATGGTGCGTGCAAACAAAAGCTTCTATAGGCACACATACAATATCGAATTTCTGCCTTTTTCTATTCCTGACCTCGCTAGCGTCATGATGAAGAAGCCGATAAAACGCGACCCGAGAAACACATTAGTAAATTGCTGCCATCGGTGTCAACAGATTTATGTAAATATACCGCACACTTGTAGAAGAAAAACAAATAACACCTTAATCTCGGACAATAATATGAGAAATCCCTTTACACAGTTCGATTAAAATACAACTTTCGAATTTAACAAATTTCAATAAGAATTTCTTCTACTTGCGCAGGGAGCGGTTGTAATTCTCGTAAAGTATAATTTTGGATTTCATATTCATAAAAACTGTCGTAACTTTATAACAAATGATCGTATCGATTTGACAATGGTGTCATCCGATTCAGAATTAAAAGTACATGACAAACAATACCCACTCGACCTATTAAAAAAAAACTTGTTCCCGTCCACGAGTTAAAATTCCCTCTTTTGCCCCCTTCCAAACCATAGTAAATAAACTTTTTTTTTCTTTTTTTTTTGGAGGGGGGGGGGGGGGGAGATTTATCAGATCTTCATTTCTAGTACCAAAATGAAGTTTTTCCCAACATTTTTTGTGAATGACCACCAGTAATTACTGCAAAAAACTATTGTACCTGTACTATTTAACTCGAAAGTATAATTTTAGGCTTTTTATTCATAAAACTTTGCAACAAATTATCGTACCGACGTGCAGATGGTGTCATTCGATTCAGAATTAAAAAATACATAATAAACGATACCCTACTTGACCAGCCCCAACAGTGTTTGAGAGGTACTGCTCTCAGAGCTGGTAGATGGGAGGTGTTGGGTTCAAACCCCTGTCGCGCTCGTTAACCTAACCGTTCGGAGTTTTCCGTGCTTTTCTTCGAACCTTGCGATGAAAACGAGCATTCTCGCACGCAAATATTCACACTTTTTTACACTGTTGCTAAATTGCATTCACAAATATTTACAGCAAATATTCGCCTACGGGAATGATATCAGGCATTTCTTACCTCGTTAGTTTTTAACACTTTTTTATTAATAAGTTCAATATTTATCAATTCCTTGTCACCTTTTTCCAGTTACTTTTTTTCAGCTCTTGTGTTTTCTGTCACTTTTTTTCCGGTTAACGGAAAACGAAATTGACACTTCATGAATACCTGCATATTTTATACATCTAAGAATAAAAATGACTTCTTGAATGTGTCCGAAAGTAGCGATTTTGGGTTTTAGAAGACACTTATCTCGACAAACTGACCGATAGCCATGTAAATCAAAAAACGTAACAGGGGTTTTCCTTGCTCTGCTGCTCTTGAGGGTGTGTTAGCCACTCCCCTTGAATCAGTGGTTCACACTTTTTTTTTTTTTTTTTTTTTTTTTTTAGCACGGAATGAGATCGTAATCCTATATTTATGATCTGCCAAACTTTGGGAGATCGTTTTTGTAATCGCACAAACAATTCGACATCGACACGCAGCTGGGGTGCAAAGCGTTGAAGGCAAAGACGAATGGGTCTGTATAAAAGGTTACTTGTTACGAGCGTGTAAAAACGTGTTAGTAGGTTCATACAATGTGTGGATTTACAGAAGTGCTGAAATTTTGTCGTGAAGTAATAAACTTGGCTTTCTCTGGTTTTTATAATAAACTTTTCAAAGCAAAAGTGTGTTTTCTGTTAAAGATATTGTTAGGTGTTCGTAAATAGAATATAACATTGGTATAATGGTCAGAATTTCTCATTCTTCCAGGGCAAAACAAAAGGTAAATTCCATTCACAAATGCATAAAATCATTCATTCTTGTTCAAGCTTAAAGTATTACAGTATTAAACATGGTTTTTTTTTTCTCTGTTTAACCCAACAATCCATTCTTAAAAAAAATATTGAGATGGTTGAAGAAAATTTAATCCGTAAATCGGGATGTGCGGTCTTATGAACACCGCATTTAGGTATGGATCCAATACATAAATGCATGCTGAACATTCAATAAAAAAATGTTGTCAAAGAAATTTTCGCACAAAGACCTTTCTTAAAACACGGAGTCTTCTTCATTTAAAAAAAAAGGTTTAATCGACCCAGTGCGGTCTCTGAAACCATCGCCGCAGCAACTCTACTTGATGCTTGGTGCGTAACAACCTATTAGTTTTTCTATAGATCCTCAGAGCATTACTTGTGTTACTTGATGGCGCCGATGAACAGTGTTGAATTCAGACGCTTTTTCCCGGGAGGGATTTCTGTGGCTCCGGGGGAGGGGGGACACATTATATAGTTCCAGGGGGGGGGAAATTGCCCTTTTTGACCATTGAAAGTATAAAATCTTAAATCTTCCGGGGAGGGACATTTCAATGGTCCGGGGGGATGTCCCCCCCCGGGCCACCACCTGAATTCAACACTACCGATGAAGCTTGTCAGCGCCTATGCTAACTGACGTATTGGTGTGGTGGCACCGCCTTCACTACTCTTGCTGCGGCACGGTTGGAAACCACTAGTTTTATTTTGAGACTACACATATTTATATTTTTTACAAACTTCTTTTATCGGAAAAAATAGTTAATTCTAATCCATCTTCATTCAAGTGTATATAAATACTATATCATTTGTGTATGTAACAGTCCGATTCAGAACTTTCGAATCGTGGTGTCAGTGGGACTTTGTATAAAAAAACCTCATAAGGTGGGACTGAAAACTTGTGTTTTCGGAAGCTGTTGAAAAGTGAGCCTAGGTGACGAACAAATATATGTCAATATTCACATAAACATGGGGGGACGTGATATGTACTGGGGATGTCTGTGCCATCCGGTTCTGACAGGTCTGAATCTGGCTTTACGCAGTTATTTTATTTTTTTTTGCATGATATTCTATATCCATGATTCCTCCAGGTTCCAACCCGGTTCCTATCATGAATGGTTGCTCCCACCGAAGATACGAGGAGCCAAGAATAGGATCCTACTACGGAGCCTTGTACTTAGTACGTATCTTTTATTACTCAAAAGCATAATTTAGAAAATAAAAAAAAAAGCTATGAAACAAAATATACTACATCTGTCAGATAGGGCAGCGCAGACATCACCGATGTAAGCTTAATTTTGTTTGACAGTTTTGTTTCGTTTTTCTCTTGCAGCATCGTTGACAAGTCCTGAAGAAATAGTCACGGAGATTTCCTGAATGATGGTCACTTGAGTCACTGTGTGACTAGTCGTGTTTTTTTTTTGGTCATGTTCTAATTGTGGCGCTTGTGACCATTTGTGAAGTCACTGCGACTAATTAGGATTAAAATAGCCTTCTAAATCACAAACAAATCTTAGAATTTGACCTCCCCTAATTTTTTTCTATTTGATTTCAAGGCATTTCACATGAAATCAACGAGAGTCATTCTCCTCAGGAGAGGTGATAAACATGTCAGGAACCTTCCTCCATTATCGCCCATTCTCTTGCCATGCGGCCAAAGTATGACCAGTTGAAACCAGCCGAAAAAGGTCTCGCACTCCGAAACGTTGATGTGTTTCAACTTTAACTGCTCTTCTACCGCAGGCTTGGGGAATTACATCATTTTACTCGCCACTGGCGAGTGGATTTTATGATAAGACGAGTGAATCTTTAAGAAGTCTTTTAAAAACTATAGGCTATAGAAGATGTGTTTTTTACTTACTAGCTATATTTTGCAACTCTCCAAATTACCGCAATGTAAATATGTTACAAAGTTCTATCCTATACTAAACTATACTATACTCTGTTGTATATATTTCTTAATTGTATTGAAAAAAAAAAAAAAAAGTCGAAAATGTATTGTGAAAATTCCTCACCCCTATAGCCATAGTTATAATTAGAGAGTGTCCTAACCGTTTACCCAATGAAATTACACAAAATAACTATTGCACTTCTGAATGAGAATCAGACGCGGAGTTGCAATTACAATTTCACACTCCATCTTTAGTCAGCTGTTATTTTTGACAATCCCCTACAATCGTTTTCTTCATCTCCAACCTCAGAGAAATAATCTACTTTATTGTAAGGTCTATGTCTCCAACTCCACCTAATATACATGGAGAAAAACAATCCGAAATCTGTCATCGTAACATTTTTATGAATAAAAACATCGCGTTCCAATTTTTATGTTATCTCTTTCCTTTTTATGTATATAGTCGCACACGCATTACAACCGCCCCTTTATCTCCTAAAACAATCCCCTTGGCTTAACCTTTCCTTATGAAAGAGTCCCCTTTTACGCGAAAATTTCGGTCCAATTTGAACAAAAGCAAAAGAAATTCTCTCCGAGGGAGGTATGATATCAGGAACTCTTTCGTCATATTCTCGTTGCCACTACCGTCATATTCTTTTCTCGTACGACAAAAGAATGGCCGCATCAAACACATCCGTAAAATAACCGCTCTTCTGTTTGACCGATGGACTAATGCCACAGTAATAGCACATTAGCGAGTGTCCCAACCATTTTGCCATTGAAATTACACAAAATAACTATTGCACTTCTGAATGAGAATCAGGCGCGGAGTTGTAATTACAACTTCACACCCCGTCTTTAATCAGCTGTTATTGCTGACAATCCCCTACGATCGCTTTCTTCATCTGCAACTCCACCTTTTATAGAACGATAGAAAAACCAGTCCGAAATCTGTCATCGTGCGTTTTACGAATAAAAACATCGCGTTCCAATTTTTATGTTACCTCTTTCCCTTTTATGTATCTAGCCGCACACGCATTACAACCGCCCCTTTATCTCCTAAAACAATCCCCTTGGCCCAACTTTTCATTATGAAGGAGTCCCCTTTTACGCGAGCTCTCTATAATTTCGGTCCAATTTGGACACATATAATAACTCAAACTTGCCGCTATTACGTGCTGCAACATAAATCTTGGGCCCTATTAAAAAATAAATAAAAAATGTATTAAAATAAAAGCGCTCGCTTGTTGAAGGGGGGGGGGGGGGGATTCTGTATATAGGTAGTTGACGATGGAAAAAATCCAACCAGACCGGTTACAGTTGTTTGCTTAGTGAAGTTTCCACGTTGTTGGTCAGTTGCCACCTCTCTCTCGAAGCGCCATCTAGAGTGTAATATTTTAGCACTTAATTAATGATGCTCGGTATCAAGGTGCTATCGGTGAATGGAGGGAATTTCTCTGCTTTGACTTATTTGCAGAGGGCAGATTGAAGTGAAGTGGAAAAAAATCGTTTATAATCGATTTGAATGTTGAATAGGCCACGCCGCCTTACAAAGAGAGCTTTGAAGCCATAAATCAAACGAAAAAAGAAAAAAAAATGCAAATTTAGAACCAACGTAAACATGTTGATTGCATTTTGGGAAATTTTTCTCTTAATTTGTTTTTTGTCATTTAAAATTTTGGTGTAATTAAATACTCATTTTTTTTTTCGACCGCAGTAACATGATTAGAAAGTTTTCAGACTCTGATGTGAATTCTTTCATTTCCAAATTAAATGAAAAAAATTGTAGTTTTTGGAAATTATTTTTAATACTTGTCAAACTAAGAGTCGCGAGACCTTGAAGAATCCATAACTATTTTTTTCTGCAATAATGTAATTGTAACAGTGTGTTACAATCTTATACCGATGTTCTCGAATCCAAACGGACCACTTTCAGACATTATTTTTTAATTCGTTTTTGTTCAGAAACGCGTGAAAAGGGCAGATGTTGTTATTCTAAAACTGTGTAATCGAAACACGTTTTCCATTTTTTGGTAAAGACAGAAGATCTTTCCGAAAACACTGTCAAAGTCAGTGTCTTGAACGGTATTCCGGTTGCTTCAGCGTCAGAAAGGAGAAAAACGTGTTGTCACATGACCCGAATAGCTTATTACTCGATAAGTAATTTATTGATCAAAAAATGAAAAACTCATTTCGATTCCAAATCGCTTTAATACTCAGGTCTTCCAATTTTATGTATTTGCGTTTAAAAATGAGTCAAAGTTTTGCGTTGTTCAGCAGATCATTTGAGAACCACCACCTTAAAGTAAAATATCGTAAATATTTGTCGATAACTTTGTGAAAAGACAGTGTTTTATTAAACTTTGTGTTAGCCTGTCCAGACGTTTTGTGAAAAAACAGTGTTTTATCAAACTTTGTGTTAGTCTGTCCAGACCTTTTTTGTGAAGAGCTTTTTATAATTGGGAAATATATTAGTCATACTTTTGTGAATTTGAAATGATAATTATATTCAGGTTCTTATTTATATATTTTTAACAAGATCCTTTATATATATATAAGCTAGATAATAGGTTCTTTGGCGAGTTCGGATGTTTAGTGGCAGGTCAGATTTGAATTTTAAATGAAAAAAAAAATTGTGAAGGTTCAGTTTGAAAGTTGAAATATTTTATATTTTGTGAAAGATCTATTTTTAAGACTAGTAATTCTGTGAAAGATCCTGTCTTAAGGTGAAAAATATTGTGATGCGGATCCTGCTTTAAGATAAAAAATTTTGTGAAGGCTCAGTTTCTTCCTAAACAGATTTCTGGTTAAATAGCCTAAAATTAAACATGTTTTAACGCACTTTGTCGTTGGTGGAAAGCAACGTTTTTTATTTTGTTTGCAGGTTTTATGGGAACCGGTTCCTCATAATAATAATAGACTGTAAACAAAATCGAAAAAGTAAAAATCGACTTCAGCTATCCAATGAAAAAAATATTTAAAAATATTGAAATGCAAACAAGATATTTAAACAAAAAAAATCTCCCATAGGATTAACCAGTGTTGAATTCAGGGGGTGGCCCAGCGGTGGGTATACCCCCCCCAGGAGCATTGAAATGTCCCCCCCCCGGAAGATTTGAGATTTTAGGTTTTTAATGGTTAAAAAGTGCAATTCCCCCCCCCCCCGGAAATCTGTAATGTCCCTCCCCCCGGAGCCACAGAAATCCCTCCCGCAGAAAACTGTCTGATTTCAACACTGGGATTAACATTGGGAAGCGGGTGTTTTCACGTGAGTGAAGTAGCCTCGTAAGGGTTAAGGAAAGTGCCCTTTTACTTAATACGTATTTGAAATGCACTTTTAATAAATCCATCCTTCCCCTTACAAAAAAAGAGGGGGGGGGGTCACTAGTAATCCGCTATGGTTATCACATCTAATATTCTTTATTTGAAGAGATTTCATTCAATTTCACCACTAGTGTAATCAAAAACGGTCAGGGATATGAAAAATAAAAAGCATTACACACCAGCATGTTAAATTCCGTTTATCTTTAAAACATTAGGATGATGTCTGTAACATGAAATATTAATCTTCAGGACCTCCTCGGATGTAGACAAATCCAACATTCCATCCTGAAAAACCCGCCTTACCACAAGGAGTTTTGAAGATGGAAATTTTATTCCGATCTCCTCTATCTTTATTCCTACGGCGTACTTGCCATCTTTCCTTACAAGGTGAGTTGTTCCACTTCCCATGCGCGGAATCGATTATTTATCACTGCCGCTAAATCATACCGCCAAAAATACTCCGCGTGATTTATTTGCGCGGGCATTTTACGCTATATTGTATTGCTCATAAATAATGCGGTGGCGGTGCGAATTTCGGGGCGGTGGAGCAATTAGGGCCCACTTAGTCTGTAGTTCTCGGCTTGGCCAATTTCTGGATTCGCCACCAAACCCTACCTCTTCACCCACCTTTTCCCGTATGGGGTTTGCTAAAATAAACCGAGAGCCGTCAATGAACTCGAGGTGCCAAATCTCATCATAGTTTGAGAGATGGAAGTTGTGTTTTGCTCATAGACGAATAATGCTTTATGGTTCTGTTAGGTGGAATTTGTAGAAACACTCTTCTGTGTTTACCCTTAAATCTGTAACGAATATACTCTACTTTGCCCGTTCCAGGCAAAATTTGGAGTCTATTTAGAGTCCCTTCATAAAAATCAATTTAATAAAATAAGCTCCTTCACAAAAATCAATTTAATAAAATAAGCTCCTTCACAAAAATCAATTTGTTAAAATGGGGTCCTTTTACAAAAATCAGTTTGTTAAAATGGGCCCTTCACAAAATTCTTTATAATAAAACAGGCCTTTTCACAAAATTCTTTATAATAAAACAGGCCTTTTCACAAAATTCTTTATAATAAAACAGGCCTTTTCACAAAATTCTTTATAATAAAACAGGCCTTTTCACAAAATTCTTTATAATAAAACAGGCCTTTTCACAAAATTCTTTTTAATAAAATAGGCCCGTTTACAAAATTCTATTCCATAAAAACTTACTATTTATTACTTATTTATTATTTTGTGACATTTTAAAATGTGTAATGTGTAAGCAAACAAGTTCACCAGAGAGGAAAACTTGAGCAAAAGGATTTAAAAAAGTTTTTGTTAATAAATGCTTGGTTCGAATTTGAGTCACTGGATTTCAACTTTCGTTACAAAATGTTATTTTTCACAAAAATATAACAGATTTCACTATAACAACTTTTACTTTTCACAAAAATGGGCCCCAAAGAAAAAAAAAACCTGCATCCACCCCTGATATGTGTATCCTGCAGACGTGTAGGTATCGCTATCACTGCTAAAAGGAGATAATATTCTGGCATTTTTCGAATCATGTGAATAATGGAGCCCTTCATTGTGTGCCACAGGCTGAAGTGGCGCCCTTGCTTAACTGAAATGTTGGACTGGGCTGCTTTAACCCTTTAATCGTTGCGCCTGATACATTCACGGGCAGTGTAGGCAGTGTTAAAATGCCTACAGTGTAGGCATTTTAAAATTCAGATTGCTTGATTCCCACCAGTTTTTTAAAATAATGTAATTGGCTTTATGCTCGCATTATTTTATCTGCGATTAAGAAATCCGAATATTTTTTACTTAAAAAATTGGTGGCAATCAAGCAATCTGAATTTAAAAAAAGTAGCCTACGCTTATCGGTCGCGACGATTAAGGGGTTAAAGGACCCTTCACAAAAATTTTCACTTTAAAACAGAATCCTTCACAAATTTTTTTATTCCGAAGTGAACCTTTCTCAAATTTAATCATTTTATAATGAAATCTGACTTTCCAAAGATTCTATTATGTATTATGTAGCACACACACACACACAAAAAAAAAAAAAAGGAAAGAGAAAAATGTTAAAATAAGGTAACAAGGAACCTGAACATAATGAGAATTTTAAATTCACAAAATTATGATTGAATTTCGCCAAATCGAAAACTCTTCACAATTGCACAAAAAATAGGACCCTGTGAAAAACATTTCGCCACGCCTCTGGTATACAAAACAATAAAACATCGATTAACCTAGTACGGCCTAGCGGTACCATATTGTACCAGAATAGCTTCCAATCATTTTGCTGTTTGAATACCAGTTTTTTTTTTAAAGAGAAATAATCGCTTTATTTGATGACAGAAATTACCGGATAAAATGGTACCAAAGGTTGTTATTGTGAAAAATTGGTGCGAAATGGATTTTTTGCATTTTAAACAGAAAAATAATTCCTTCCTTGATGGGTTAATCATATGAAGGATTAACCAAAAATTTCAACTAACCATGGCGTGGTGATTGTCTTTCGAAAATATGAAATATGAACTACTGTTCTTTTATTTTCTGCTGCATTTATCTTTTTAAGCAGTCTTTCTATTCGTAATCATGAAATATATTTGTTTTAATGAAAAAAAAAAAAACATTTAATCCTATAAAAACCACTGAAAAACAAAACGAAAAGCATAAATCAATGAAACCCAATATTTGTTAATTTTTATAATATCGTCTTTAAAAATAAATAAATAAATAAATAAATAAAAATTGTAATATGAAGTTTATCAAAAATCATTTAAGTATTTTCGCATCAGCCACTTTCATATAACTTATAATAATTATAAATTCAATATAGGATGTAATCTGAATTTAGACTAACTTGTGTCTTCAGTATTTTAAATTTGTTCTATTACACTGAGAAAAGTAACACTTCCAAATCTGAGTAAATCGATGTTTTCATTTTTGTTATGAAACTTTTTGTTTCAGATAGGACGAACCAATGCTTTCAATTCGGAAATACCAGAAATATTCAGACTATTAAAACATGGACATACTCAAAAATGATTAGAATCAGTGCAAACTCATTTTTGAAACAGGGAATACTCAAAAATCAGCACATAGATGTCAGTTCATATACTCATTTTTGAAACATGTGGCCGTACTCAAATAGGAGCACATGATGATTTATTCTTGAGTGTGTGCATGTTTTCAGATATGAGCATATACATGTTTCAAACTTGAGTCAATTTGATTCGGAGCCATTTTGGCTATACGACATACTCCGATTTGAGTGTTTTTTGGTCAGTTTTCAAAATGTCATTTTTGGAGTGTACTTTTCGTTTTCGTTCAGTAGAAAACACTAATTTAAAACATTTTTTTTCTATTAGGTATGTTGATAATTATCTTTCTTTGCTTCTAACGCCTTCGACTTAAAACTCTATAAATTCCTCAATATTTTCTGAATAATATATTTGTAAATAAATTAAAGACAGGTTATTTAGAATGTATTTAAATATATATAATATGAGTGCGTAGATGACAATTATTTCCTGATAGCAGTTTGGAAGTATTTTAATTAAAAAAAAATCTTGCTCATTTGCAACAAGAACACATCCCCGTGTACCTCAGGAATATATCTCTTCACATCCTCCTAGTTTTAGAAGTAAAATATCTACATCTTGCTGATTTTTTTTTTCTTTATATTTTTAAACACCATCGGTATGCGTTAACGATTAATTAATCTAATTATAAGAAGAAGCTGTCAGAGGTTCTATTTCTCCGCCGTTTTTGGAACTCAGGAATGTTTAACGCGTAAAAATTTGAAATTGCTTCTTGAAAAAATTCTTGATTAATCACTCCAAGTTTTTTTACCTCATCCCCCTCTTTTGCCTGCTTCGCTCGCTACTTTATCATCGCCAATAAATAATCAAGCGGTGATTATTAAGTGCGGTGGCCTCACTTAAAAAAACGGAGAAAAGTTGGGGGGGAGGGGGGGTGGTATAGCCGTGCACGAGTAGGGAATATGAATTAGGGGAGCGTATAAAATGTCCATAATAATGACAAAGATAACACCTGCAGGCGGATGTTACGCATATTTTTACCACGAGGCACCCCGATTTGACCTGTTGCCGAAAGTGTAAGTCAAAAAAAAATTTTTTTTTTTCTTCGCCAAGTACCATATTCTTCATGCTTGCAAGTACTCATTACAATCATTTCATCATATGTTCAGCTCGTTAAGGTGGTTCTCAAATGACCTGCTCAACAACTCTAAAATTTCTGACTCATTTTAAAACGCAAACTCATCAAATTGACAGGCCTTGACTACTGAAGCGATTTGGAATCGAAATGAGTTTTCCAAAAATTTTTGAAATAAATAAATTACTTATCATGTTATAAGCGAATCTTGTCTCACCAACGACACGTTTTTCCAATTTCTCGCACTGCCTCGTCGGGAATTTGGTTCAAAACGTCGACTTTGACAGTATTTTCTGAAAAATCTTTCAAAGTTTTTAAATTAGAACACCTGCCGATTTCATGCGTTTCCGAACTAAAGTGGATTAAACAAACATGCCATAATAGCCAGTTTGGATTTGAGAACAGCCTTAAACAGACACCTCCCCCCCCCCCCCCCACACACAGGGTTCCCAGCATCATGGAAAGTCAGGGAAAATCTGGAAAGTCATGGAATTTCAAAGTAGTCAGGGAAATTTTAAAATATATAGAAAAAGTCAGGGAATTTACAAAGATTCTCTAAAAAGTCATGGAAAAGTTTTGGAGAAAAAAATGAAAAATTATGTGAAATTCATCATACAGTCTCGGGGAAAAAATAGAAAATTTTGAAGAGTGATCACAGAAAAATAAAATCGCTAATTTTTGACAAAAGATTGCAGAAATAAGTAACAAATTTCGTTGTGTGCCCGTTTGGTCAGAGAATGTTTTGAGATTTGGTCAGGGAAAGTCAGGGAATTTTTTGAGATTTGGTCAGGGAAAATCAGGGAATTTGCCAGTCATGTTTTGCTGGGAACCCTGACACATCTCTTTCCTAAAAAAATCATGATCAATAACATGAAACTTTCTGACACATTCATGAAGTCATTTTTGTAGTAAAAGCATAAAATTTACAGACGTGATTGCTGATAAAATGATTCGGTATCGAATAGCGTTTTTAATTTTTTGATAAATGCATTACATCTCGAGTTAGAAGCAATTATTATCACAGAAAATCGGTACAATGTATCAGCCCTGACAGAATTTTCTATAAGCTTCCTTTTATCGAAAAATGGAAAACATTATCAGATTTCACAGTTTCTGAATAAGACCACCAAACTTGCATACCATTAAGATTAAAAATGATTTCTTGAAATTGTCAGAAATTTACCATTTTGGATTTGAGTATTGCCTTAAAATACGATATCTTGTCGTAATTGAATCATCCATATCGATTATTATTACCACTAGACAGAGATCATATTATGCTAACAATTAATCCAAACTTGAGTCTGGTTTGACACGGAAGTTTTCGTTCGATTGTTTCGACTTTTGATGTTAAGAAGATTTGCAGAGTGTCATTAATTGGCCTCTCTCCCCAAAGGTTTTTGATATCGTTTCATTTTGACGAAAGGAGAAAATAAAATATCGATTGCTGTTAAAACTTAGGGTGTGCTGTTTTAAAAATTGCTTCGGATAGTTGCGGCCGAGAAGTTTCGCATACTCAAGCTAAATGGCCAAAGTGCCAACACTGACAGCATTTTCCATTTAGCGAAAATGCAAAACGTTATTCGATTTCAATAGTTTTTGAATAAGAACACCCTACTAATTGCATAACCATTAACATTTAAAACGACTTCATAAAACGTGTCAGAAATTAACTATTTTGGATTTGAGCATTGCCTTAAAATACGATATCTTGTCGTATTGAATCATCCATATAGATTATTATTACCACTCCGCAGAGATCATATTATGCTAACAATTAATCCCAACTCACCGAGTCGGGTTTGACAGAAGTTGGAAACAAAGATTATTTTCGTTCGATTGCTTCGGCTTTTGATGTTAAGAATATTTGCAAAGTGTGTCATTAATTGGCCTCTCTCCCCAAAAGGTTTTCGATACGCGCTCTCGTATCATTTTGACGAAAGGAGAAAATAAAATATAGATTGCTTTTAAAACTAGGGGTGTGTTGTTTTAAAAATTGCTTCGGATAATTGCGGCCGAGAAGTTTCGCATAATCGAGCTAAATGGCCCAATAAGTGCCAACACTGACAGCACTTTCTGTTTAGCGAAAATGCAAAACGTTATTCGATTTCAATAGTTTTTGAATAAGAACACCTAACTAATTGCATAACTGTTAAGATTTAAAACGACTTCATAAAATGTGTCAGAAATTAACCATTTTTAATTTGAGTATTTCCTTTTAAAATACGATATCTTGTCGTATCGAATCATCCATATCGATTATAATTATTACCACTCGCCTCGACACCAAAGATCATATTATGCTAACAATTAATCCAAACTCAAGGAATAGAAATTATTTTCGTTTGATTGTTTCGGCATTTGATGTTAAGAAGATTTGCAAAGTGTGTCATTAATTGGCCTCTCTCCCCAAAAGGTTTTCGATACGCGCTCTCGTGTCATTTTGACGAAAGAAGAAAATAAAATATCGATTGCTTTTAAAACTTAGGGTGTGCTGTTTTAAAAATTGCTTCGGATAATTGCGGCCGGGAAGTTTCGCATAATCAAGCTAAATGGTAATGCGCCGTCTTTCCTGGGAAAGATCATTAAGAATTCTAAGTAGTCGATGAGTAATGATTCTTACTTTTCCAATTTTTGTAGCGAATTGTAAATATTTAGTTCTTCAAACGCAGTTGTTGTTACTGCGATGATATTTTGAGAGTTAGATAAAAAGTGAAATTTTTATTGCAAGTTTTGAATATTTAAAAATAATGTATGGTTCGGGAAAGTTTTTGTAATAAGTTCATATACCAATTTACTGGTGGGGAGGGAAGTCTGGCAACAGCTTAAAGTATTCGTTAATTTAAAAAATCCAATAACATTTCTAATTTCCATAACTTCACCGTTTGAAAAGTATTAAAAATAGCAAAATGAAACTTATGTTCTCGATTTTTATTGTAAAATTGTTTGCTATATTCACAGACACTTCCCCCTTTTCCTACGATATTCAAAAACTTCTCTCCGAGACTGGTTTTGAAAAAGCTACAAAATAAAAGTTGTAAAGCTACTTCTCAAAATTTTTATATAACTTATGTAAGTTATCATATGGTCAAAGGCCAGAATGCCTGATCTAATACTATATTTCACTAGAGAAGGTGAAATTAATCAATGACCCTTAGTTACCCTTTATGTCTTGTTCAGTGGAAAAAATGATAAATGGAAAGATGAATCAGTCAAAGATTAGACATACCAGGGCACTTCGCAGAGAAATAAAGAGGGAAAGAGTAGTACTCCCTGATGTATACCATACTAGCATTCTAAAAATAAAAGATAGGTAAAGAATTTTTGAAAGCACAATGCAAACAAAGCAGGATTCTACCGAGGAATAAAAAGAAAGTAGAATTCTACCTGAAAAAAAGGCAAGGAGGGTAGAATTCTACCTCGAAAAAGGGCAAGGAGAGTGGGATTTTATCTAAAAAGGGCATGAGGGCAGGTCGCCCCTCTGAAACTCTTTAGAGTGATCCCTGCCATTTTATCAAATTGATTTTTGTGAAGGGGCCCATTTTATTAAATAGATAAATTTTTTCCTGGATTAACCCCTGTAAACTGACATCAAATCACATAGTTTCATGGTGTTGTTTCCATAAGTATTTAATTTTTGCATTTCTAAAGTTGTTAAAAGGACGCAGACAATGCCCTTGCATAAAAACATGGCAGTGACAACTGGATAATACCTTGACTTATGACCATGCCTTCAGGTTGTAAATTGCATTTGGCGAAAGGGAAGATTCATGACCCAACAACTTGTAAACAAACGATTTACTAGGTAATCCGCTCTCAATTAAGTCATGTAATATAGAATCAAATGATAGTATTTAGACCGGCTTTATTTATATGGTTGAGAGAAATCGATATTTCATTAACTATATCCGAAATTTAAAGAGAAAAAAGAAGGTCAAAAGCGCACGTGTTATGGACTTAAGGTTTTAAAATATTAATAAAACTGTGCGGTTGGTTGAGATTTGAAATTTTTTTTTAAACTTAAATTAAATTGTTTGTCAGTAATTATTTTTTCAAAATTTTGATATTTACTAATATTTAATTGGTAGGATTTAGTACGAAATAGTTTTGAAATTTAGACAGTCGTTAGTGGCGGGTGATTAGTCTCGTATCGATAATATAGGTTAACCCTGCTGTTATCGATCTCACAAACCGCTGTTTTATTCAATTTTCACAGCGTAACTTGTAATTTTCAGTTTAACTCTAGATACTTAGTGAAATTTTGTTTCGTTTGGAGTTCTAATATCGCTAGAGATTTTTGAGTAGGATAGTTTAAATTGTAATAGTTTTGTACATAAAATTTAGTACAGAAGCAGTTACTCGAGCCTTTCATTAATCTGTCGATCAAACGGTCTCGGAGACTGCTTGATTGAAACAGGGTGTCTAGCCACCTGGAAAACCTGAATAACCTTTAAAAGTCAGAGAAATTTATATGGACTGAGAAAGTCAAGGAAAATTACCATTTTTGAGGAAAAGTCAGGGAAATTTAAAAATTCTGAGAAAAAGTTAGAAAATTTTGAACTTTCAAGAAAAAAATAGGAAAATGTTTCTTATAAAACTGAGGATTTGAAATTGCAGCGCCATTAAAATGAAACTTTGCTCTTCATAAATACTGTAAAGAGTATTCCAACCTCTCGTGCAAATCATTTTGTCTACCCTCTTTCACTCCTCCTTTATAACTCAGAGATTTTCAGTTGCAGCTTCACTGAAACTTTCTACTGAATGTTGTAGGATTGATTAGGCGTTTCACCCTGCTTGCTTATTTTTGTTTGGGGACTGAACATTTGTTAGCTTAATTTATTGAATATTTATTATTTGTATTAAACTATGTCAAAGCAATCTGTATTTAACTGGGACTGATGTGATAAAGAATTTCATCCTGATTTGACAAAAGGAATTAGAACCTGGTGCTAAAAGTGTGTATCTGCAAAATGTTTAGCATGTAACAATTTCAACAATTTATAAATTTTGCAGAAAATTATGTAACAAATCAGTAATTTGGGCCTCAGAATCAGTTGTGAAAGTTCCACTCTCAAATTGACAACTTTTAAGATTTTTTGTGTGTAACGTCACAAAATATCGATACCTGGAATTTTTCTTTTATTGTTATGGAAAACCTGGAAAAGTCAAGGAAATGCCAAGGAAGTTCATTGCTGATCTGGAATAGACACCCTGTTCAAAAGAGGCCACAATTTTTGCCTGGATCGACCTCTTTCGTATACGAACCTGATCAAATCGCAAGACGAATTACGATTATATCTCATCTCTGGGATGTATCTGTTCTCATGACATGTATATTTCATTTTGTATACATACAAACACACATGCTTTGACTTCTGAGTAAGGGGTTTATGAAATCATTCCAATAAATCAAAGCTACAGCCTGTACACACAAACCAGGTGATTTATCACCCTCTGAAATATGAAAGTTTTGTTGGAGGGGGGGGGAGGTGTATAGTGAGGGTAAAGCAGGTATAGGACATATATCCAACACTTGACTAATTCTCGCCGGCCGTTCAATACGATCATCCCGTTGCATAATACATGAGAGCCGCGATCTCTATCGAAGGGACACGCCCAGACCTTAATGATGATGCTTCGACCCACCCCATCGAATACTAGGGGGGCTTGCAGAGATATTAATCTCGAACGCAAGAATTTTTCAGCCGCTGTTTTTTTAATGAGCCATCGGAGTTTGGTAGAGATGGATCAGCCTGATAAATTCGGTGATAGATCATATCATATAGTAGGATGGCTTGCAACGAATTAACTCGAACTTTGTTGTAAACTTTGGAATTTTCTTTTTTTTTTATTAAGTATACTAAGTTTTTTTTTTAAATAAATTGTTACAAATTTTGGGATAATTTTTAAGGAACATCAACTCTCGAAATTTTACAAATACATCTAAACTTTACAAATGCGTGTGGAACTCTGCAATGTTATTAAATGACAGATGGAAATTATTAATTTACAATTTTCAATAATGTGACAATTTTCTGAAAATTACAATTTTCAGTTACATCTCTAATAATTTATCATTTCAAATGCTCAATAAACAAGTGGTGTATACAAAAATTTGATATACAAACTTATGGTGTACAAATAGGTGCACAATGTGGTAATTGCATAGATTTCATTTCTCACGGCGGCGGTTCTTAAAAAAAAAAAAATATATATATTTTTTTACCACTCAACAGTGCGAAACTTTGTTACATTCAGTTTTAAATATAAAAGCATGGCACTTGCAGGCATGATTATTGAAATGATTTGAAATCGAACAGATTTTGCATTTATTAATTGCAAATAAATTATATCTCGAGTTATCAGAGAACGCTGCCAAATGACGGCAGTTGATTTTCTTTACCACCCTGTCGCATTCGGAATTTCGTTTCTAAACGCCAAATTTGTCAGTATTTTCTGAAAAATTTTCTGCCTTTACCGATAAATTGGAAAATCTGTTCGATAACATAGTTCTGAATAAGAGCACCTGCCAATTTCACGAGTTTGCAACCAAAAATGGATTCAGAAATGTGTCAGAAAATAGCCAATGTACATTTGACAACAAAATGTCTGGTTCGAAAAATGTTTGACTTGAAACGGGTGCGGGGGGAAGAAAAATTAACAGCTATATGTCCACCAGAGATGAAAACTTCAGCAAATGGATTTAAAAAGGTTTTTGTTAATAAATGATTGGTTCGAATTTGTGTAACTGGATTTCAACTTTCGTTAAAAAAAATTATTTTTCACAGAAATATAATAAATTTCACAAAAATAACCTTTACTTTTCACAAAATGGGCCCAAAGAAAAAAAAAATCTGCATCAACCCCTGTTTTGTGAATTGACTATTTTTAAGACACATTTTTGTGAAGGGTCCTGTTTTGAGATGAAAAAATTCGTGAAGCGTCCTGTTTTGAAATTTAAAAAAAATTGTGACGGGTCTTTAAAGAAACCAATTTTTGTCTAAACAGATCCATGTAAGTGCATAATTTTATATGTTATTAAAATCAATGAATGTTATTGCTTTGAAAATCTACTGTCGTGTTTATACATTCTTATTTATAACTGTGTAAGAATGTGCCGAGTTTTGGATTTGAGAAACAATGAAAAGTTTTCTGTGCAATAATCCAGAAAGTGATTCTAAAACTTTTTGGTTGTCAAGCTGCACCTGCAGCATAACAAATTATCTTACTAATTATCTTACTTATCATCCGCAGATTTACTAATTATGCTATCATTAGTTCGTCACTTTTCCTGCATAAAAACTAATACAACTGATTTTGTTTTAGTTTTGTACGGTTTACTGGTTACGTGATCTGACCTCTCCAAGAGAGAGAAAACGTATGATTCTGCCACCAAAACATCTGTTTGTCAGTGTTTTCTCCGACTATTTCTGTTTTATACCTTATCATCGCGTTTTCTGCCAATAGTAGCAGCTTATAATTGCAGCTTATTATCTGAATAAGAATATATTAAATTTTCGTGATTGGAAAGTAGGAAAATGATTATAAATTAAAGCAGATTATTAGGTAGCTTTCAATACAAAAAAGTATAAAGCTACCTATTGCAGCCGTTCGGAGGAAAGCAGTTCCGGAAAATTTCGATATATTTTCACCGATCATGACCCCCAGACCCCAAAACCCCCCTCCGTTCAAATGTTGATTTATATATATATATATATATATATATATATATATATATATCTCCATATATATATATATATATATATCTCCATATATATATATATATATATATATATATATATATATCTGACCTATGTCATACGATAACGCTCGTATTTATAAATCAATTTTGATGAAACTAATTGTGTGTATTAATCTCACCAATGTCTCGACCGAGTTCGTTGGACAACTTGGTCCGCCATTTTGTTTCAAGATGGCGGCCAATCAAAAATTTAAAACTAAAATAAATATACAAAAAAGTTAAAAATTCAAATTTATTTTTTAATTCAGTGTTAGGCCTTGAAACGAGGATTCCAGAGCATTTTTTGTTTTCCTCTATCTTAAAAAATGGCTGAGATAGAGCAGTTTGAAATTCTAGGGTGGCTGACATTTTGAAACAAAACAGCACATTAACGCGATTATTTTCTTTCATTGTTGTAATAATTTTCCCAATCATACGCATAAAACTATATATTCATATCCGTTAGCGCCAAATTCTCGCCAAAATTGGCAAAATATCGCCAAATTTGGCGACCAAAATAAGTCTTCATAAATGAAGCCAATTTGGCTATTGCTCAATAATTTGGCGAATTTCTTATTCAAATTCAGTATTAAGGAATCTTTTGTAAACGTTTCTTTGCATTTTAACTTGCTGTTTTCGTGTAACATTAGCTAAAATTTTAAAACGAAGATATAGGAAAGCTACCTTTTCCTCCCGGTACAGGCCGGAAGGACTTTTTTGATCTATAGCGTCTGTGGAATGTGATGGGTTTCGAGGTCTCACAAATTTTTAAATACTTATTGAAATTACACAAAGCTCTGCAATATATTTAAGCCATATTGCGCTATAGTGCAGTATATAATGCGCTATAGTGCAACATTTAAGCAAAAAATTAGAGAAGGGATGCATTAATATAATTTTTATGGGTCCTCCAGGATGCATAAAGATCGCAAAAGAAGTAAGTGTTGTATAAAATACATTATAAGGTTGTTCTCAAATCCAAATGGACCACTTTCAGACACACGCCAGATCTGGAATGTTATCCGCAATTCAGTTTTGTTCAGAAACGCATGAAATAGACCAGAAACTTTGTAATGAAAATACGTTTTCCATTTTTGATAAAGGCAAAAGATTTGTCAGATAACACTGTCAAATTCGGCGTTTTGAACGGCATTTCAGATTCTTCAGTGCCAGAAAGGAGAAAAACGTGTTGTCCCCGAAATGCTTTAACTCGATAAGTAATTTATTTATCAAAGAATGGAAAACTCATTTTGATTCCAAATCGTTTTAGTGTCTGTCAATTTTATGCCTTTGCGTTTAAATTTGTGTCAAAGTTTTGCGTTGTTCAGCAGATCATTTGAACCACCTTAAATCTGCTTTATTTCTAAAAGAGGGCCCCTTTTTGCAAAAAAGGACCGGATTTTTTGGAAGTGTCTGGGTCAGGGACCCTGGATAGGCTGGCGTCATCACTATATGCGTTTATATATATGAAAAAAAATCGGCAGTGCTTTAGAATGAACCTTAAAAATTAAAGGTTCATTCTAATTTAATCACTGAAAATTCCAGGCATACATTTGGAACACTTTGATTTTTTTTTTTTTTTTTTAAACTGTTCCAGTTACCTTATTATGTACTGAAATGTGTTCCGAATATGCTCCGCTATAAAGAAAGTGTTCTGCTCAGGATATTTTTTAAATCTAAACTTGGGAACACATTTGGGCACACTTGTGAAATCACCGCTTTCAAAAAGTGCACGAGAAAGTGTGCTGAACAAAAAAAAGTGTTCTCAGGAGTATTCTAAAAACTGTTCCAAAAAGTGCGCTTCAAATTGTACTAAAAAAGGGTGACAAAATAAGTGTTCTGAAAAGTGTATAAAGATTTGCAGTGATAGCAATTTCTGCAAAGTCCACGTATTTACATTTGCATATATAAAAATACTTCGTGAATTTTTCATAAAGATTTGTGTTCATGAGTGCGGGAAAGGGAAATGCAAATGTAATCTTTAGATAGAATATTTTATGGTTTTATATGCTTCACCCGTCAGACTTACCCAATTACGCCATCATTAGCCCGCTACTTTTCCGGCATAAAACCAATACGACTGATTTTGTCTTCTTACTTATACATAGTACGTGATCGGACAAAACATACAAGACTTCTGCAACAAAAACCATCTGTTTGTGAGTGAAATCGTCAAAACTCCAACCATTTCTGGTTTTTCCTTTATCACCATTCTCTGCCGCTGTTTCAGTCATTAGGGGTCATTAGATGAATTCTATTTCCTGTTGCTGTCATGATTTTTTCGTCACCCCGGTGACTGCCCGCCGTCAGACCCTCCCCCCTTCGTGTTATTCTTCTGCTTCTTTTCTCAGTGTTTCATATTTTGACATAAATTATAGAGGTCCCTGACGATTTGATACATTTGCGCCGGTCCGTTCATCTTTATTTTTCTTTTCTTCGAAAAGAACGTGGAGCGTATGTAACATCCTTGCTGATTTTCAAAATCTCTATTTGTAATGCATATTTAAAACGATGTATATTTTAAAAATTAATTTATACTTTTTAAATGGTTTTATCTGTTGTATGTTGTAGTAATAATTTTAAACATTATTTAAAACATCTCAGCGTAATCTTAAGTCAGATCGGAAATTCATTTCTGTTTTATTATACATAATATGACTAAGAAAAATGCATTTGTATTTTAAAAAATTTCTTATCAGAAAATAATAATTTTTTTTTCATACTATCTTTAAAGAGCATAACTTTTTAAATATTTGCTAAAATTACTTGCTTAATAAAATGTTTGCATACTATCTTTAAATATTTGCTTTTAGCTTGGCAAAGCAGGGGCTAATACATACAAAATTTGAGGCCTATTAACCCCTTCGTGACGAGCGTCCTTTACAGAATTTTTAATCTTTTAACACCAGTTTTTCAAAACAGAAATTTTCGCCTAATTGAATCGCAGAAATGCTAGGATTACATAAGGCAAAGCTTCCAATAAAAAATAACTGGTGGGAATAATCGAGTATTCTGAGCATCTTATGCGTCACGTATACGTGTCGCTTGTCCCCAAGATGTTAAGGACTTCTTTGCAAAAATCCATTTAATAATATATAAAAAAAGGTCCCTTCATAATTTTTTTAATTATATAAAACACGTCCATTCGCAAAATTAATTTTTATAAAATAGGCCCTTCACAAAATTCCTCTTAATAAAATAGGCCCCCTTTCAGAATTGCTCTTAATTAATTAGGTCCCTTCACAAAATTCTATTCTATTAAAAAAAAACTTTTCATTAATTATTTTTATTTTGTTTTGTTTTGAAATGTGTAATTAGAAAAAAAAATGTTTACCAGAAAGGAAAGTTTTAGCAGGATTTAAAGAAGTTATTATTGGTTCGAATTTGAATAACTGGCTTTCATCGTTTCGTTACCAAATGTTATTTTTCACAAAAATATAACAAATTTCACAAAAATAACTTTTAATTTTCACAAAATGAACCCAAAAATAAAATTCTGCACCCTTGTTATGAGTTTAAAATTTTAATGTCAACTAAGTTTACTGAATGATGTATAATTTTTATTGTTAAATAGGGGGAAAATTTAATATTTTGAAACGTGATTTTTTTTATAGATGTGCGGATGACATTTATTGACTGTAATACAAATTTTTAAATTTAGGAACTATAATAAGTACTTAGTTTTAGAAAGCTATTCTAACATACATGCTAACACACACAAATTTCAGTCACCAACAATTTTATACTACAATTAAATCGTATCTAGTATTCCGCATATTTATTTTTGCTTCTCATTTCTGATTATTTATTTGTACAAAATATCAGAGACCTTGTCATTTGTCACTATCAGCAACTTTTCCATGGTATGTAAAGGAAATATACATAATGTATTAGATAAATCAAATTAACGTTATGCAAGATGCATAAATATAGACGGCTCCAGAAATGTTTTTTTTTCTTTTACATGAAAAAGCAGAAATGATTAACGTTTTCCAATACGGGAAATTAATTATGCTCTATCTGGAAGTAATTCATTAGTTGTATTTCTTATTATAGCATGGTGTTTGATAATTCTTAAAAAACTTTTTGAATAATTATAAAAATACACATTTAATTAAATTAATTTTTGAGTTTCTTTAGCAAGTGCCTTTTTTTGGAATGATGATTTAAAAAAAAAAAAAAAAAAAAAAAAAGTTAATTAGATTTCGATAATATATATATCACAGCCAGAAAATTGTCAGCCAGAAATTGTCATTTAATCGTTAGCTTGATGTTAAATAGTATACAAGTGCAATTTTATTTATGAGTATGTAATTATATATATTTTAATTTAGTTTCTCAGAATCTTTTTTTTTTTTTTTTCATTTACAAAATAACTATACGCTCAAAATCGAGATAATAAATAGATATAAATTATTGAATTACTATGTAAATGTATACATCTAATTGGTGATTTTTTAAAATAAAAAAAATATTTTAAAATAGTTTTATAATGAATAATTTTTAATCAAATGCGTGTATCGTGGTTTGTTTCCCTCTAAAATTTACTTTAAAATATAAAATTACGCAATATTTTAAAGCCTCGAAATTCTAGCAATTTAATACCACCAGTTTTCAGTTTCGGATTGAAACGATTTATTATTCAGGGCATTGAAACGTTAATATCCAGACAAAATTTGGGGCCTATTTAGGGTCCTTCACAAAAATCCATTTAATAAAACAGTTCCTTTCACAAAATTCCTCTTGATAAAACAGGCTCCGTCACAAAATTCCTCTTAATAAAATAGGTCTCTTCACAAAATTCCATTCCATGAAACCATACTTTTCATTAATTATTTTTATTTTATTAGGTTTTAAAATGTGTAATTTGTAAACAAAACAAATTTACAAGAATGGAAGGACTTTAAGAAGTTATTGTATTAGTAAATCATTGGGTCAAATTTGAGTAATTAGGTTTCATCTTTCGTTACGAAATATTACTTTTCACAGAAATATAATAACTTTCACGAAAATATAAATTTTCACAAAAATAACTTTTACTTTTAACAAAATGGACCCCAAGGAAAAAGAAAAACCTGCATCCATCCCTGATCAATAAAACTTATTACACATAAAATAAATATTCCACCTTATTCACTAGTGATCTATGAATACGCGGCTGCATCTAAGATTTTCCAATCTGTAATAATAATACAAAATGAGTTTGTTCACTGAATAATATTAGATTTTTTTTCTTGGGCTGTATTCATCAAACCACCATCTTCCCCACGCCCTGACTGTCTATCTCCACTTACCAAAAACCATAAGTGACGAATTCTGATTATTTATCTAACTCCACCTGGCTTTTTACCTATTTGGATTTGCACGTTCCCATCTGCTACGCACAATGCCGCCTTTGCTTTTTGTTTTGTTTTTTTCTCTAGGGTACGGCCCCGAATTACCGAAGGCGGTAATTATTACATTAATAACAAACGGACCGCGTAATTTTGTAATTTGGTAATCGGCCTCTCTACAACTAGTGTGACTGGAATATCGAAAAATAATAATCAAGAAGAGTAGGGGGGTGGCGGTATGCAAAGTACAGCTCCGGGCTTTTGTTTTAGGTTTTTCCATTGTGTTTGTTAAATCCGTATAAATTTATATCCTATTGTATAATTAGTTATCTCGCTAGCACTCTACGTTGTATTGGATTTTTTTAAAAATGTAAATAGAAACAAATATTTGATATACTGGGTGTTTTCTTTTATTGTTTTGTTATCTGATTCCTAAACCGTTAGTTTTAAATGTATGGTTTCATTTGTAAAGATGTTTCAAATGTTGTTGTTATCACAAAAAAAAAAAAAAAAAAAAAGCTTACATCAAAATAGTTATTTTTGTAAAAGTTACAAAATTGAAATTGTAATACAGTCCCTGGGTTCTATAAGTTATATTAGGAAAAACTTTCTCCATACTCTAACAAGTAACAAGTAAGATAATTAAAATTCCATTCTTCTACCATCAAGACTTACTGAGATCTGAAACTTTGAATTTTATGAATTTTCAGTGTTTTCTGGCACTAAAAATCCCAAATTTTGCAACTTTGACTTTAGTTTAATACTGTAATAGAAGTTATATTAAGAAATCATCGAAATAGGATTGCTAAATTGAGTACAACAAATTTAATGTATATATATATATATATATATATTATTATATACTCAAATAATAATATATATATATATATATATATTATTATATACTCAAATAATAATATATTATTTGAGTCATCCTTTCTATATTATTTTAATTAGATAATTTTGATATTTTTTTGGAATGAATGCATAATTTTACTTTATAGTGTATAATTTTACTATACACTGAATGTAAAATTTTACTATTATAATTTTACTATACACTGAATGTATAATTTTACTATTATAATTTTACTTTACTGCGCAACATGACAACTAAACATTGTTATTTTATTCATTTCAGGAACACCCAAGACTCGGCGGCACCCCTCTCGCAATGCTTGCGGCACAGTGCAACAAACTCGCTAACAAAAGTCCACCTCCTCTTGCAGACGCTGCGGTGGGCAAGGGCTTCCACCCATGGAAGAAAGGCGCCCCACCATCCCCAGCTGGCCAGAGACCTACCGTCAACGTAAGCGTATCTCAACCACCTTCCCATCTCGGCACCCCCTATCAGCGACCCGTCACATCTTCGGCGTGTGGTGCCCCGGGAGCTTACGGCGGTGAAAATCTCTTCTATGCTCCACCTCCTCCTCCGCAAAGTGATACCCAAAGTGCCCTGATTCCTAAAGTTGACACCAACCCTGCTTCCCACCTAGGAGCTGTTTATTCTCGAGTAGCGACGCACCCTTACGAGAGCTGGCCCTTCACCATGAACGCACCCGTCAAGACAGAAGTAGTTTCCACAGCCGCACCTCCGTGGTGGGATGTTGGAGGTCAAGCTACAGCTTCACCTTGGTTGGACATGTCTGGTGGTGCCCCGACGCTCCACAACTATTCCACCGATTATTCACATCTACAACATCTGCATCTCCAAGACACCTACAAATCCATGCTGCCCGGTCAAACTGGGGGCGCTACATTTGCTGCACTAGCCGGCCCACCCCCTCCACAGTTACCTTCACCCAGGTCACAGCGCCGGTATTCAGGGCGTGCCACGTGTGACTGTCCGAACTGTGCAGAAGCCGAGCGTTTAGGGCCGGCTGGAGCTCACCTACGGAAAAAGAACGTCCACAGCTGTCACATTCCAGGGTGTGGCAAGGTGTACGGGAAGACGTCTCACCTCAAGGCGCATTTGCGCTGGCACACCGGCGAGAGACCCTTCGTCTGCAACTGGCTGTTCTGCGGAAAAAGGTTCACCCGCTCAGACGAGTTGCAACGTCACCTGCGCACCCACACCGGCGAAAAGCGGTTCGCGTGCCGCATCTGTAACAAACGGTTCATGCGTTCCGACCACCTGTCCAAGCACGAAAAGACGCACAACAATTCTGGCGACGGCAAGAAAAACGGTTCTAGTTCAGGTTCTTGTTCCGATTCTGAAAACAGCCAGTCGGAACCTGCTCCTCTAGGTTCACCGTCACCTTTAGGACCTGGCGCATCTTTAGGACAACCTCCGCACCCAGAGGTCACTGCCAAGTGAGGACTGTTCCTCGATAGAGAGCTTTCTTTTGTTTTATTGTTTTGTCTTCTTCCCTTATGCGATATGCTCAGACTGTTTGAGGTGTAGAACGATGGTTTTCTTTCCCCCCGACGAACTTGCTCCAAAACCTCTTCTTATCCCCCAAAGAATCCTACGTGTGCGTGTGAAAATGGACATATTTGTTTTCCTTCCTCAGCAAACTGGGTGATAATTCATTCTGGTCAGGAGCACAACTGTTTAAAAAAACTCAACAACCATTTTTAGAAATGAAAGACTGTATATCATTTGCAAAACTGTGCTTTCTTTTTTTTTTTTTTTAAAGCCAAGTGTGTGAGCAGCTATATCTGCAACATCGTGCAATATGCTAAGTCATATATTGTGTGTTTATAGTGAAAAGAGACTTATATGTTGGACCAGATTCAACGTACAAAAAATTCGTCTGACACGTGTTTCATAATGTTGCGGTCATCGCTGTGCACCTGTTTCTACGTCTCAAATGGTCAAAGGTTTTGCTGCATTGTATAGTCTTAAAAAAACAAACAGAAGTGGCCAAAAGCATCAAGACGTCGCCTCGTGGTTCTGTCTCCTGGAACTGTATTCCTTTTCAGAACTATATTACTATGTATGATACGACAATGAAAATTACTTTGTATATTGCTGAAAGTTTCTTTTTTTGACTGGAAGCTCAGTTATTCTGAAAAGTTCAAGCATGTTTATTTTTAATTGAATCTGTACCAGAAAGAGAAATTTGGTGTTCGAGAAAAACTGGCTAATGAAGCAATGAATAGTAGTTGACAATAGTATTTTCCTTTGTTTCCTAGGTCTAATTTTCTAAATAACCCGGTGACGTTTTACGTTCTCCAATATTCTCGTATTTGTATTGATGATAATTTAAGAAATTAAGATCCAATTAATTCAATGAATATTTTAATACCTGTTAATGAGACCAGTTAACTTATTTATAAAGTTACCAATATTCTCGCTTTTCCCGTAATATTATAGTTTTCCATATCTATTACGATTACCGTTCTCCGTAAGACACTTTTTAAAAAATATATTAGAAGTGACACTAGAGATTATTTTTATATTTTATCCGCACCATTATTTCCAAACAGCAATCTTCGGGGGTAGATTTCTCCAACATGATGGGAAATCTGCCACGAAGATTGTTTGGAAATAAGGGTAAATATAATACATAAAACTAATTTTTTGTGACACGCTTGATATATTTAAAAATGCGTTACTGAGATGTTGTGCAGACCACGTTAAACATGTGAGATTTCGTTTCCGTAACATTTTAATGGGTCACCTTAATAGAATGGGAAACCGTAGCTTTTACGGAACAAGCGAACTGATTGGCAACTGCGCGTTTATATGTCTTGAAAATTTCCAAACTGCTTGAAAACGTGTCGAGAACAAGAATCTAACCAAGGACCGTTTTACATTCTGTGCGAACGCTCTGCAGGTCTGAGCTATATGGACAACTCCACACTGTAAAATAAATCTGTCAATTTTACAGGAAAAAACCGTCAGCTGGACGCCAGTAAAAAACTGTTTATTTTACGGAAATAATCTGTATTTATTATGAGTTTAGGTTAAAATCTGTCAAAGTAACAGAAAGTTCGCAGTAAATACAGATTATATCCGTAAAATAAACAGTTTTTTACTGACATACTAGATGAGGTTTTTTGTTAAATCGATATATTTAAAAAAAAAAAAAATCTGTATTTATTACGAATTTACGGTCAAAATCTGCTACAATTACAGAAAGTTCGTAATAAATACAAATTATTTCCTTTAAAAAAAAAAAAAAAAAAACTTTTTTACTGGCATCCGGCGTGACTTTTTTTTTCTTCTGTAAAATCAATAGATATTATGTTATTTTTTTCTGTATTTATTACGAACTTACGGTCAAAATCTGTTATAATTACAGAAAGTTCGTAATAAATACAGATTATTTCCGTAAAATAAGCAGTTTTTTTTTTTTTACTGACTTCCTGTATAAGCGGTTTTTCTCTAAAATCAATAGATTTGTTATATTTTTTTACGAACTTTCTGTTAAAATTACAGAAAGTTCCTAACAAATACAAACTATTTCCGTAAAATGAGCAGTTTTTGACTGGTAGGCTGGGTGACTTTTTTCTGTAAAATCAATAGATATTTTACGTTATATTTTTTTTCTGTATTTATTACGAATTTACGGTCAAAATCTGTTAAATTTGCAGAAAGTTCCTAACAAATACAGACTATTTCCGTACAGTTGTTATCTCTAAAAATGAAGAGATTTTTTATACAGTATGATGGTCTGCTCACATGGCAGAGCGTTCGCACGGTACGCGAAAAGTCGTGGTTTTCACTGGACACGTTTTCACTCAGTTTGGTTGAAGTAAAAATAATAAAGTATAACTGCGCATTTAATTAAAATTATTGAAAATGAAAATTGTTTCGAAAGATTTATAAGTTCCTCATCTTCCTATGTCAGTTTTTCTCAGTCTGGAAAGAAACCAGTCCGAGTTTTGTGATAAAATACATCCGGAGACAACCACGGATCACTGTATATTGTGTACGTAAGTGTATGCGTGTGTATTTTGTGTATGTATTTACGTACGTGCTTGCACGTCAACCAGTCACTCCCCCGATGCCCCTTATGGATGTGCAAACTTGAATTCCTATCGACGAAGAAAAAAAAAAAATTGACGTCCACAAAAAAAATTGTACAGTATGTTGATTGAATTCATGAAGGTCTTTTAGTGTTTACTGATGTAGACAATTTGTTTTGTCATGATATTAGCTGATATTTTAATTAAAGAACGATAATGCAGTTGATTTGATGTTTTTTATTTTATTTTTTTCCAAAGACAACCTCCTAACGTAGCTTATTACTGCTTTTTTCAGTTACTTTTGATGTATTTGCATACCTACCAAATCTGTCTTTTTACAAGGAGACTTGAATACATTAAAATTACATATAGTATTTAATAACTTTTCATTGAAAAATCATAAATTTGAAGAAAAATTTCTGTGAAGAATTTTTATTGAAAGTCAAATTCTGTTACAGTATGTAACTTTATTTTTCTAAAAGATAATATAAGAGAACATAACCATCACGTAAATAATAAATTATCTTGGAATTTTAAGGTTCAGTGATTAGTGTTAAAGAAAATACCTTTTTAGATTATTTTTTATGCTAAAATGTTTCTTTATTTAAAAAAAAAAAAAAAAAAAAAAAAAAAAAAAAACATTTTTGAATTTTAAAAGTATTACTTTTTAGATTGCTTATGCCTTTTTTTTTTTTTTTTTTTTTTTTTTTTTCCCCGTTATAAAAAGAAAGATCTTGGAATTTTAGGGTTAAATGAAGTGTTAAAGAAAATACTTTTTAAAATTATTTCTAAATGCTAAAATATTTCTTTCATTTTAAAAAGGAAGATCTTAAATCTAATAATCTAAAAATTATTACTTTTAAAATTTTTTGACAATTAAAAAAAAAAAAATATCTTGGAACTTTAGGGTTCAGTAATTGGTGTTAAAGAAAAATGCCTTTTAAATTATTTCTTATACCCTTTTTTTTTTCATTTTAAAAAAGAAATATATTGATGCTTTAGAGTTAAGTGATGTGTTTAAAGAAAATATTTGTAGATAATTTCTTCTGCTAAAATGTTATTATTATTATTATTTCATTCTTAAACTGCCTGCTAATCGAAAAGAATTCGCTAGAAGAATTCACCTTAAATTTTCCCCTCAAAAGTCGGTAGGTATGCATTTGCACAAAAAGCAGCTAATTGTTTAATTACTAATTATACTTGCGACATTCTGTGTAAGTGTAATTAGTGCTCTCTTCGCCCTTTCCATATAAATGGCTTTCTATGAAAGTCTTGAAATTGATTCTTTAAAGTTGCATAACAAGTAAATAAACAATTTAGTCCTGTTTTCATGTGTAGTAAACGACAGCATATCAATGTAAATTTAATGGTTTGAAAAATAAAATTTGTAACTTAATATTATGTTTCATAAGATTTTTTTTAACCGCCTCCTAATCAGGGTTCGTTGATATATATATCAATGGATAAATATCCTGATATCTATCCGATATTTATTTAAAAAATATCAAACTTTTTGATATTTTCATATTATTTGGTATTTTCAAAATACCAAGATGTTTGATATTTTCAATATTTGATATTTATTTTCAAAATATCGCTCTGCAAGATATTTTTGATATTTTAAGTCAAAACAAGTGTAAATGAAATTTTCAACTGATATTGACTGTTTCATTTTGTAGATAAAGAACATTTGTCTCTGGCAGTGATTTTTCTAGCTAAAGAAAAAAGCAAAAATCTTATCCAAGCTTTGAAGTTTTTATTTTTAAACGTAGATTATATGGGACTAATAATTATGTGGGACATAACTATTTCAGGACAGATATAGAAAGATAAATATCATGATATTTACGAATCCTGCTCCTAATTCAACTACTTTGATACCATTGGCTTTAACTTTTGAGTAGACACTGTAAATAAAAGTTTTGTTATTAATATCTTCTCAAATCCAAAGGGGTTACATAAACACAATTTTTAATTCATTTCTGTTAGGACAGTTATTTAATGTGCAGGTGTTGTTATTTAAAAACCTTGTAATGGAAACAAGTTTTCCATTATTTGGTAAACGCAGAAGATCTTTCATAAAACACTGTCAAAGTTGGTGTTTTGAACCGAATTTCCGGACGTGACATCGAGATAAGAAGAGAAATACTTCTTGTCACTTGACACGAATAACTTTTAACTGGATAAGTAATTTATTTATTGAAAAAAAAAATGGAAAACATATTTCGATTCCAAATCGCTTGAATAGAGGACTGCCAATGTTATGCCTTTGCGTTTAAAAATGAGTCAAAGTTTCGCGTTGTTGGGCAGGTCATTTGAGAACCACCTTAATATGAAGTACACTTAAAGCTAAGCTTTTCGGATGTAAGAAGAAATAAATACATTTTCTTGAAATGTTAACAAATCACTTATGTTATGTCGACTTATTGATAAACATTTACTGAGCTTTCCGGTAAATATTTAATTTAATTTGTTGTAAGAATAAAACTAAATAAAAATAAAAATGTCACACTATTTCAAGAAACTTTATTAATTAAATCTAAATTAAATTGGCAATTACAGTCGAACCTCGATAACGCGAACACTCAAGGGGAAACTTTTTTGTTCGTGTTAAAAGTAGTTAGTGTTATCCGAACTTAAATACATTACATATACAACTGCACGGAACAATCGGAAACAGTTCGTGCTAAAAGTAATTCGCGTTAAACGTGTTCATGTTAACGCGGTTTGACTGTATTTGTCATTTCTAACTCCAAGCATCAGAATTCATAATTTTATACGAAGAAATACAGAAAATATTTGAATATTAATTGTTATTGAGAAACACCATATTTGTATGTTTGTTATGAAAAAAAAAAAAAATACAGTCATTATTAGGCTGCTATATTTTATTTCATCTAAAAGCACGAATTTCCACCAAAAACTACAAGGGAAAAAAAAAAAAAGGAATTATAATTTTTGAATATTCTGTAATAAAGTTAGTAAGATATTTAATGAAAATGTTTAATTCACATATAACTAATTTATAACTTCCCACACAGCAAAGGGAAACTTTCTGATATATATTTAAGGATTAATTTTTAGGTGCGTTCGTAAATATGTATAAATACTTAGCATATATAGTCGTCGTCTGTGTCCGCATATAACGGCGCAAAAAGTACCCAACCGAATGGTTTGAAATTTAATATATAGAACCGTTGCAGAATTTTTCCGAGTCATTTCAAATTTTATGAAAATCGAATCAAAACTAAACATTTATTAATGAAAGTTTTCTTTATTCTGTTAAATCCTATCACACGTAATCTATATAACAAAAGCGCAAGTCATGTGACTGAGGAAAACAAACACGGGCTAGCTACGTCTTTTTTCATATGGCAAGTGGTAAATTTTTTCAAAATTATTTTTTCGAATAAAATTGAATAAAAGTTACAATTTTAGAAAGATCGTTTAAAAAACGGAGACGGATTACATTTAACAATGTATAGATGCTGAGATAACTTCAGTGGAAATTAGATTAACCAAATATCGCAATCCATTAGAGTCAGTAAACACAGGAGATTCGTTCATGATGAGTCATAAAAATATTAAACCATGGAGGTAATCATTTGCAAAGCAAGATCTCCAGTGGGAAAAAAAATTTGCATTTGTAAACGTGGCATACATAATAAGAAAAAATAACGGCATGATCATTTCGTTCCTAACAGACGACATAATTCATTTTACTGAAATAATGAGGATTTTTTTTTTTTTACATTGTGAAATTAGTTATAAAGCGAACGCACCTCATACGTCATGTTTAACGTACAATTTCCAACTTGTTAAATATAAAAGACATTACACTTCCAGGTATGATTATTGAAATAATTTGGAATAGAACATTTTTTTTAAATTTTCATTTTGCGATAAATTAATTATATTTTGAACTATAAACAATTGTTGTCTCGTGTGAGCAGTTTTTGTTCTTTGCCGCCTGTGAAAAGAAACTATTAATTTTACAAAAAAAAAAAAAAATGTCAGGCAGGATGGCAGTAAAAACCTGTTTATTTTATGGACATAATCTGTATTTCTTACGTAAATACGGACGATATCTGTTAAAATAACAAAATTTGTAATAAAAACAGATTATTTCCATAAAATAAACAGTTTTTTATTGGCGTCCGGTTCGGCATTTTTTTCTCTGTATTCAATAGATTCTGTTTTACAGTGCGAACGGAAATTTGGTTTTAAAAGCTCACTTTGACAGAATTTTCTGCCAGGTCTTCTGCTTTCACTGAAAAACGGAAAACACTCTCCGATCACCTGCCAGTTTGAAGCGTTAGCGAACAAAAGTGAGTTCCAAAAGTTGACAGTTTCGATATGAGAACAGCCTTCAGAAATTTGAGATATGTTTAGAATGGTTTTGCATAATACACATCCTTTGTAAAAAAGATTTTTAAGGATTATATGTAATTGCATTTACATGTAATTAATGCATTTATGTAAAATTATTTGCAGATTCGTGTTCTAAATGCTACGAAATTAATAATTAACGGTACTTCTCAATTATCCCGTCGACCACTTTTCATAACAAAAAACTATCGCCAAACTGTAAGATTAAACGCCAAAAATGCAGTCCCATTAACTGGATGTCAGGAGCATTAAACGTGTTTGTTAAGTCATCAAGTGGTTTTTAATTCGATATTTGCGTGCATTTTTCATTATGTTTTACTGATTTATGAGTTATTTCATTCATTAAAATAACAATTGTGTCCTTAAATTCTTATATTTTATTTATTTTGATATTCCAATGGCAACGTTCTCCCGTTTATTGGGTGTTACAGTTTGGCGATAGTTTTTTGTTATGAAAAGTGGTCGATGGGATAATAGAGAAGTACCTAATTAACTTTTACCTTGTAAGATATCTTTAACCCCTTGCCTGTAAAATATATTTGAGAAAAACGTGCCAAAAGTGGATTTTTTTTTCTTTAACCCTATGCCTTTGACGCCCGAACACAATTCGGGAAACGCAAATGCGCCAATTTCTGAAAGAACCTTAGAACTCCTATTATAGGAGTCTTGACCGACCTGAGTTTGGGCGAGAGAAAAATCAGTGTTTCAATGCCGTGAATCCCGTTCGTCGAATGCATAATATGTAATTTACCATTTTCCCAATAGATGGCGATACTTTCCCGCGAAAAGTTCGGCAGTTTCGCGCCATTTGTCGAATTTTTGTAATTTTGCAGTTCTTCAAAAATTTCATTCAAGCCACATTATGTTTGTCAGGCAGGTATATGAATTTTTCGCAAGTTAAAAGTTTTTTTTGCATTGTTTTTAAGCATTGGACGAATTGAGTTCGGGCTTCACGGTATTGAAACACCGATTTTTTTTTGCCCGAACTCAGGTCGGGCATTCCAAAATTGGTGTATTTTCGTTGCTCGAATGAGTTCGGGGGGTCACAGACAAGGGGTTAAAAAGATTTTTCAAAGACGTTTTAGGAAGAATTTTTTAAATAATGATAATGCTAATCAATTTCAAACAATATCTGTTTCATAGCTTAAAATGACATTTAAAACAAGAAAGACCATCACAATAGACCCGAATCAAGTAAACATATTTTTTATAATCGAAAATTGCACATAATTAAAATCGTGTTGATACTATGTCGAAACAAGTTACCTTTATTAAATAAAATTTCTAGTTCATAAATAGATACCTCAACTTTAAAATTTAATAATTCATTAGCTATAATACAGATAAAATAAGCGATATGTTTATCATGCAGATCAAATCATGAGATACGATTGTATCTGTAGTGATGCAGCAAAGTCCAAAACCAAACCAAACTAGTCTAGCATTTTGTATACAGTAATTTAGAAAATAGTTCAAATTTTCGTTAATAGATGGCACTGCGCTGACAAATTGGTACATAAGGCTGTTCTCAGATCCAATCTGGCTACTTTGACTCTTTTATAATTCATTTTTTCTCGGAAACGCATGTATAATTGGCAGGTGTTCTTATTGAGACTCTTTGTAATCGAAAGATGTTTTCCATTTTTTGGTAAAGGCAGCCTTTTCAAAAAATCTTTCAAAAAAAAAACTGTCAAAGTCGGGTTGGGTTGGGTTGATTACTGACGGCCAATTATCTACACTAGGGATATAGGCCCGGGGGGAGTGCCCTTCGTGGGGGTCTTTCTAAGGGAACCTAACCCGTATTTACGCATGGATAAATCCACTGCTCAAAGAAAACCACGAAAACTCCGAACGATTAGGCCGACGGGCGCGATTGGGAACGAACCCAGCACCTCCCGTCTACCAGCTTCGAGAGCACAACCTCTCAGCCACTGGTGGGGCTGTCAAAGTCGGTGTTTTTTCGATGAATTCCCTGTGTAGCAGCTGGAGATAAAGGTAAAACGTGTCGTCACGGGACACAAAACTCTAAGTAATTTATTGGTCAAAAAATGGAAAATTCATGAGTCAGAAAGTTTCGCGTAGTTGAGCAGGTCAGGCAGAAAAACCACCTTAAATTAAGGCAAAACCTTCTTTTGCGTTTGAATGGCTAAATAGAATAAAAAGTGAAAATTTAGACTTTCGATACAGTTTTACACGTTCGAAACAGAGCAGTTCCTGCCTACTAACCTTTTAAATGGCTGGATCAAAATTTAGGAGCTACCCGATAATAAACATATCACTTATTTTATCTTTACTATAGTTAATGTATTGAGTATTTTATATCATAAATTTCATACGTGCAGAATTTCACGCGTTTTGAAATAGTTAAGAAAAACTCTAATCAACCTAAAAGTAGACATTCTTACACGGGAAAATTGTAGCATGTCTTAGAGGGGCTTTCTACATCGTGTTAAAAGTAATTTATTCATTAAGGTGGTTCTCAATTGATCTGCTCAACAAAACGAAACTTTGACACACTTTTGGACTCATTTTTAAACGCAAAGGCATAAAATTGGCAGGCTTGATTATTGAAGCGATTTAGAATCGAAATGAGTTTTCCTATTTTTTTCTTAATAAATTACTTAAGGAGTTATAAGCAATTCATATCAAGTGACGACACGTTTTTCTCCTTTCTAGTGCTGCAGCATCGCGGAAAATTGGTTCAAAACACCAAGTTTGACAGTATTTTCTGAAAGATCTTCTGCCTTTACCAGAAAATGGAAAACGTGTTCCGATTTGCATGTATAATTATTGAAGTGATTTCTAATCTAACAATACATTTTTTTTCCATTTTCTAATAAATTGCTTCTTGAGTTATTGATGTCACGTGACGGCATTTTTTTTCCTTTCCGCGCGGTAACATCACAAAAATTCGGTCTAGAACGCTAACTGACAGCATTTTCTAAAAGATCTGCCTTTATCGAAAAAAAAAAAAAAAAAAAAAACAGTCCACTTACAAAGTTTCTGAAAAAGAGCACCTACCAATTTCATGTGTTTGTGAACAAAAATGAAATAAAAATTGTGTCCTTAATTAATTTCGAATTATTTTATCAGTTATGGGATTTCTGCAATAGGCGGTTCAGTCATTGAATTTTAAATTGGAGGCGTCCCTTCTTCTGGCTGACCCTGATCTATACATACTGCAAATTTCCAGCACATATTGGGAACACATTTGGAACATTTTGATTAAAAAAAAGTGTTCCAGTTATCTTAATGTGTTCCGAATATGCTCCGCTATAATAGAAGTGTACCGAAAATGTTCTGTTCAGGATATTTGTTAAATCTAAAGTTGAGAACACGTTTGGGCACACATGTGAAATCATTGCTTTCAAAGAGTCCGCTAGAAAGTGTGCTGAACAAAAGAAGCGTTCTCAGAAGTATTCTAAAAACTGTTCCAAAAAATGCGCTTCAAAGTGTTCTAAAAACGTGACAACATAAGTGTTCTGAAAAGTGTATAAAGATTTGCCATGCTACTCCGAAGTTGCAGCCAATGGTTTATTACAGAACTTCCTTCTACCCCATAAAATGATTTAGTAATGTAAAACTATGTTTGTACTTTACACTGAATGAGAACTTTATTCCTCGCAAACTTTTCGAAATGAATGTGAGTTCGACAAATCGGGTATAAACGAACAGCTCCGTTTTCTTTTGCCCGGAAAACTAATGTTTTTGTGTTCGGAGTAACATCACTGTAAAATGTGTCTCATCTGCCCGAGACGAATCCTTGTGTATTATTATTATATATGATGTGAATAATGATAAACAATAAAAAAAGAGAAAATCTTGTTTCCTGAATGCGATGGTTATTTCTGTGTTGCATGCTATTGTTAAAATCACACTCACATGGGCACTCTCTCTCTCACAAAAAAAGGCCAATATTTTATAACAAATATTTCTGCTTCAGGCGTATTTATTTATTTTATTTTATTTAATAGAGAATATAAAAACATGAAATAAGAAACAATTTTTAATCATGGTAGCATTAAAAACGCACAAAAATCAGGAGGGATTGTGTTCAGGTTATATATCTGAATTCAGGTTTTTTTTTTCATTTTTAGAAAATAAATTCTATTTTTCTGATAGCTAAATTCATATAATAAGACTAAAATATCAATTTCATATGATTGCTAAACATAATTAAAATTCATAATTTGACCTCCCTGTAATAAATTATACACCCCCCTCCGCCCTCTCTCCATATGTAAACGTTTTCTCGATAAAATTTCAGGTATTTTTTCATGAACCCACAATCACCCCTGAAAAATTTAATAAGAAAAATTAAGAATCCAAAATTAAGCTTGTACTATCTTTTTTTTAAGCTTGTATTATCTTTTTCAATCACGAGTTTAAAAAGTTTATATTTTTCGTCAGGGGTGGTTTACTCCCCTGAACCTATATTTTAGATCAGTTTTAGGGTAAATTTCTACGGCGGAACACAGTCGCGAATCGTTCAAAGTAGGCATTTTGAACCTTGCTTTATTTACATTATACCATAGCCGCTCAAAATTAAACAATAGTTTAGCTGTTTTTAGTCATACTAACGGTAATTAAATAAGAAATATCCCTTTTGAGATATGGATTTCTGAAGGATATGGACTTCAGTTATGATACCAATACGAAATGAATAAAAACAATAACATTTACCACCAACCTGTAAAATTAAAAGCTCGAAACTATCTGTAGCTGTAGCAGACAACTAAATGAGTATTTTACTTACATTTGTGTAAGAATAGCACTTACGATCATGGAAATACAGGGTGTATCTGAAAAAGTGGGCAAAACTTTACGGGGTGATAGAACGCAGCTATGCGAGCGTATTTCGTCATAGAATGTATGGCCGTACGAACCGCTAGGTGGCGTTGTAAATGGTATGACACATTCCTACGAGAAGTGTTGCCGGAGCTGCTGCATCCGATTCCAACCCCCATCAGATCAAGAATGTTGTTTCAACACGACGGTGCGCCTGCACACTTTGCCTTGTATGTCCGGAACACTTTAGATACAGTGTCTAGAAGTAAATAGTGTTGTTATCGGCGTCAAAATTATATCTCTGAAATAGAGGACGCGGATAGATGGCGCCAGTGTTCTCGCCGCGGCTATGGTAACTTTCGTTTGTATATAAACATCGTTTTAAATCTAATTTTTTCGGTAACAAATCAGTACTTTACAATGCTCTAGATAAAAAATAAATAAGAAAAAAAAATTCTAATAATGAAAATGCAGTTGGGGAGAAATGTAACTGCTTTCATAACAACTAATTGTAATGAAATCAAACAGTTACAAAATTTATTATAGGACGATTTTCTTCCAACAACATTTAGTTATTTCTAAAACAATATATTGGATAAATACATCATACTATGATAAATTGTTGTAAAAACATGTCCATTTTTATACAGTTAAATTATTTTACCCCTATTTTGACAACTTTTTAATCGGTATTTATTATTACATAACTTGTTTACATCCACTTACCAAACTAAGAGTAAATTGAGTTGTTAAAAATTTCTGTTGTTTCAGAGCTTAGTTTTGGGTAAACTAATTTAAGGTATACCAGCAAAACATCAAATGAGAAATCTGTGATTCTTTCAAATCTAGAAAAAAAAAATATCCTGAAAGTATTACAAGAATGCTTTTTCTTTAAATTGGGGTAGATGTGCTAATCATCCTTTAAAAAAATTCTTTTAATTAATAGTTTTTATTATATTTTAGTTTTTTTTTTTAATATTATATTAATCTATCAACAATATTTAACCATTCTCATACTCACATTTCCCAATGTGAATCAAAGTTTTAATAAAAGAAATAAATCAAACACTTTTAATTCCACAATAGACACCCTACAAAAAGTAAGAACTTTATTTTGTGAATGTATTAAAACCAAAATTCAATGAAAGCATACTAATGAAACAAAATAATCATGTTAAAATAAATTTAAAAGTTAGGATATCAATAATTAATAAAATATTTATGATAATAATTCAGTCTGTATTTATTGTCATTATCACAAAATCAATATTTTAATTAATTTAGATAGAAAAAAGTTAAAATACTAAATTTAAAATAATTGTATAACACAGCTATGTAAATTCAAGCTCAAAAAACATCTCAAGCTATAATAAATTTAATTAATAATGATTAGTTGTTAAAAATTTCTGTTGTTTCAGAGCGTAGTTTTGGGTAAAATAATTTAAGGTATTCCAGCAAAACATCAAATGAGAAATCTATAATTCTTTCAAATCTGGAAGAAAAAAAAATATTCTCCTGAAAATATTACAAGAATGCATTTTCTTTAAATTGGGGTAGATGTGCTAATCATCCTTCAAAAAAATTCTTTTAATTAATAGTTTTCATTATATTTTAATTTTTTTAATATTATATTAATTTATCAACAATATTTAACCATTCTCAAAATAGTCATGTTAAAATAAATTTAAAAGTTAGGATATCAATAATTAATAAATCGTGTATTTGTAACTCCTCTCAATAAATCGCTCATCAAAATGCGATTCACACACAACTGAATATTGGTTCAAGTCTTTATCGGCTTTTAACCATTTTTCAAATTGGTTTTTGTCTTTAAGGGTGAAAAATAGAGTTATTTTAGTTTTGTTAATTTTATATCCACTTGAACATCCAGGAACGAAGCACAGTGCCGAAACTAGCCTTTTTTGCGCCCGGGGCAAACATATATATATTGGCGCCCCACCCCCTCAAGTAAATTTACAAAAATAATTTTACCAAGTTTCTAATAGCCGACTTATTTTAAATTTAAAATATGTAATCACAAAATACGTAATACTGAACAACGTAATCAGCTTTGTCAAATATTGATCAATTACTTTCTTAGGTGCTAACTAATGGATTATTTACTACTATTATTACTAAACTGGAAATTATGTATACAATTTCTCGTGTTAAAATTAAATATTGCGTGCACATATAAATAAATAAAATGTTTTCTTGTGAATCAAGAAGAAATTAAGAATTCTGTAGTTCCGCAGTGCCTATATACAATTTGGCCCTGGTTTTGAAATCTAGGTATTATACATTTCTTACCTAAGCTATTTAATTGAATAATGACTCGGTGAAATTTAAGAATTTATAAATGTGTCTCTCGAGCATGAAAGATTGAATGGTCAGGATTAGGATTTGTTATGGTGTTAAAATAAAATTTGGATGCTTCTAAATTATGGTAGAGATGAAAATAGCCTATTTTTAGAAAGACAATTAACCAAAGTTAATAAGTTTAAAAATTCAATAAATTAAAATTATGTCATTTTTTATATTTTAAGTTCCGATACCCTTTAACTTAAAACTATTCCCGAAATCACAAATGATTACTTTCTGATACATCGAAGATGTATCAGAATCCATCTTATACATGATATCAAAGAAATAATTTTCATTCAAAAATGTGACATTCTATTCTAAATACCAAAAAATTTAATAGTGTTTTTCATTTTAGAAAATGTTGTTATAAGACGATAATAGAGACGCAGAACGCGACAGATCGTGAATAATCAATCAACAATCTATAACAATTCAAAATCGATGGCCGTTTCTACCATTAGGCAAAACTACGTAGACATCTAGGGCTGAAAATGACATTTTAGAGGCAGATAGGCTTCTTTACTAGCCATAGCGCCCCGGGAGAGATTTTTTTTCTGAACTCCTACAAATAATTCTTAAAAAAGAAAAAAATAAAGCTTTTACTATTTTATCTTGCATTACCCATTAATTTTTAGTGTCTTTGTCTCCCATTAAGGCCAGATCTGTCTGTAAAAAAATAATTGTAGTAAAGAGCATGAGTGGATTTTTCAGTTGTCGCCTACCTAGAAGTGGCAAAAGAACGAAAAAATAATTTGACAGATTAAAGGCAGGGGTGGCTTTACTAGCCATGGCACCCTGGGCGAGATTTTTTTTTCTGCACCCCCACAAATGATGTATCCGAAAAATAAATAAATAAATAAAAATAAAATAAAAATGTTTAACTAAATATTTTATTTTGCGTATAGTTTTCACCCTTTTGTTTTTAGTATCCCGAGTAGTCATCCGACTTCTCCCCGTCGAAACCTGGATCTGGTTGCAAAAAATAATAGCAGCAAAAAGAATGGGGTGGCATTTCTTAGTTGTCGCCTAGGACGGCAAAACACAGAAATGAGAAAACGACGAGAAAAATAATTTTGGGAAATAAAGGCAGTGGCGGCTTTACTAGCCATGGCGCCCTGTGCGAGCTTCTTTTCTGCACCTCTACAAATGGTATATTCTTAAAAAAAGGTTTTATTAATTATTTTACATTTATTTCACCTCTTAGTTTTTATTGTCGTTGGTAGTTGCCCGACCTCTCGCGCTTTCAGGCCGGATCTGCATGTAAAAAGCAATTGTAGTAAAAGACATGCGCGGCATTTTTTAGTTGTCACCTGCTAGAAATGGTACAATGATAAAAAAATAAATAATTTGGGAGGATAAAGGCAGGGGCGGTTTACTAGCCATGGCACCCTGGGCGGGATTTTTTGTGTACCCCTACAAATGATATTTTAAAAAATAAAATAAATAAAAGGTTTCACTAAGTATTTTATTTTTCATATATTTTCCACACCTTTGTTTTTAGTATCCTGAGATGTCACCTGATCTCACCCCTTCTAACCTACAAAGCTGGATCTGGATAAAAAAAAAATATTTCCAGCAAAAGTAATGGGGACGGAATTTTCCATTTGTCGCCTAGGGCGGCAAAACACATAGTAATGGTAAAAAGAGGAGAAAAAATAATTTTGGAGGCCAAAGGCTTTAAGTCATGGCGCCCTGTGTGAAATTGTTTACTGTACCTCTAACAAATGCTATACTCTTTTTAGAAAATGAGTTTAGATTTTAGTAAGTGTTTTACTTTATGTGTTCCCTTTTATTTTTATTGTCCTGGGCAGACGCCCGACCTCGCCCATAGCAAAACGGGGGAAAAGAGAGCTCCACGCTGCTCAGCGAGAAAAAAAGAAAAAATAGAACACCCTTCTTGGAATTTTTTTGCTGGGAATCGCTGGGTAATTGGACAATGGACAGTGACACATAGACATGAGACTGGCCTTGAAAAACGTTAGAGATTCTTACTACACGGAAAGTTATTTCCCCGATAGATAGAAGACATAGGACATTTGGAGGTATTTGGAATGGGATAAAAATAGCCTAAGAGAACAGTTCTTTCTTCTTATTCATTTGCTATCTAGTACTTTAGGCAAATCTTTTATCTGTTTGTCAATTTTAATGCATTTTTTTTTGCGGGCTACGAAACATTTTTATTCAAATATCACATATACATTTTTGTATTAAACGACAAACGAAATCTTCATTTTGGCGCCCCCTTTGGGTGGCGCCCGGGGCACATGCCCCCTCTGCCCCCCCTTAGCTTCGGCCCTGACGAAGCATGTTCGATCAGCTTTTCTTTTCGTAGTATTTGCGGAATTATCCATATTAATTTATCATTAAAGAAGCATAGTATATGTTATACTGTATGTTTACTTTAAAATATTAGAGAAATAGAAAAATTCGTATAGTTTGTTTGAAAACATAGCGGTAATTATATCGAAACTCACATTAGGATCAAGCCTTTTACATGAAACTTCAAATGTAATTAACCACGGTGGGAACTCGACGCCCTCTGGCGGAGAATCTGGTTTTTCCTCCTTTCTGACACATTTTTTTTATTATGGTTGTATTGGCGATAAGCACACTAGTTACTTCTAGGCACTGTACTTTAGATGCAACGTTCCAAGGGCGATGGATTGGTCGAGGTGGTCCCATAGCTTGACCACTAAGATCGCCGGATCTCTCGTGTTTGGACTTTTTCCTGTGGGGCCATATGAAAAGCCTAATCTACGAGTGCCCCATTGAAACTGATATGGATCTAGTCGCCAAGATTGCCGTTGTTGCCAGGGTTATTCGGGAAATGCCTGGTCCTGGTGTCTTCGCAAATGTGCGTCTGTCCCTATCCCGCAGGTGTGAAGCGTGCATTACAGCTGGCGGAAGATCTTTTGAGCAATTTCTTTGAGCATGATGATTAATTACATTGTTGTTAATAAAAAATTTTCTGAAGTAACTCCTCTCATTCTTGTGTTAATTCTTCAACTGTGACACTGGAAAACGACCTTTTAACTTCTCACCGCTTGCGTTCCGACCATACATTCTATCACAAAATTTGCTCGCATAGCTGCTTTCTATCACCCCGTAAAGTTTTGCCCACTTTTTCAGATACACCCTGTATAAAAGTTTATTTCTTTTTTAAATAGACATCTCTTTTGTTTATAGAATGCATGGCTTTCAACAAAGTTTAACGCCAATTTTAGGAAGCTTGACATAGTGCACATAGAAACTACAAGCTGCATTTAGAATATAAATATATTAAATATTTGATGAAATATTGCATTTGTATGAAATAATTTTTAACACGGCATGAGCGAACGATAATTTATTTTTCAGTTTGCACAATTTAGTAGTCAACTCATATAAAAAGGTCAATCTAATATCGTGAAGTTTCAGAAAGATATCGGTGATATTGCGAGCTGACTTTCAGTTGCTTCCTAAAAGTAGCGGGATGATAAGGGATTTTCCACAAATTATCATTTTTGGGTAGTTTTCATTACAAAAAGCAAAAAGCTACGTATTGCAACCGCTCAGAGGAACGCAATTCCGAAAAATTTCGGTATAGTTTTACCGATCATGACCACCAGGCACCAAAACCACTCTCCGTTCAAATGTTGATTTATATATATATATATATCTGATCTTTGTCATACGATAGCACTCGAATTTATAAACCGTCTGTACCGCTTTCTTGTGGCCAGGACATGTTTACACTCCATAAGGAGTTGAGGAATCCACCAGCGGTCTGCCTTTCTAAGTACTTTCCGTCCCTTAGTTTGTTCGCCACATAAGTTTTGAACTTTTTCTGTTAGGAATGTTATGCTTCCTTGTTGACGTCTGCCCTTTTAAAATCATTTGGTAATTCGAGTATCCTTGGATTACGCAGTTTCGGTACCGTTACTTGGTCTGTATCTTTCAACGTTTCGTTGTCTTTTATCACCCGCTCTAAGACTTCAACATCAATTTTGGTTATTATGCACACTAGCACACCCCCGGTTGAAACCAGTTTTCTCCCCTTAACCTCTAATTTGAGGTTATTAGGGGATATTGCCTGTACCAGCCTTGTATCCACAGACCGACTGTTCTCCTGCTTATCTCGAGGATAAACTAAGAGCACATGACCTATGGCTGAACTGGGCGTGCGGGTCTTCTCTTTGCGACTTTCCTGATTTGTCAAATTACTTCCTACCTCAGTTCCTTTCCTCTATGAAGAAGGAGAACCAAATGCTCCTGCATATGGAACTGGGCATTTCTCCAGTTTTTCCTTGCACTCCTTGAGCTGCAAGTTGAGGTTTTCCACATCACTCTTAGCTCTGTTTAATTCGAGAGATTGTTTAACAATTATTTCACATACCTCTCCAAGCTGCTCCCCAGCCACTTTTCTGTCAGCTTCTGTTGGTTTGCTCTTTACGAGCATTATTGTAATTTTTGCCCCAAGGTTTTTACAAGACTTCTTAAGTTTTGTTCTTCGCCTTCTACCATCAGGTCTTGAACTGGTGCATCTGAAAGAGTCAGTAACTTTTCCAGATCCTCACTTTCACCACTTGTATCGCATTTACGCCTAATTACTGCCTGATTAGGTAGCTCACCGTATTGAACACTTGTTATTGGCATAAGAAAACCTTGAGTCTTGGTGGATCTATCCCCAGTGCGTTTTGTCCCGTGTGAGACTTCCCGGAACCGCCTGGAGACAGGGAAGAGGACCTTCGTCAAAGCTCTGCTACAGACTTATTGGTGGTCGTTTTAGAACTGGGAATGGACGTCGTCTTTCCTAAGAAACTCTAAGCCACTTATAACTTGCAATCCAGACAACTGAGATGCGTATCCCTCTGACAATGTTCACGCACAATATCAGCAGATTTAGCCTCTCTCCACAGTTCTACTTAACATGATACAACTATTTATATAGTTATATATTTACAATATCGGTCAAGCCAACAACTTTCACCACCCTCCCAGAACACCACGTAAACCGGACACTCACAAGAGTGCCGAACCGGGGTCAAACTCCCAGAGTTTCCATGCTTTATCAGTGTCTCGGAGTATGGAATCCTGTATGAGGTAGCCACTTGCTCCTTGAAAGTGGATGCAAAAATGTAAGTTTAGCTAGTGAGATCCGGAGGAGCGCGGGAAACTTCCTCCTGGTCGCAAAGACACGCCCTCACTAAGATTGGAGCATCAAGACGTATACTCGCAACCCACTACCCTACCGTAACGTTCTGTACCTTATTTTACGTACCGTACTTTATCTTATCATACCTACCGGCTCATGGGACGATGTCCAGAGCCTGTGAACTTATGCACCACTACTGACTGCGCCATGGGCCTTCAATTTTGTGTTCGAATGTGGTCTTGGGCCGCTTCTAAGAGCTTGTCGAGGCGGTTGTCATCGGTTTGCTTGTGCAGTATTCCAAGTCGTTTTAAAGGGTATTCCCCTACACTGGTATTCAGTAGACAATTTCTAGGTTTGTTTGTGCACCTGAAAACGACATCTTTATGCACCACGAAGGGGTAACTAACGTTTTTCTGCCTGGAGTTCTCTTCTAATAGAGTATCCTGACGGGAAACAATCTCGTAGTCGTGCAATGAGTACTAGTGTTCTATCTGCTGGTGACTCTGGTACGTGTGCATGGGTGAGTTTGAGGCTGTTTTCAAATCCAAACTGGCTACTTTATGAGGTATTTTTAAATTCATTTTTGTTCGCAAATGGCTCTTATTTCGAAACTTTGCAATCGAAAGACGTTTTCTATTTTTTAGTAAAAGCAGAAGATGTTTCAGAAAATATTATGAAAGTCGGCGTGTTAAACAGAATTTCAACTGCGGCAGAACGAGAAGTGGGAAAACGGATCGTCACGTGAAGCGAATCGCTTATAACTCAATAAGAAATCTATTTATTGAAAAAGGAAAAACTCATTTCGATTCCAATCTCTTTCCATAATCAGGCCAACCAATTTTATGCCTTTGCGTTTAAAAATGAATCAGAAAGTTTCGCGATGATAAGCAGGTCACTTGAGAACCACCTTAATGGTTTTTCCAGTTGCGGTGATAGAGAACTGTACTCTTGCTGTGTTGTTGTTGACGCTGGGATTGCAAAGGAGTGGTTTTGAGAATGAAGGGATGAGTTTGGGACAAGAGGGTGTCCTTGAGTGATTTCATTTCGGCTAACTTATTGGTGATTGCATCTATCTGCAATGCTAGAACTTCCTGGATTGATTGTTGTCTTGTGGCATTATGGGGATGGTGCTTGTAAGGAAATAGTTAGGATCATACCTCTCATCGATCTTGGCTTTATGGTTCTTGAGTGAGTGTTGTAATGACTGGATTTTGTTGTCTGAATGTGTCGTCTTTGTCGGTGATTTGCAAAAAAAATCGTTCAGTTCTTCGACTTTACATGTTGAAGAGGGACTGAGTTTAGATTTTGCATCATGTGATATGGACGTGATAAAGCGTTGGCCTTGGATGAGTTTTTTGATGGTATCAAAAGTAGGTGAAGCCCGAGAATATACTGTGCGTAAATCGAAATCAGACTTTCGTTGCTTGTTACCATCGTCGATCGCATAAACCTTCAGCCTTTGATTAGTGGTCCCTTTCTCGCAGGACGCTTGAAGCAGGAAGTTTCGCTGTCATCCAAATACATGGTGCTGAACTCAGAGTAACGTTTGAGGTAAATCTGAGTGAGATAGCACATGGACTATGAGTAGATGTCTATTGAACACCGGGGTCCGTTCTCACGAACGTGTAATGCTCAGTTCTAGGAGTAATTTTGGATTTGGAATAAGGGAGAGTTGTTTATGCCTTCCTTGAATACCAGCCATGCATGTGCCTTGAAGGATAGGGACAGGAAGGAATAAATGGAAATCGAATGGAATAGTGATAAAAAAAAGGTGGGAAATGAGTTGGATGTGAAATCAAATTTCGTTTGAATATTAAATTCGAAATATTGGATGAGTAATTTTACTTTTACTAAATAACCAGTTAGATTTGAAATTAAAAAAAAAAATAATTTAAGAATTTAGAGAGAAAAAATTTGGGTTGTGGTTAATGAGTTCTGATATTAAACATGTGTTGGTAACTAAGTGCCATCCACCGACTACATGAACATCAATCAGAAGGGAAACTGGATGAATGGGGTTACCAGGGGGGCTGGGCCAAGTCAGGATTCAGATATCTGCACATTCAACCAAGACTATCGTGAAACAGTTGTGGGAAAATAGCTAGAATAAAAATTATAGTAAATAATTCTCAGTCAGAATTTGAAGAAAATAAGTACAGAACTCTTCAGTTACATACATATTCAACATGACAAGCAGGCGAATATCCCTATAGATGATCATATTACAAGAAAACATACAAAAGGAGTTATCACCGACAGCCTATCTACACTAGTGAAAACACACCCAGATAACATTCAAGTCCTCAGATTTACTCCGGCAAAAACGACAAATACACTCAACTGGGTGATTCTTCTCCCCACCCTCCTTGCAAAGACGCTCATCTTCGAAGGAGGCATCTTCATAGGTCCCACCAGATACCTGGCCTAAGGTTCCTTTGAGGGCAGCTGACGCATATCCATCTTGTTGCCCAAAATAATCGCCATATTGTAACCCAGCTCAGCATTAATTTGGCGCCAGAGCAGGTGTTTGCCGTCCCTGTCACTGCCACTCACCTTCTACCACTGCAGTAAGTTAACCGATTTTCGTTTGGTGTTTAGTCTGTTGAGTTATTAAATGGCGGTATGATTCAGCCTATAGTCATTCTATTGGAGCTCTAACCTGGCCCGTCTACGCACAACGGTGCTACGCTGCAGGAACTCTCAGGGCTTTGATCATTCAATGAACTTTTGTCAGCATCCAGACTTCTACTGCGACAATTGTGGCACTTTTCACTCCGATAAGGACTGCAGCGGCACATCCCATTGCATCAATTCTTCCAACTAAAATAAGCACGACAGCACTCACCATGACTATTATGTATTATCACAGACTGTTTAACTGTAACTTTTAACCGTAACACAATTTTCATGTTACCAGAATGGCAAAAGCGCCAGCATAAGATGATATGTAAACATACATGGGTTGTTGCTGCTAGATAGCCAAGTGCCAGCCAGTAATCTGATAAAATAAATACTGTTAAGTTTATACTTTGAATAATTGTAGATATTTCTGCGAATACCCTACAAATTGGTGACGAAGATGAAAATAAAGGTTTTCAGACCGCTACGGGAATTGAGAAATATTGAAGCTATACTGACGCGTTAGGCCTAACAGTGGCAACGGATATTTGGCTGCGGACGTACCAGAACTGTGAGTAATATATATATTCTGCTATTTTTTGACAAAAACATTTTTTTTTCAACGTCGTTTTAGGAAGAAAATGACTACTTTCGGCAGCTTGGAGTCTTTCGACGTATCGGAAACGTCAACGTGGTACTCCTATCACGAACGCTTGAACTGCTTTTTCGAAACGAACCGACGAAGTAACGGGCCATATTTTTGAGTGTGTGTGCGACGATCCGTTCTCTCGTATCCCCAGCAAGCTCTTCTTCTAAGCCGTATGACGATCTAATACAACTTGTTAAAGCTCTTTTCTAGCTGAAACCTTCCGAGATCTTCCAGCGATTTTTATTGAATCGAAGAAATCAACAATCGGGAGAAAGTGTAAAAGCATTCATAGCGGAATTACGGAAGCTATCCGAACACTGTAATTTCGACATGTCGTTAGATGTCATGCTCCAAGATAGGTTGTGTGTGGTTTGATAGACGAAGCTCTTCAACGGCACTTAATCGCCGAAATATTGCCCACTTTTCCTCAAGCTCCAGATAAGGCCTTGGCAGCAGAAATTCTCTCGTAAAATAGATTATAGAATCTGGAACTGTTTCAGTTATGCCTCTTTCCACGGGACAAAAACGAAATCAAAAGCAATCTAAAACTCAATCGTAGAAAGAAAATTGTGTTGGTTGTAGAGGCAACATTCAAGAGCACAGTGCAAATTTAAAGATGCTGAATGCCATACCTGCAAAAGGAAGAGCCATATACAAAGGGTCTGACGGAACAAATCAAATTTTACAAGGAAAACAGTTTGGAAAATAGCGATACTGATTCCTCTGAATAGACATCTACCACTTGAAATATATGTACTTCAACAATGTAGAAACCCAAAACATGAAAACAACTGTCCTGATCAACGGTGAACCATGTGTTATGGAAACAGACTTGGAAGTTAAAATATCCATCATTGACAAAGCTACTTTTGACCAGTGTACGAATCCTTACGAGATTCCACTATTGGAAAACTCTTCATTCATTGTAAAATACTATAATAAACAACCAGTAGAAATTTTGGGTCGGTGCCAAGTTAGGGTTAAATATGCTTCATTTGACCGGGTGCTTCCATTTCTGATTGCTAAAAAGAAATGAAAATGACTTTTAGGTCCGAATTGGTTTGAACCATTAAGAATAAAACATACAACCATAGCATACAACATCCTATCTTGGATGATGTCCCGGGTGAATTTATTGATGTTATCAAGGAAGAATTAGGAAGGTTTTTACAGGTACTCCTATCAAGTTGCATTTAGACCCCACAGTCCGTCCAATTCAGCTGAAAGCTAGAAATATACCATTTGCTCTAAAACCCAAGATTGAGAAGGAATTGCAACGATTATAAGACCAGGGAGTTCTTGAACCAGTTAGTTACTCTAATTGGGCAACTCCTGTAATTCCTGTCTTGAAATCTAATGGGGAAATCAGGCTAGGTGGTGACTACAAATCTACAGTCAACAAGGTCTTTGGTACTCATCCATATCCAGTGCCGGCAGTGAACCAAATACTTGCAGAATTAACAGGAAGCCAACATTTCATAAACCTTGACCTATCCCAAGCATACCTGCAATTAGTCGTGTATGAATCTTCTGTTATGGCACAAACAATTGTGACACATCGTGAAGCATTCAAGTGCAATCGAATCCAATTTGGAATTTCCACAGATCCTGAAACATCCCAACGGTTTATCGAGTCATTGGTCGCAAACATACCAGGAGTGTTGTCATTTTGTGACGATGTCTTAATCAAAGGTTCAACACAAGAAGAACTAGCCAAACGATTCCGAGAAATTGTTGATCGATTCTCTAACGCTGGGTTATGCCTAAAACGAGAAAAATGTATCTTTGGAACCTCAAGAATTGAATTCGTAGGGTATAAAATCAATGAGAAAAGTATTAAACCCACAAAGGACAAAGTGGGAGCTATTCAAGAAGCCTCTACGCCAACAAAGAGAATAGAACTCCAAGCATTTTGGGACCTATTGTACTTTTCTTATGTGTTTCTGCAAGATAAAGCAACAGTGGCAGAACTTCTTCATCACTTGCTTGACAAGGGAGCAGCATGGAAATGGAAGAAAAGCCACACAGAAGCTTTAATGAAGTTAAAAAACTCTTATCAGGAGATTCCCTCCTTGTACATTTCAATGAAAAGAAACCAATCATCCTGACATGTGATGCTTCTCAGTATGGTGTTGGAGTTGTCCTCAGCCACGAATTGTCAGAGGAAGTAGAAGCTCCAGTGGCATACTATTCAAGAACAATGAATCTAACTGAGCGCCGGTATGTCCAGATTGACAAAGAACCCTTGGAACTTGTTGATAACGGAACTGGCTTCAAATCTTCGGAATTTATCTAGTTCCTTAAGAGAAACAGAATCTACCATGCATTCACGGCTCCTAGACATCCTTCATCAAATGGACAAGCAGATCGGATGGTGCAGATACAAAAGATGAACTTCGAAGAAATGTTACTGAGAAACGGGATTCTAAGCTTGCATCATTCGAATTAGCACAACATGCTACACCCCCTACTAATACAAATGTTTCTCCAACAGAGCTGCTTATGAACCGCTGCTTGGAAAACCTGCCTTGACATCCAGATTTTACGGTGTCTAATCTTAAGAATACTTCTAATTCAAGGTTCCGAATGTTTGCATCCCTAGATCGGTGTATGCTCGAGGTTTCCATCCTCACAACAAATGGCTACCAGCTACAATAACAGAAGTAACTGACCTCACAATGTATGAGGTCTTAACGAATGCAGGTCTTGTGTGGAAGAGACACATTGACCAATTAAGACGACGTCTCAGCATTTGACAGACGCTGGTATTTCCTCAGCATACCCATCCACTGGCCCAACACCTTCACTGTTGATGTTAGGACCAGTAGTAGGGGGCGAGGACTCTGAGCCAGCAGGAGGCATCTAAGATCCGGGACTGGCAAAAAATGACGGTTTCAGAGCCTGTAGATAAGGACAGTTTAATTGGGACTGCACCTGCAGGGGATGGAACGGTCTCTGATATTGTTACAAGTCCAGCGTTCCTCCCATCGAGACCAGTCAGAGTTAAACATCCACCGACCTGGCTAAAGGACTACGTTATAGAGGGGGAGAGATGTTATGTATTATCACAGACTTCTTTACTGTAACCTTTAACCGTAACACAATTTTCATGTTACCAGAATGTCAACACCGCCAGCATAATATGATATGTAAGCATGTGCCTCCAGTAATCTGATATATTAAATACTGTTAAGTTTATACTTTGACTAATTGTAGATATTTCTGCGAATACCCTACAATGACATTAACCATAAGGTCTCTGTAGCCTCTTGTCCCACGTTTCAAGTCCATTACAGACAAGAATGCCTTCAACTTAACAAGCTCTTCCCTTTCTCTCGCAAAGCCTCTGGTGATAACTCTTAAATTCTCTCCTTAGGCCCGTTCACTCCCCCCACTGGCTATCTTGAGACAAGTTCTTCCTGCACATCCCTACTAAGGGTTTCCGTCACCGGTTGTAGGACTGTACTCCTCCCCACCCGTGAGGCATCCAGCATGGACATATCCGTATTCCATGACCATGAACCTCTAGCAAGCAATGGCTCCTGGTCAGCCTCTGAACTGACGGCTCATCCTAAAATCCCTATGCACATATTGACTATATGTGCTGTATTCACACTATAACTATCCATCTCATACCTACTGCCAACCGTCAGCCACTAAATCACATCATCAATATAGTTCTAACTCTGCCCACTGTCACATTCGGTCGGCCATTGGACATTCTGTATCTTCCAGCCCTCAAGTTTGGGCTTTTACTTTCAAAATGGACTCTTACCAATAAACAGCTGACATCCAACTGCTTATTATCGCCATTTTTAATCTGTATTCACAATATTTAACTGTTCTAACCCGGCTCAGTGTTGCGTTTGAGTTTTTTAGGCGCGCCGCGACAAGAAAATCTTCTTGTAGTGTAAGACTTGACAGGGGCAAATGTTTCATTGCAATCTTGGAGTATCATAGTTGAGATTTATTCCAACAGAGCGAAAAATGCAGAGCGAAAAATGCCGGGACCAGGACTCGAACCTGGGTACTTTGGCTTTCCGTGCCAACGCTCTTCCTACTGAGCTATCCCCTATATCTTATGCCAGCCAAGATACCGTTGGGATAGCTCAGTAGGAAGAGCATTGGCTCACTAGGAAGAGCGGTTATGTAACCATTTTTTATAAAAACGGTCGACTGCACACTCAGAAATAAAACACTCAATTTTGACGATTCCGCAATCCTTAGGCCTCATTTCGTTATTTTCGACAATCATTTCGTCACAGAGTCACGTGGTTTTTGACGAAACGCGAATCCTCAAATATCTGACGAAACTGTTTCCTCGCTGTCAAAAATAAAACTCTCACTTTTTACGATTCCGCAATTCTTGAGCTATATTTCCACATTTTTGACAATCATTTCGTCTCAAAATTAAGTGATTTTTAATGAAATGGAAAATCTCAAATATTTGACAAAAATGTTTCCCCATTCCCGGCCAGATTATTTTTGTTGTTACAAAATCGTTCAAAAAAAAAAAAAAAAATACACGATAGGACCAAATTTACAATATATTAATGAAAACAGAAACAAAAATATTTCATCCTTGGGGACTGCTATAACACGAAAGTACCAAATTTCTACTTTATTTTTCCTATCTGATAATTTGCTTCTATCCTTTTTGTAACAATTTTATGCATTTCTATTGCCTATTCAAAGATAAATTTTTCTAAAGTTATAGAATTTCGTTAAAAACGCTTAAAAAATTCTTCTACAGTTACAGAATTTCGTTAAAAACAGTTAAAATAGTAAATTGCGAACATCATTTGGTCCATTTTCGACCGAAAGCAACAACATTTTCCCAATGGTTAAAAAATAAATAAATAAATAAAATAAAATAAAATAAAATAAAATAAAAATTTTAGGAGCTCTTTTTTATTTAAGAAATATATTCATATAACAATCAAATTAAAAATATATATAACTGATCTCTTCCCCTCTATAAACAGTAATCTCATCCGCTAAAATTTATGAACTTTCCTCCAAAATTTATTATTTCTGATCAACAAATTAACTAGACCATATACTAATCATTCATTGAACAAAGGAAATTTTTTTAATAAATTATATTAATCAAGCCATGTTCTAATTATTTATTAACCATAGAAAAACCATAATAATAATCTAGCCTTATTAATTAAAACATGCAGAAATTATAACAGCACCGATAAAAATACAATCTGCTTTCTAAAAATGTAGACACACATCAACATCCCGTAGATACATTTAAAATCAAATTCCTTCACGGTCTTGGTGGCGTAGGACGCAGAAGAGCGGTCTCCTACACCAAAGATAGCGAGTTCGAACCCCATTGAAGACTTGAGAAATGTTTCTTACTTTTTAAACCTGTCAATTACAGATGCTTCAAAAATTGTCAATCGATGGCGGCACCAACGTTCTTTTTTTTGCTCTTTTTTTCGAACAAGCAATTTGACGAAATCAATTTCCTCCGTTTTTTGAGAAAAAAAAATTTACTCGATTTGACGAAATGTTCGCTCGGAGCATTTCCCAGGAAACAGTTTCGTCAAACACGAAGAAAATTTCGTGATATTTGAGTATTCATTTCTAATAGTGTGACCGGACAATTTGTTGCAAATTTTTAACAGTGCATTGAGTATGATTTACATAGTTGGAAAAAAAAAACTTTTCTCTGTTCACATTTCTTTAATTTTTGATTTTTAACTTTATACCGACCATGGAGAAGTAGAAACAAAATACAAAGAATGGGGTGTTTTGTATTTTAAGAAATATTCAAAAATCACAGTGCTATTTTTTCTTTTGTCTTTTTTCCTTCTTCAAGTTATTTTGATTTTGGGACGCCAAGATGCTGAAAAATAATTTATAGCACATGTTTAAAGCGATAACATTTACAGAGCTATAACAGGTCATTAAAAAAAGAGAAAGAATGATACGTGGCGCCGCAATTTTCAGCATATTTATTGCCAGTAGATTAGTCATTAATCAAGTTAGGGTAATTAGTTTGAAGAGAAACTTACCCCATTTCGTCCGGCTTTGCTAAAAGCCGGTTTTGTTTTCTTTATTTTTTTTTTCAACTTTAAAACTATTTAGTTGCCTGTTAAATAACCTGTTAAATTCATATGTATAATAAACCTAATGCATAAATCTAAAGGGAGCACTCTCAGACATATGTTTTTTAATTCAACTTTTGTTCAGAAACGTATGAAATGGGCAGGTGTTTTTATTCAGAAACTTTGTAATCGAAGCGCGTTTTCCATTTTTTGGTAAGCGCAGATGATCTTTCAAAAAACACTGGTCAAAGTCGGCGTTTTTTGAACTGTATTTCCGATTCTTCAGCGTCAGAAAGAAGAAAAACGTGACCCGAATCGCTTATAACTCGATAAGTAAGTTATTTATCAAAAAATTGAAAACGTACTTCGAATCCAAATCGCTTCAATAGCCAGGCCTGCCAGTTTTATGTATCTCTGTTAAAAAATGAGTCAGAAAATGTGTCAGCCAGTTTCGCGTTGTTGAGCAGGTCATTTGAGAACAACCTTAAGAGGCTACTTCACTCAGGCGAAAATACTCGCTCGCTAATGTTAATTCTATGGGAGAAATAATTTACGATATCTAGTTCGCATTTCAATATTTTTAAATGATTTTTTTTTATTGCATTGGATAGCTGAGGTCAATCTCTATGCCGGCTCCTTTGTACTTTTTCGATTTTGATTAGAAGGGTTTTTTTTTATTCAGATACTTTCATTTTCGGAATCGGTTTCGAAAGCAAAAGTATCTTCAATAAATAAAAAATAAAAATAAAAAACTGCAACCAAAAATCGAAAAAGTACAAAGGAGTGTGCATAGAGATTGACCTCAGCTATCCAATGCAATAAAAATCATTTAATAATATTGAAATGCGAACGTAATATTGCAAATTATGACTCAATAAATGGGTTCCCTTATAAAATAAATGATTGTTACATTGTCCTGTAACCAATCCTTCAAGTTTGCACCATGAATTCGGCATCACTCTGTATAATATATATATATATACAATTATCTACATCGTATAAAATACTTATGCTCAGATATAAATAAAAACAAAAATATTAGATTTATACGAGATCAAGCAAAAATATATGGTTATCCAATTTTTATGATAAATTCAATTATCAACTCTTTTAAATAACATTTATTATATCATTAAATTATTAACACTGTATGTAATAAATTTTTGTTTGAATGTGCGATAACATATAACACTAGATATAATATTACAATTATAACATACATTAATACAATTATAACATATTAGGAAATTTAAAATTTGATTGAACATTATATACACTCTGTATAGTATGTGATTGTGCGTTGCCGATCACATATGTTTAGGGTGTCATTGATGTGCAGTTTTCATACATTTAAATTATACATGGATAACATTGGTTATTATAACTCACAAACATATCTATTTGCAAAGTGTATAAATATATATATAGTTTTTTATTTTTATATATGAAATTAAATTTAATAAGTAATTTTAATTACTGCATAGCATAAATTTGATTGAAGCACAGTAGTGATAATAATAATTATTTAATTTGATATTAAATTAATCTCTGAAATCTAAAATAAAATTAAGTATAAGTATAAACAATACATTAATTATTTAATAACAAGTCTAAAATATATTTAAGTAGAAGTAACAATAAAAAATTAATAATTTAATTATAAGTTTATAATATATCAGTGGTTTAACACAGCTGGAAGCAAAGCACTTTGTTTTAAAATAATATATCTTTTACAAAATATACTTTTGTTAAGAATATCTGAAATGCTGTGCAGGATGAATAAATTCTGTGTATATTTATTCATATTGCAGGATTTTATTCGAATTTAATATTAAAACTACAAGGAAGTATTGTTTATTAAAATTTATATATTGATTAAATTTAATGAAGTGATTATGTTAATAATAATATGGATATGTAACTAAATATTAATTATGAATAATTATAATACCAATAGATGGCGACACTTTAAGTTTTAGTTAGTTGATGATATTATAGATATTATTTTGAATTTAACTATAGAGGGAGCTATTGCTTGTACATTAATTTTACTTTCAGGAATTAAAATTAGATGGAGTAATTATATATTCACGGATATAATTTTGTTATAAGAGTATTATCAACAGAATAGTTTTGTGTGTTTTTGAATTATATTGTGTTGGGGTGTCATTGATCAAGTTGTGTTTTTAAAAACATGAGCTCTCAACTTGTCTTTCAAATCATTTCTCTCAACTCGACTCGAATGTCAACATGTTTGATACGTACCATGTGGAATTGAACATTATGAAGAAGTTGCTATATTTTGAGGATACTGTATCATTCTTGTGAGTAAAACATTTTTTCTACAATTTAAGGGTTCAAAATTCCAATATTATTTCAAACATGATATCTGGTGGTTATATAGTGTGGTGATTTATAAAGATTTTGGATAATCGTTGTAAGTGATATATTATATATTTCTTAATGGTTTTTTATTTACATTTTACATATTTCCAATTTAAAATTTTTCCAATTGTTGTCTGGTAATAATTCAGTATACTTGGCTGATTCTACTGTACTTAGCATAATGCCAGTAGAATTATGAAATACTGAATTATTTTTAAAAACACATGTGGGTGCAGCCAAGCTGAAGAGTACATCCACATATGTTTTTTCATATCCAATTCTTGATTGGTTCTTTTGTGGTCCAGTTTTTCCACTGAATAATGTTCATAATTAATTTATTAATCCAATTGTGTTTACATAATAGCAACTCCAATTTATAATTTTTTTCCCCTTTCTCTCTCTTTCTTTTTAAATGTTCTTCAGGTATGAGTAAATTTGGCTAATTACCATTGAAGCACATGCTATGGTAATTTTATGATTGCACAAGTTAATTATTAGCTATGTGGTATTCTGATTACACAATATCATTAATTATCTCTTAGTAGATTTTAGTAGAATGATATTAGAACTTGATATGTTTTTGAAATTCATAGATATTATAATTATATATATATATATATATATATATATATATATATAATTATAATATCTATGAATTTCAAAAAAACATATCAAGTTCTATTATCATTCTACTTAAATCTCCAAAGAGATAATTAATGATATTGTGTATACAGAATACCACATAGCTAATAATTAACATGTGCAAAGATAATATTACCATAGCTTGTGCTTCAATGGTAATTGGCCAAATTTTACTCATACCTAAAGAATATTGAAAAAAGAAAAAAGAAATAGAGAGAAAGGGAAAAAAAAAAAAAAAAATATATATATATATATATATATATATATATAAATTGGAGTTTCAATTAAGTAAATACAAATGGATTAATAAATTAAATATGTACCATATACAATGGAAAATTGGACCACATGAGAATTAAATATGAATTGGATATGAAAAAACACATGCACATGTACTCATCAGCCTGGATGCACCCACATGTGTTTTAAATAATAATTCAGTGTTTCATAATTCTACTGGCATAATGCTAAGATCAGTAGAATCATCCAGGTACACTGAATTATTACCAGACAACAATTGGAAATATTAAAATTTGGAAATATTTAAATAGGAAATAAAAAACCATTAAGAATATACAATATATTTCACTCACATCGATTATCCCAAAAACTGTATTTAACACCTCACGAAATTACCACGAGATAACAGTTTTGAAATAATAAAATTGGAAATATGAACGCATAAAGTGTAGATAAAATATTTTACTCACAATAATTATACAGAATCCTTAAAATGTCACAACTTCTGCATAATATTCACATCCACATGGCAATGCATCATACATGTTGACTAAGTCGAGTTGAGAGATATGATTTGAAAGACAAGTTGAGAGCACACTTTTTTTTAAAAACACAACCCCATCGATGACACCCAAACACAAAATGATTCAAAAACACACAAAATAATTCTGGTTTTAATACACTTATAACAAAATCATATCCGTGAATATATATTACTCCATCCAATTTTAATTCCTGAAAGTAAAATTAATATACAATCAATAGCTCCCTCTATAGTTAAATTAAATATAATATTAACAATATTATCAACAACTACCTGAAAGGTAAAGTGTCGCCATCTATTGGTATTATAATAATTCATAATTAATATTTAGTTAGATATCCACTTTATTATTTACATACTCACTTCATTAGATTTAATTATATAAATAAACTTTAAAAAACAATACTAACTTGTAGTTTTACTTTAAATTCAAATAAAATATAATACTACTATATGAATAAATCTACACAGAATTAATTCAACTTGCACAGCATTTCAGATATTCTTAACAAGAATATATTATGTAAAAGAGATATTATTTTAATTCAAATTGTTTTTGCTGCCAGCTGTGTTAATCCACTGATATTATAGACATATTATTAAATAATTATGTTTTATTTTTACTACTACATAAATATATATTAGACTTGTTATTAAATAATTAATGTTTAATTTATACTACATTGTAAATATATTTTATATTTCATAGATTAATTTAAATATCTAATTAAATAATTCATAAACAATTCAAAATATCTCAAAATTTATAAAATTGATAATTAATAGTATTACTACTGTTTTTCAATCAAATTAATGCAATGCAGTAATTAAAATACTTGTTAAATTTAATTATTCATAGACAAAAATAAAAACTATATATATTTATATTTATATATATTGCAAATAGATATGTTTATGAGTTATAATCACCAATGTTATCCATGTATAATTTAATTTGTTATTGTATAAGTTAATTTATAAATGTATGAAAACTGCACATCAATAACACCTTAAACAGAGGTGATCGGCAGCGCACAATCACAACTATACAAAGTGTATATAATGTTCAATCAAATATTAAATTTCCTAATATGTTATAATTGTAATTATGTATGTTATAATTGTAATTTTCTATATAAAGTGTATATAATGTTCAAACAAATATTAAATATTAAATTTCCTAATATGTTATAATTGTAATAATATATGTTATAATTATTATTTTCTATATCTTTTGTTATATGTTATCGCACACTAAAACAATAATTTATTACATACCATGTTTATATTTAAATTATATAATAAATGTTATTTAAAAGAGTTGCTGATTGAATTTATCATAAAAATTGGATAACCATATATTTTTGCTTGATCTCGAATATATCTGATATTTTTGTTTTTATTTATATCTGAGCATAAGTATTTTATACGATGTAGATAATTGATAATTATATTTTTATAAACAGATTTATGTAAACATGAAGCAAAATTGGTAAAAATATTTACTTTAAATGGGAAATCAAATCTCTTATCATAAATATCAAAAATTAATTTATAATTATTAGTAATATTAATTTTTAAGTCAAGAAAGTTTATATTATATATATATATATATATATATATATATTCATTTATGGATTCATATATGGCATTTTAATAACAAAAGATCGTTTACTTATTTAATATTTATCTTTTATTTTAATGGCATTTATGAGTAATTAATAAAACGTGTACTTTTGAAAGAATATCAAGATGGAGTTAAAGAATTCCACATGAAAATCACACACAAATCTTATAAAAGAAAGTTTTGCTCTCTCTCTCTCTGTATGTGTGTGTCTGTGTGTGTGTGCCTGTCTGCAATGGCTAGCGAAATCTAGTGCACCGAATGTGAAAATTAATTTAGGTGAGGATAGTCCAACACTCTCAGAAATAAAACACTCATTTTTGACGATTCGGCAATACTTGAGATTTATTCCTTATTTTTGACAGTCATTTCGTCACAAAGTCACGCGGTTTTTAACGAAACGCGAATCCTCAAATATCTGACGAAACTTCCTCACTGTCAAAAATAAAACTCTCACTTTTGACGATTCAGCAATTCTTGAGCTATATTTCCTCATTTTTGACAATCATTTCGTCCCAATTTCGATTTTTAATGAAATGGAAACTCTCAATTGTTTGACGAAACTGTTTCCCCATTCACGGTCAGACTCAATGCATATTAAGGAAAGGCATTTTAAGCTGTTTACACAGGGACTCGCTGTACCTCCTCAATTTCCGCGATTTTAGTAAGCAGGTATACGTTTATGTTATTCCTGTCACAATTTATTTTTAGAAAACACGTTCAGTTAATACTGAATGTATGCAGTTATTGTTTCTGCATTAGTTATTTTTTTAGCTGTTAAAATTTTCAGGAATGTTTATTATTATTTTTGTTGTTACAAAATCGTTCAAAAAAAAAAAAAAAAAAAAAAAAAATCAGGAGCTTTTTTTTTTAATAAAAAAAATATATTCATATAATAATCAAATTTAAAATATGCATAACTGATCCCTTTTTCCCCTCTATAAACAGTAACGTGTTAAAATCTTAACCATGATCTAAAATTGATAAACTCTCCTCCAATATGCACTTCAAAATTTATTATTTCTGTCCAACAAATTAACTAGACCATATTCTAATAATTCATTGAACAAAGGGAATTTCTCTAATAAATTATATTAATCAAGACATACTCTAATTATTTATTAAGCATACAAAAACCAAAATAATAATCTAGCCTTATTAATTAAAACATGCAGAAATTATAACAGCACCGATAAAAATACAATCTACCTTCTAAAAATATAAACACACAGAGCAACATCCCGTCTATACATTTAAAATCAAATGTACGGAAGGTCCCGTTGGCAAGGTAGATCTCTTACACCGTTGGTAGCGTTGGTCTCTTACACGGAATGTCTCGCGTTCAAATCCCCTCGAAGACTTGAGAAACGTGACGTAATTTTTGTCAAGTACAGATGCTTCTAAAATTGTCAATAGATGGCACCACAAGCCTTTTTTACGCTTTCGAACAAGCAATTTGACGAAATTTATATCCTCAAAAAAGTGAAGAAATTAATTTCTCAATTTGACGAAATATTTGCTTGGAACATTTCCCAGGAAATGGTTTCGAAAAAACGAAGAAAATTTAGTGATATTTGAGTATCCATTTCTGACAGTGAAGGCTTCTCCTGATGCACATGCGTCTCAGAATTTTTGTATTTTAATAATTAACCAAGATATTAATTAAAAACGGATCATTAACTCATCTCTTTCTTTGCGAGCCAGCTTTCAGCAGTCGTGCATATCCAGAACCTGATTTACGGCAGCGAACGAAAATGAAGAACCATTGAAATGAAGAATGCATTTATTTCGCATTTCTGTTTTAACCTCTATCGACGAAACCATTTGGTTTATTTAAAAACGAAAAACATACTATCAAAGATCGCACTCTTACGTTTCAAATGCCACCATGAATTCGAAAAAAAAAATTATGTTAACCCTTTGAAAAAAGTTTTTGAAAAAATGTTTTCTTGGGTGAATGTTTTCCCCCTTACGGTAACGCCCTTCAAGAGCGCAATTTTAGATATACAGACAAACTAAACATATGCTCTTAAAGCTGAAACCTTCTTCTAATCAACGATATAATTTGTTTTAAAAAATACGAATTTGAACTCTTTCAAAAATACCAGCGAACGCAGGTCATTTCGCGCCTCGCGAGATAGTTTTTTTCCGTACGCTAAAAATTACTAAACGTTCGTATTTCAACACCAACTTTTAAGAGCATCTCGGTAGACCAGATTTACATCACCTACAATAATTTAAAACCGTTCGGGCGAGAAGAAATATTTAAAAGAAAAATAAAATTTGAGAAATTTTCGACGAAAACACATAATAACGGGGTGTTTCTGCACCTTTTCACTATTTAATATTATGCATATATTTTCATATAATTTTATACAGGACTTGGAAACAGTTATATTTATAAACGACTGAAATTTCAGAGAGTTCGGAAAGACAAAAGCTATTTTTTTTTTTTTTTTTATGTTAACGGACCCGACGCGAAAACAAAACAAAAAAAAAAAAAAAAGCGAGAAGAAAGCGTATTAATTTTACAACCATAAAACGATATTTTGACTTAATTTTTACACGGGCTGTAAAACCTTTATATTTATAAGCATTAAAAATTTCAATGGGTTTGGACAACAAAAACTTATTTTTTTAAAACTATGAAACGACCCCACGGGAAAAAAATAATTAAAAAAAAAGTTTCTTTATTTAGCAGTATTTTTCCGCGATTTTGTCATTAAATATAAATTCATACAAAAATGTGTTAAAGCTATAAATTAGAAATATGGGTTCCATTTAATGATTTATCGCGCGCCCGGGCAACAGGTCAGCTAGTAAATAAATAAATAAATAAAATAAGTCAGTTTTCAGGTTTTTATACCGAAGCACTTAATAAATAAATAAAAATAAAAGTGTAGAGAAAATCCATTTCTTATTCTTTTAAAAAGAAAATTGAAGATTTTATTTAAAAACAATAATAAACCTCCTTTTTAAAAATTAAGGTTCCACCGAGATTTGAACTCGGATCGCGAGTCCAGAGTGCTAACCGTTACACCATGGAACCTCCGACTTCCCACACCGGGAATCGAACCCGGGCCGCTGGGTGAAAGCCAGGAATCGTAACCACTAGACCACATGGGACACGTTGGTGTTATTATCTCGATGCTTTTTCACAGTGGAATACGTTGAATTAGCTGAAAGAAGTAAACAAGAGGTAGTGTAGATTTTTTTCTTTTTCTTTTTTTAAAATTATTCTTTTGCTTCAATATCCGTTCCATGATAACTCAGTAAAATCTAAAATCCTTTTGTGTGTGTCGTGCGTGTAATTTTTAATGTATTTTCGTCTTTCAAATGCCAAATACTATAACAGTCGTATTTTATAAATCAATTAATTATAATTCGACAGACAGAGTAGGTATGATAATATTTTCCACTGTTGAAAAATAAATAATGAAAATAAGAAATATAATAGGACACTCGGATTATGGAAAAATCAATTTTTAAATTTAAATTTATTTAGACATTAATTATTTATACTTTGACAGACAGAATAGGGAGATATTATTTTTGTCTGTTAAAAATAAATAAATAAATAAAAATGAGAAATATAATAGGACACTCGGATTATGGAAGAATCGATTTTTAAATTTAAATTTATTTATAAACTAATTAATTATACTTCCACGGACACAATAGGTAGATAATATTTTTGTCTGTTGACTAAAGCAAACAAAATAAAAGAAAAAAGAAAAAAAAAGAACATTGTTATATATAATAATTATAATAAGGTACTCAGCTTATGGAAGAATCAATTTTTAAATTTAAATTTATTTATAAATTAATTAATTATACTTCCAAAGACCGACAAGTTAGATATTATTTTGGCTGTTGAAAAAAATAAATAAATGTAAATAAATAAATAAACATTGTTATAAAAATCCTCGGACTATGGAAAAACACTTTTTATATTAAAATTTTTAATTTTAAAATGTATTTAATTTAGTAATTATTTGGTATTAGTTATTATTTGTTAGTATTATTTAATAATCAGTATTATTTATCCTCAATTTAAATGTACATTTCTTAAGACTTAGTGGAATGAGGATTATAGAAGATTCTTGAAGATTCTTATCCGTTGAATCGAAAAATTGTCCATTAGCTCTGCGTTCACTGAGAAACCGACTCGTAAACATCCTGTTTGGGAAGTTTTACACACACACGCGCGCACACACACACACGTACTTTTAAATGCAATTTGTTTAAAAACTGTATCTCAGGGTTTTTTTCTGATTTTTACGGATTTTAAAATAATTTATAAGCAGGTTAAAAAAAAAAAAAAAAAAAATCTGCGTGCAACCCAATGACGGAAAATTAAACCTTTTGCACTTAAAACAGTGTAATTAATGCAGAATTGGTTTATTTCGATCTAATATTCCATAACTAAATTGTAAAACAAAATTAAAACTTCACAAATAAATAAATAAATAAAACTCGAATTTAACAGATCAAAATCACAAAAGTTGATTATAAATATGTACTAAAATGTTTCGCAACTGACCGCTGGCATGCGGCTAATACGAAAGTGCCAAAATTGTCTTTTGGTGTAGTTGTTGGACAATCTAAGGAAATATACGAAAGTGCCAAAATTGTATTTTGGTGTAGTTGTTGGACAATCTAAGGAAATATACGAAAATGCCAAAATTTTCTTTTGCTGTAGTTGTTGGACAATCTAAGGAAATATACGAAAGTGCCAAAATTGTCTTTTGGTGCAGTTGTTGGACAATCTAAGGAAATATACGAAAGTGGCAAAATTGTCTTTTGGTGCAGTTGTTGGACAATGTAAGGAAATATACGAAAGTGCCAAAATTGTCTTTTGGTGTGTTGGACAATCTAAGGATATATACGAAAGACCAAAATTGTCTTTTGGTGTAGTTGTTGGACAATCTAAGGAAATATACGAAATGTAAAAAATCTATTAGAGTTTTCATTAAAAATGGATTTTTATGTACATCGGGTATATCGGGAATTTTTAATCCAGTTAGCCCGGGTTGGATCGCCTGGTTTTAATTAAAGGCCTGCTAAAGGAATTTATTAGGCCTTTTTTTCTGTTTAAAGTCCAGGGGCGGATACAACCCTCCATTTAGAGGGAGGGTCATTTTTTCTCTTGGTGATGGTTGGGGGGGGGGGGGGGGAGTGAGGTCACAAATCTTCATTAGCAATGTAAAATTCCAGTTATCTCCACTCCGGTCATCTGGATCGCCATGTGTCCGGACTGATATCAATGGCAAAGAAATTACATTTTTAATAAGTAAATAAATTATTGAATATAAATAAATAAAATAAAATAGATTCGAAGTTTACATATTCGTTTCTATATAAACAAAGTGCGTCCAAAAATTTGGTGAATGATTCCATATTTAAACAACTCTGTATAGGAACGCACGTGTGCATGCGCGTTGAGAGACACGCGAAAAAACATGTTGAATTCAGAGGGTGGCCCGGGGGGAGGAACATTCCCCCATCCCCCTCGGAGCATTAAGATGTCCCCCCCGGAAGGTTTGATATTTTTTTCTTTTTAATGGTAAAAAAGTGCAATCCCCCTTCATGGAACTCTATAATGCCCCCCCCCCCCCCCACCGTGGAACAGCAGAAGTCCCTCCCGGAGGGAAAAAGCCTGAATTTAACATTTGAAGCCTCCCCCCCTGCTGTTGACGAAATTATTATTAGCATAGTTGAAAACAAAACAAACATTTTAAAAAACAAAAATTCTATAAATTAAGATTTCTTATTTATTTAAAAACGACAAAACAACAACAACAAAAAATATGTTTTCTAATTAAAAAATAAATAAATAAATAAATAAATAAATAAAGAGTAACAATTAATTTTCTTATTCATTTAAAGTATTCTCAATTTATTTTTTAATATTATAAAAAAAAAAATATTCGCATTTAAAATATATTCAAAATGAACACATTTAAAAATATATATTAGTTACAATGAAAATATTATACGGGAAAAATCGGTTTTATTCAAAAAAGTAAACATTTCTCCTTGAATTCATTCTATAATATTCGTATTTTACATCTAACAATTCAATTAAAAATATGTATAATTCATATTTTTATCCTCTATTAATACTAAAGCGACCCCAATATAACCCCAATCACCGCATCTTATATCGGCGAAATCTTCCCGAAATTAACTACAAAATTCACAGTTTTCTAAACAACAAATTTATCAAACCGTATCCATTTCAAGATAGCACGATATGTTTATTTCAAACTCATCCTTTGCCAAACATCTGATAGCGCAATGGGTTAACATACCAGACTCATAACGGCTAGGTCCCGTTTTCAAATCCAACGTCGACGAGATGTTCTTGTAATTAATAAAATAATATGTACTTTGGTGAGAATTCCTAGATGGCAGCAACGAACAAGTATTTTTTTTTTCCACTTTGTTTCTTCAATTGACTTATATTTTACCTCCTGTAACGGAGGAAAAAGAAACGGACATTCTCTAAATAACGGAAATATACTGGCAGCACTGCTGCCCGTCAAATTTCCGTTATTTGAAGAAAGTATTTCTGAGAGTGTATGTTCTTGTTACGCATATTAGGTTTCTATTGATTCACAGATAATAGATGGGAAATAAAGTATTGATGGTTAAATTACTTTAATATTCTTAAAATCATTTTTAATGTGTCGGTCCTATGTAGTCTTTGTGTTTGTTTTTATCTCTTTAAGCTGTATTTTAATGGTAATTAGTGATTTTATTATACGATTATGTTCACAACATAATTTTCATGTTTTTACATGATTTTCCCAATTATCTTGATTGTTTCTATAGAAAACATTAGTCTAGATAATTGCAGTCTCATTGTCTGCTGTTTGTATTGTAAGATGTATGTATGTATTAAGTATAGAATATTAAGTATGTGGAGATTAAAATTATTGATCTATGGAGAGTGACCATTCAAGCGCGTAAGTGTTACTAAGGCAATTTCTTTTTCCCTTTTAATTTATAACCACGTATTCGTAATTAGCCATTGACAGTTCATACCTCCGAATTCCTCTGCCAGCGTTATTTGGGCAAAAAAGTAACTCATTTCGAGTCGAGTTGTTTCTTCGTTAAAAACTTTTAACGAAGCCCCCAAACGATATTTTTTTTTTCTTCTTCTTCTCTTTCTTATAATACCATCAACGTGGCGATGATTAATTTGTAACGCTGTCCAAAGATGAAACGAAAAGAGGCGCTGGTTATAGATCACTTTTAATAACTAGGTGCCACCCGGATAAAGGCGAGAGTGGCCGGGGGAGAGGGGAGGGGGGGGGGGCGCAGGCAAAGCATTTTTGTTCTAACATTCCAAAAACAAGTTTCTGGTTAGCTAAAAATCGTGACCAGTGTCTGCAAAAATCGCATAGATCACACCGATATTCGAGAGTTATCGCTAATACGAAAAATGTAACAAAGGGAGGGGGTGTCGGGGGGGGGGGGTAGTATGTATATATAAACGCGTATTAGAAATTATCGCTTGATGAAGTGAGTGCCTAGGAGTGCATTTCAGGACTGGGCGGGGCCTTTTTTTTTTAAAAAAAAAAGAGAAGGGGTGCTAGATAAATATTTTACTTGAAATTTGATAAATGATTCATTGGAACGGAACTTCCCAACCTTATTTTTAACGGACATTCAAAAAAGAAAGTGATTCAATTTGTTCACTGTAAATTGAAATATCCGCGAGATTCAGACACAAATGTGTCTGAAACGGATAGTTCAGTTTTAAGATGCTTTAAAATGCCTTATTTTTTCAGACACTTTTTGCGTCTAAAATGCCTTATTATTTCAGACATACTGTAAAAAAGAAAAAAAAAAAACCTCTGAGGTTACTAAGAATTTTCTAGGAAACTTTGATGCCTATAGAACTCTTTATGTATCTGCAACGAAAAAAAATCATGTAAAATTACAACAGTTGTTTTAGTAACTGTTACTAAATACAGATAAAATGTTAGTAAGTACTATACAGATTTCTGTAGATTTACAAAAACTAGTTTTGTAGATTTACATCTTTTTTTTTTTTTTTTTTTTTTTTTTTTACAGTGAGTGGAAACGTGTGAATTGCTGCCATTTTTGACCTCTTATTTTTCGGCAATAGGCAGCAATTTCAACCCTTTTTTGTATTATACTTAGTTAACACATTGAATTCTCCTTGATAAATGGGAAAATATTTCACCATAAAGTAAGATTGGGTTTTCTCCTGTAGCTGGTCCAGATTAAAGTATGGGCAAACTGGCCCCCGTACCAATAAAATATTTAGCGGCTCCCAAATTTAGCATGCAATTTTCATAAAACTGCTGTTTGAAATCTCCTTCCATTAGCTTTTTAATTCAACATTGTATTGATTTACTAATAAAATAAAAATTCGCTCTGTCTGTGTGTCTGTTGGCGATGACTAAGAAAATTTAGCGCACCTAGAAGTCTGTAAATTTAGATTTACGTAGTCCAAACCCTCTCTTGGTGCACCTGACCCTCAGAATTTTAATATTTTGATAATTAGCCTAGATATTAATTAGATTCTCATTAACCATTGCATCGCTTCTAAAATGACATATTTTAAATCAAAATGGCGAAAGAAACGAACAGGCGCATCGGATTTGCAACCGGAAATGAACGAATTCGAAATTATTTTACTAATTAGCGAATTTTAAGAAAACTAATTGAGATATCAATTTGAAAATTTCTGATCATATGTAAAAAAAATATTCTGCAACTGACTAAGTGATTTTGGAAAAATTCGGTCGGTAATTTTTGTTAATTTATGCAAAAATCTGCCGGCGCCAGTGAAAATAATCCAAGAAAGTTTCAGACAGGGATCTGCTTTCATTAAAAACTGCACTACAAAGATATCTGTTTCTCTGGCCGATCCCTCCATATATAGTTTGCGAAAATGAAAGGAAATAATTGCCAATTTTTACGAATGAACAAAAATTTAGGTAACTCATTAAGATATAGCTTTGAAATTGAGGTTGGGAAGGGGTGTCATCCGTCGGCTATTTTAGCGTAGTGTCTTCGTTATGTTCTAATTATCAGAAAAATGTAATTATTTTTTTAATGATCGCGTTAATGTAGGTGACGGTGGTTCTCCTGAACAAATTATTCATTATATTTGCGGGTATGGGCAGGGAGGGGGTTAACGGTTTTCTCTGAGATTGTAATTATCTCGAGCTCGGGCAACGCCGGGCGGGTTAGCTAGTAATCAATATTTTGAACTTTTAGAGTAGGATAAGATGAAAAACAAACAGTATATTTATCTAAATACTATATTAATATATTCTTATTTCGTATACTTATATTTATATATTCTTTTATATGTTTGTAAAACATAGATGAATAATAAATATATACATAATCTAAAGATTATGAATTTATATACAATCTTTAAAAGAATTATACATCGACTTACGTTCGAAAATTAACCTGTTGTTTGCCAAAAGAAAAACGGTAAAGATTTGTAAAATTATTTCGGAATTGTTGGAAAGTGTTACATATTCAATGCTTGACGCATGATTTTTCGTTCTTGTTATTTTAAGAAACTGTCATGTCGTCTCAATTGAAGTGATTAAAGTTACAACAGCATAATACAAAATCTTCCTTCCTTGTTTTGTTCGACAAAACTTTTTCACTTTAAATTTTAAACTTCAATTTTGCTTATTTATTTTTCGAGATTTAATCAAATATACATAACTTTTGAAAGAACGTATACCTAATAAATCCAGATGTCGTTTTTCATTTCGGTCCCTTTTATAACTTTCTCAAATCTAGTAAAAAAGCGTGACTGATGTTTTGAAAATAATTAAAATAAAAAAAGGTTACGAAACTTACAAGAATTCGAAAATTTCATCTTTAACAATAATCGAATAATATGAAATGTAATGAACATTTTCAAACTTCTCCAACAAGAAACAACAAGCTCTTACTGTATTTCAATGTTTTCTACTATCGAGTTTTAAAATATAGTTTAGCAACAATTTCAAAGTTGTAGAAGGAATTTATATTTAATCTTTATTTCTCAATCTTTTTTAACAATAACCGAATAATATTAAAAACATAATGAAAAATTTCAAAGTTTTTCGACATCAGAAAACAGTAAAAACTTTCTCTCTTACATGTATTTTATTTTACTGTTTTGTTACCGTCGAGTTTTAGAGTCCAGTTTGGCAACAATTTTGGAGTTGCAGAAGAAATTACATTCGTTCTTTATTTCTCGAGAGATGGTATAAGAGAAACAAAACTGAAGATTTTTGAAACAAAGCCCGGAGGCTTAAAATTAAATTACTTCGGGGAGTTAGGAGGGGGGAGGGGGGATAGAGTCTCCTCTAAAGGAGGAGGAAACATTCCTCGGACTTAGCAACGAGCTTCATTTTAAGAAGAAGGAGGAGTTGGGAGATTCCGGCCAACTTTTGGAAATAGCCAGGAAAGTTGGAAGTCCAATTCCTATTTGGGGACATGTGGCGTAAGATTTAATACATAGGGCTACTTCAAATATTTTTTATTTCCAAATAAGTATTTCACAGTTTCTGATCATCGTATTCAGATACAGCATTGAGCTCTATATATAACAGGAGTTCAGAATCAGCGGTCAAAAGCATAAAATGCAAATGAAGCTTGCAAGGCAAAAGTAAAACTAGTGTCAATCCAAAACTTTCTTCTATCTCACACAGGTTTCGCATACACAAAGAATCAGCACCCATTTATAGCAAGGTCTAACTGAAACTCAAGTTTTATTAAATTCCGTGCATTACTTCTTGAGATAGAACTATCGCTAAAATTGCGTCAATCCTGCAAAATGCTGCATAGCAGCGCCACCTGCAGGGCGATTTTTACCAAAAACTAATCAGCGCCCATTTATATCAGGTACTAAATGAATATAAAGTTTTATTAAATTCCGAGCATTAGTTCTTGAGTTAGAGCGCCCACAAAATTTTTTTCACATACAGACAGACAAACAGAGTCACAGACAAACATTTTCTAAAAACAGTCCAATCGTGTTCAGGACCTTCTAACACGTATAAATCCGTCGAAAACCGGAAGTCGAAAATTTTCATGAACCCAATACTTTCTTCTTGTAAAGATAGAAGAAAGTAAAAATAGTCCGCGTTGTCCGTGTCAGATATTAGTATTCTCATTTACTGTTATCCTAATTTATGCTGTTATAATTGAGCTATGCTTATCTAATTCATAAATAATTCACTAATTATGTAAGGGAATGCGATAGTTTTTGCCATGAATGCGAGCTAAAATTATCGTCACTGTATCCTTCCACGCTGACCATTGGAAATCATGTTGGGCATTAGGAAGACAGATCTCCTGTTATATTTAGAGCTCAGTGAGATACAGGGAATATGAGAGTGCTTGCTTTCTGTGTACTTTCTGACAATACAAGTTAAAACAAATTTCTATTTATATTCCACAGTAAAAAATATAACTCAGAGTGCTTTCTGTGCACTGTCTGACAATACAAGGTGAAACAAATTTCTATTTATATTCCACAATAAAAAATACAGCTCCCATAATATATAGGAGCCTTACAAGTAGTAAAAAAATAAGAGTTCTGTCCCATGTGGCGGAGGTGCGGAGGGAGCTTTTTCTGTTATAGAGTACGATGTTACAATGGCAATTTTAAATGTGGGATGGGGTGAATGAGTATGTTCTAAGAGTGTGGTTTCCGGTAGGAAGTATGCTGTAGGAGGGGTATTTTGGGGGAGGGGGACTTATTTAAATTAAAATTTTTTAATGTCTTATAGTATGAATGCAAATTAGGTATAGGTAGCAGAGTACAAACACTACCCCCTCCCACTCCCCCCCCCGTTTTAATGTAATGGAAGAGAACGTTAATTTTTCTAAAACTTACCAAACTGTTCACAAAGGATTCTGTAACATAAATTTTAAATTATATAGTAAGTCAAACTTCATTAACACGAACACGCTTAACAAGAATTACTTTTAGCACGAACTGTTTCCGATTGTCCCGTCCAGTTGTATGTAATGTATTTAAGTTCGGATAACACGAACTACTCCTAACACGAAAAAAAAAGTTTCCCCTTGAGTGTTCGCGTTAGTGAGGTCCGACTGTATAATAAAGCAAATTTAACTTAACAAACTGGATTCAAGGATACCGTAACAGAATTTTTAATTATATTAAATACTTTAAAAAGGAAAGTTAAACTTACCATTCTGCTCCTTTTGGAATTCTCAACGGAACCATTATTTTAACCTAGCTGTATACTAATTAAAAAAAGCATAATAAAATAACAGATCACCTTCGATCGGATTCGAACCGACAACCTTGTGGTTAACAGCTAAATGTACTAACAGTTACATCACGAAAGCTTCATACAATTAATATAAAAAAAGAAAACTGGCCAGTTAAGCTGAGGGCATTGAGCTCACAGGCTATTCACACTAATTGTATATTATACTCGTATTTCAAAGAATTTGAAATAAGCCCCTTGAAAAATAAAGAAATCGACAATATATTAAAGGGGGGGGGGTTATCCCCCCGTTACCCCATCATAGTTAACTAATGAACCCCTTAAACTAATCAGGAGAGCCTCTTATTACAATGAATATATATATACAAAATTTGAAGAAAATCGGATAATGCTGCTTGAAAAACCCATTTATATAAATTAAGGGGGGGTTGGCCCCCCCGTCCCCCCCTTTATACTTAACCAATCAATCCCGAAAACTAGTCAGGGAAGCGTCTTAACCCAATGAACTTATAAACAAATTTTGAAGCAAATGAGATAATTCTGCATGAAAAACCCATTTATATAAATTAAGGGGGGATTACCCCCCCGTTCCCTCCCTTTATACTTAACCAATCAATCCCGAAAACTAATCAGGGAAGCGCCTTAACACAGTGAACCTATAAACAAAATTTGAAGGAAAACGGAATAATTCTGCAGGAAAACCCATTTATATAAATTAAGGGGGGGGGATTAGCCCCCCGTCCCCCCCCTTTATACTTAACCAATCAATCCCAACAAAAACTAATCAGGGAAGCCTCTTATTACAATGAATATATATATACAAAATTTGAAGAAAATCGGATAATGCTGCTTGAAAAACCCATTTATATAAATTAAGGGGGGATTGGCCCCCTCGTCCCCCCTTTATACTTGACCAATCAATCCCGAAAATTAGTCAGGGAAGCGTCTTAACCCAATGAACTTATAAACAAATTTTGAAGCAAATGAGATAATTCTGCATGAAAAACCCATTTATATAAATTAAGGGGGGGATTACCCCCCCGTTCCCTCCCTTTATACTTAACCAATCAATCCCGAACACTAATCAGGGAAGCGCCTTAACACAGTGAACCTATAAACAAAATTTGAAGGAAAACGGAATAATTCTGCAGGAAAACACATTTATATAAATTAAGGGGGGGGGGGGATATACTTAACCAATCAATCCCAACAAAAACTAATCAGGGAAGCCTCTTATTACAATGTATATATATATACAAAATTTGAAGAAAATCGGATAATGCTGCATGAAAAACCCATTTATCTAAATTAAGGGGGATTAGCCCCCCCCCTTCCCCCTTTATACTTAACCAATGAACCCCCAAAACTATTCAGAGAAGCGCATTATCACAATGAACCTATATACAAAATTTGAAGAAAATCGGATAATTTTGCTTGAAAAACCCATTTATATAAATTAAGGGGGGATTGGCCCCCGTCCTCCCTTTATACTTAACCAATCAATCCCGAAAACGAATCAGGGAAGCGTCTTAACCCAATGAACCTATAAACAAATGGGATAATACTGCATGAAAAACCCATTTATATAAATTAAGGGGGGGCTTAGCACCCCCCGTACCCCCCCCCCTTTATACTTAACCAATCAATCCCAAAAACTAATCAGGGAAGCGTCTTAACCCAATGAACCTATAAACAAATTTTGAAGTAAATGGGATAATTCTGCATGAAAAACCCATTTATATAAATTAAGGGGGATTAGCCCCCCCCGTTCCCCCCTTTTATACTTAATCAGTCAATCCCGAAAACTAATCAGGGAAGCGTCTTAACTCAATGAACTTATAAACAAATTTTGAAGCAAATGAGATAATTCTGGATGAAACACCCATTTATATAAATTAAGGGGGGGATTAGCCCCCCGTTCCCCCCCTTTATAGTCAACCAACCAATCCCGAAAACTAATCAAGGAAGCGCCTTAACACAGTGAACCTATAAACAAAATTTGAAGGAAAAAGGAATAATTCTGCAGGGAAAACCCATTTATATAAATTAAGGGGGGGACTACCCCCCGTTCCCCCCCTTTATACTTAACCAATCAATCCCAAAAACTAATCAGGGAAGCGCCTTAACGCAGTGAACCTATAAACAAAATTTGAAGGAAAACGGAATAATTCTGCATGAAAAACCCATTTATATAAATTAAGGGGGGGGGATTAGCCCCCCATTCCCCCTTTTATACTTAACCAATCAATCCCGAAAACTAATCAGGGAAGAGCCTTATCACAGTGAACCTATAAACAAAATTTGAAGGAAAACGGAATAATTCTGTATTAAAACCCCATTTATATAAATTAGAGGGGGATTAGCCCCCCCTGTCCCCCCCTTTATATTTAACCAATCAATCCCAAAAACTAATCAGGGAAGCGCCTTAACACAGTCAACCTATAAGCAAAATTTGAAGGAAAACGGAATAATTCTGTATTAAAACCCTATTTATATAAATTAGGGGGGATTAGCCCCCCCTGTTCCCCCCTTTATATTTAACCAATCAATCCCGAAAACTAATCAGGGAAGCACCTTAACACAGTCAACCTATAAACAAAATTTGAAGGAAATCGGATATTTCTATGAAGAGTTATCGCGTTACGTACGTACATACGTACATACATACATACATACAGAACCGGCGGGCACATAAGCTCTCAGGCTTTGATAGCCTGTGAGCTAATAAAAATGAAAAAAATCTATCAGGGTATTACTTATTTTAAAGAATTTTTAAAAATATATAAGTTAATAAAATTATTTCTCAAGTTAAATTTTTTTTTTAGAAATTTACAACTTAATAAAACAGGACGTGACACCATTTGTGGACTAACATCCTGTTTTGCACACGTAACGATAGAAATAACAATATAAGCAGCTCGCACACCATAGTGAATTCATTGTCTTGAGTTCTCTAGCCTGTTGCCTTGATTTAGACGATTGTTTTACCTACTACCTGATACCTTGCTGTGTATTTGATTGATTACCTGCCCGCTGACTTTATGTACGTTTACTTATCTCACTTGGTTCCTTGCTACCCTGAAACCTTACTGTCCTGCTGCTCTGCTGCCTACCTGTTTCTGATTACGCTTCGGCTCAGATACTCGTCGACTCCTATTTGGAAACAGTTCGGCATATGAAATTTCAGAAATAAGTCAGTTTAGTACAATATTCCAGTATTTTGATGTTTTTACACCCTGAAATTGAGACTCAGGTCAGGATATGATCGTTGAAGAACAAGTGAATAACAACTGGGAGTTGAAAGTTCACATCGAAAAATATGAAGAATTGAAGAATAGTGGTGGTGAAATCTTCCCCACAAATGAAGGAATCGCAATATCGTGTACAACCTTCGACAAATTTCAAACGAGAATTGATATTTTTTTTTCTGAAAAAGACACATTGGTCTGTAATAATGACTTAATAACAGCTTATGTGAATAAGGAATCATACATACTGCAAAAACTGTTCAAATCGAAAAAGTCTGGGTTTTGTTTGAAGCCTGATTTATTTACTGCTTACAAAAGGTCAATTTCTCAAATTAGAGAAAAATTGCTTTAAAATTTGGGAATATCCGATTCAGACTCTTTTAACTAAGCTGATACCCGTTTCTGTTTTTAACAACTTAAACAAATGTAAACGTTCACACTTCACTGTTGAAGAGGCGATGGACTATTTCTTAGAATGTTTCGATCATGAGTTAGAGAAATCAGTGTACCACACGTTTGGCTGATATTTATGTTCAATCGGACAATCAGTTCAAACCGATCACGAGTGTATGAGATATGATTTGTGGAAACAATTTAACTGGTGTAGTGACAGTGCACTGTTAAATTTCAACGTCAATAAATTTGTAAAAAATGACTTAGAGAAATGCTCATTTCATTATACTCATTCATATTTTTAATCTATGAATGTAGACTTTTATAATAACCATTTGGGCAACGTATTCATAAATTCTCGTAGAAATGTTCTTATTTAATAAATATTTGTTTAGTTTTGATATCATGTGTCTGTTTTTATTTGTATGAAATCAATATTTAAAGTTTCATTTTCTAGAAACAAAGGCTAACATTTATTTTTAGTATAAAATTAATCATAGTAGTGCTTAAGACTAACCTTTTATTATGGGGAAAAAAGAGGGTATGTCATACTTAGTAAAAGAAATCTATTTACAAGAAAAATTGAGTATTTATACTACAATCTGTATATTGAGAAAAAAGTTGAATTATTCTCTTCATTCGAACAACATCTTTAGTGAATGAAATCTGTTTTCGTGAAAAAAATTTCTATAGTTATAATTAATTCTAATTAATTTACCAAAAGAATTATACAGCAATAATTTACTTCTGTTCTAAAATAAACGAGTTGTTTCTCAAAACGGAAAACAGGAAACCCTTTACAGATAATATTCCTCTACTTATCAGTCTTGATGGTAAAAATGCTTCTTATGAATAGTTTAAGTTACCAAATGATTTGATTAAATTTAATAATAAGTGTATTTTAATTAACGTTTTTATGTATTTCTCGGGATATATAACTTACTTAGCAATATTACGTAATAAATGAATTTTTATACCCATTCAAATTTACATTTTAAACCATAATGAATACATATTTAATAAAGAATAAAACATTACTTGTATACTTTTAATATGAAAACATCATTTATGAGAAATGAATTTACACATATTTTTACATTATACATTTATACTTACGAAACCGGACTTCTTACTTTATGAATTCAATCATTGTATAATAAAGGACACGTTACTAAATTTTATATCAAAACACGTGATTACTTAAGGATTTATGCTAATTGTACCGACCAATTACTCTGTAAATGTAACACGTGATGCTATTTTAAATTTTTTAATCTATAATTAACAATAATTAAATAAATATTCATAAAAAAATTCATTTGCAATAATCTGCATACTGTTTCAGCACTGTAAAGACGTTTTGTATTTTTCTCTGTTTATGTGAAGAGTCTGTTCTGCGATTTTAATTGATTTAGTTTAAATGACTACTGTAATTGACGAGACCACCAAAATGAGTAAAGTCATGCCACCGGAGTTGAAAGAGGGAAATGACTCTGCTAGTTTAATGACACCTGTTTTGAATATGAAACCGAAGCTTTTTTTTATCAGATCAAGTCGACCAAAAATTTATTTTTACTTGTGGTACATGCATTTACCAAAAATATATGTTATTAACCCACTCGGGACCATGGGTGCATATATGCACCCTCAAAAACAGCATACAGAATTTGTTTTAGGCACCAGTAAAAAATAAAAGTAATATTTGCTTTATCTAATTAGAGCATTTTTGAGATAGTTTAAGTATAAAGGTAGCTTTTTTTTAAAAAGTGGTGCCTTACCGAATAAAATTTGTGTAAAAGCCGCCGGTCCCGAAGGGTTGGGTTGGGTTGATTATTGACGGCCAATTATCTACACTTGGGATATAGGCCCGGGGGGAGTGCCCTTCGTGGGGGTCTTTCTAAGGGAACCTAACCCGTATTTACGCATGGATAAATCCACGGCTCGAAGAAAACCACGAAAACTCCGAACGATTAGGCCGACGGGCGCGATTGGGATCGAACCCAGCACCTCCCGTCTACCAGCTTCGAGAGCACAACCTCTCAGCCACTGGTGGGGCGCCGGTCCCGAAGGCGTTAAGGCGTATGAACTTACATTTAAGGCATACAAACTCCCGTTTAGGAAAAAAAAAACATTACATATGATTTTTGCGAAAATCTATTTACTACAAAGAGTGCTTTACTGAAACATATGCAAATTCACCCCAAAACATCTGCCATGTATCAATGTGAAAATTGCAGTAAGACTTTCATGCGAAATGTGCGTTAGTTAGGCATAGAATATTCCATTTAGAAAAGAAACCTTTTAATTGTGAAATATGTACAAAATCCTTTGTGCAGAAAAGTGATTTACAAAAGCATGACTTAGTTCATTCTAAACAAGGAGTTATGCATAAATGTGATCAATGTGCTAAAAAGTTTTTACGAAAGATCAACTGAATAAAACATACGATTCATAATACTCCCAAGAAAAAACAAAGCAAAATTTGAGAGTTACCCAGACACTATAAATGTGTCGATTGTTCTGAAATATTTAACCACAGATTTGACTTAGTGAAACATCGGAAAATGCATCTCTCATTCAAAAATCATAAATATGAACAGCATACTGAAATTTTAAACCATTTACGGGGTTTGTTACGTGTACGCACTTTACACAATGATGTAGAAAACCAAACTAGATCTTCTTGAAATATTGACTTTAACAATTGATTTGATCTATTCATATTACAGTATATCCTAATGTACCCGTTTAAAAGGTTAAATAAATAACAGTTAAATAAAAAATAGCTTATGTTTTTTTTTTATTTTTTCTATTAATCGTTTTCATTAGATTACATAAATTACTTAATAACATTTAGATTAGAACACTATTATGCGACTGAATGGTATGTAAATAGTTACATAATCTATATTGGTAATTTTTTTACGTTTAAATTTTAAAATTAAAAGTTATTACACACATTTCTTAAACCTTCTATCGTTTATATATCAAACATAAATGTTCCTAATTATACATATATGTAATTAAACCAACTTATGTTAATTTGTTATACAAACATAGATTTTACTATATATACATACATATGACTAAACTTATATTAATTTTTCTTACTTTATTTTAAATTCAACGTAATATTTAAGTTAATAACAATGTTTTTTTATTATATATTATGATTCTTGTTTCATAATACTAATTAGGTTTCATCAATTTATTGTTTATAATTATATTAATCAACTCATAATCTTAAGCGATTAACTAACTACACTTTTGTTATGTAACTTGCGTTGCCATACCCACTCTGGAAATATTCTAGGATTCATCAATTGATTAGACATACTTTTCGATAAATGAATAATTTGAATCTTTATACTTATGATGTTATTTTTTCTTTTAAATGTAATATGCTTGCTTTAAAATGTAACGGTCACTCTTTAATAACCTATGTTAGTAACTGTTTGGATACAACATAACCAGTTTACAGTTGACTTTTGTCGTGACTACTACACCTCTTACTGCTCGGTATTTAAAATAATTAGAAAAAATTCGATATGGGGAAAAGATCTTCTGAAGAAATGACTTCTTCAGCAAAGTTTGAACGTTTAGATAAATATATGGAAAATTCAGATACATATACAAATGAGTTTTTACCAAGATCTAATATAGACGAGGACTATGCAACATTATCCCCTAACATGGACTTGCATGCTGCAGAACCTAAGATTGCTAAGGATTGAACAACCCCGATATTTACTAACTGTGGTGATGACGAAACATCTTTTCTTGATTTCTGCTATGAGTTAACTTCTGCTATAGACTGTTTGGGTACATTATTTAATAACCTAGATTTAAAAAAAATGAAAACATACTTTACCTCATCCACTACAAGTAATTTAATCGAATGATCAATTATAAGAACTACGAAGTAACATTTAACACATTAGTGAACAATTCCAAACATAATCCCTCCCATCACATGTGTGAATGACATTTCCAAAAACAAATAATATAAATATTTCTTTATAATTGTGTTTTGGATTAAACTTGGTGATTTTATATTTTTAACTTTAAAACTTCATAGTATATAAATCGTGCATATTGAAAAGATCAAACGCTATGAATTTACCAACGAAACAATTTCAACAACAAAAAGAATTTTTATAGATATGTCAACGTAATGCGAATTTCATTATAAAATTTTTGCATTTAATTTAAAATGTAACAATTCTTCGTTTATAGCTAACAATAAAATTTTAGTGTTGAATTATAATAATTCTGTTATGTGAATTAGAAATTTAAAGAATTATTCACATTTTGTCTTAAACGACTATCAATTAGAATATTTAACAGAAAATACATGTGATTTTAATAACAAACTTATAAACGACATGTATGCAATTCATCTACCACACTTAATTAAGCAAAAATGCACACTTGTGAAATCGATTTTGTTTTATTTTCAAAACTTATCGCTTCTGTTGATGATAATGTATTGACTACATTAAGCGAAATTTACGAATGCACAGGTTGTATTTTTATACAACAAAGAGAAAAATCTGCTCACATGCGAAAAATTCTGTTTGGGGACATATCAGGGTATTCAAATGGTTCGAATATACCAGTATATTCTAAGAAAAATTTTCGTGGTAAGTGTCTACAATATTTGCAATAGAAATAACTTTCAAGGTAGATTTCTACGATATTTGCAAGAAAAATTTAAAAAGATATTTTTCCTTAGAAAATACTTGGTACTCGGTAAAGCGGACACGTAAAGCGGACTATTTGGGAACCTTGTAATATTATCACTTGTAAATTTTGATTGTGCTGTTTCGATGTTTTTAAACGGAGTTGAGTGTATCAGCAATAACTTTTTATGTAACATTAATGTGGAATTTATTCAAAATGAATTGTTTAAATAGTGAAAAAAAAAATGTATTGCTTTAAATCTATGTGTTTATTTCAACAAAATGTACGTGTGTTTATTAATATAGTTTAACTTACAAATGAAAATTAATAATCTCTTTTATATGCTAGTAATAGAAACATGCTAACATAGTATGTATATTATATACATGTCACAAAAATATTTTTCAAATTTTATAAATGTTTTAAAAAAATTACAAGATAATAAAATTATTTTTCAAGTTAAAAAAAAAAGTTTTTATAAATTTTTAATTAAAAAAAAGAGGTTTTTTTAAAAATTAATTTACAATTTAAAAAAAAAGTTTTTATATATTTACAACTTTGTAAAATTATTTTTCAAGTTTAAAATAAAATATATATATAAATTTACAACTTAATAAAAGTATTTCACAATTTAACAAAAATGTGAAAGAGATTGAACACGTATTTTCCCATTTTTCAATCCGATTTATGTTTCTCGAGTTATTCGACTGCTTCCAGACTTTTCAATGTGGAAATGATTCTCACTGTATTTTACTCGATTACAGTGCCATCTACGATTTTCCGGAGAAAATGTTAAATACAAAATTTAATTTTTTCTCCCCGTAGAATCCAAATCTGCAATAAAAAGAGGTGTTATCATTTAAGATTTCAAAGTTGCCCCCTTCCCCCTAGGGGAAGCCCCGTTGGGGGGGGGGGGGTGCAACTAAAAGTTTTTTTAAAAATATTGATCATGTATTTTTCAGTTTTTCAATCCGATGTATATTACTCGAGTTATTCGACCGTTTCCAGATTTTTCAACGAAAACGATTCTCTATGCATTTTACTCGATTACAAAGCTACAATTTTCCGAAGAAAATGTTAAATACAAAAGATGCGTATTTTTTCCAGTAGAATCCGAATCTGCAATAAAAATGGATGTTATCATTTAAGATTGCAAAGTTGCCTCCTTTCCGCCAGGGGGCAGTGTTGGGGGGAGAACTTGGATATACCTAAATAGATTTTGAAAAATATTGAACAGATATTTTCCGTTTTTCAAACCGCCCCACCAGTGGCTGAGAGGTTTTGCTCTCGAAGCTGGTAGACGGGATGTGCTGGGTTCGATCCCAATCGCGCCCGTCGGCCTAATCGTTCGGAGTTTTCGTGGTTTTCTTCGAGCCGAGGATTTATCCATGCGTAAATACGGGTTAGGTTCCCTTAGAAAGACCCCCACGAAGGGCACTCCCCCCTGGCCTATATCCCAAATGTAGATAATTGGCCGTCAATAATCAACCCAACCCAACCGTCTTTCAAACCCACTGTTAAAAATAAATCCTCAAATTCACGGTAAAACTACTGGCAGCAAAGTAGCCGGACTTTTTCCGTTCCGTTAGTAGATTTTCCGTTTTGAAAGATAAAAGAAAGACAAACTCCGTTTGCAGAAGCGGTTACTTTCCGTTAACGATCTCAGAAATCACGGAAATATACCTGGCAGCACTGGCAGGAAAGGAAATTATCCGTAAAGAATACACTCGGCTTTTAAAAAATTACCTCTCTACATGTGCTGCCATCTATGACTATTGTGGGAGTATTTACGATCTGATATACTTGAAGAATATTTTCCGGCCGACATCGGGTTTGAACCAGGGATGACCACGTCTCGAATCAAGCTTCTTGCCTGTTAGACCAGTGGGCGCTTGTTAGAGTAGCAGTTTTAAAGGATGATATGGGGTTTTTCAAAATGGCGGCTTAGAACTTGGAAGCTTGGTAATTTTGAAGTTAATAGCGGGGAGATTTCGTTATGAGATGATGTTCATGTTTTAAAATTGTAATATTAATAGAGGATAAAAATATGAATTATATATATTCTTAATTTGATTGTTAGATGTAAAATATGAATGTTATATTTTGAAATAAATTCAATAAAAAATGTTTGCTTTTTTGAGAAAATCGATTTTTTTTTTTCAACTATTATATATTTTAAAAATGTGTTCGCTTAGAATATATTTTCAGTGCGAGTGCTTTTTATTACTTTAAAAAATAAATTTCGAATAATTTTAAATGAATGAGAAAACTGTTATTATTATTTTTTTTTTTATTCGAAAGCATTATTATTATTATTTTTTTATTAAAATCGATTTTTTTTTTACTTAATTTAACTTATTATATATTTTACTTAATGTATATTTTTTAATCTGTTTGTTTAGAATTTATTTTAAGTGCAAATATTTTCTTATATCTTTAAAAAATAAATTGCAAATAATTTTAAAAGTAACTTTTCCCAATCTTAATGGGAAAATTGTTACTTTTTTTAATTCCAAAGCACTATTTTGTTGTTTTAAATAAACTCGAAATTTTAATTTATTGAATTTTTAGTTTTTGTGTGCAGCAACATGTCAGTTAAAAAAAAAAAAAAAAAAATTAAAACATGCAGCAGATAACGGAATATCTCCGTTGGCCCCTTTCGTCTCCGTCCGTTCTGTTGTTTTCAGGAAATATGAGAAAATTTTCTGTTTTTTAACGGAAAATACCCTTTTATCGCGAAAAGGGACTTTTTCTGTGAAATTCAGGAAAAAAATACCCGTGAATTTCAGATTATTTTTAACAGTGCGATGTTATATTTCTCGAGTTATTCGACCGTTTCCAGACTTTTCGGACACCCTGTATATACATACTATATACGTTAGTAAAATACTATAAAAGTTAGTCTGTTACTATATGTGTTACAATGTTATTTATGTTAATAAAATAATTGAGACATGTTAGTAAAAATATTTGTCAACTTTTATAAAAGTTTGTAAAAAAATTACAAGTTAATACAATTATTTTTCAGGTTTTTATATATTTGTGAGCTAATAAAATTATTTAAATAAAAAAAAAGTCTTTATAAATTTACAACTTAATAAAGGTATTTCGCAATTTAACAAAATTGGTTCATTGTTAGTAATATAAAATGCTAACATGCTAACATGGTAACATGTTTTACATAGTATATATATTACATATATGCTATACGCATGTTAGTAAAAAGATTTTACAATTATTATAAAAGTTTTTAAAAATTTACAAAGTAATTTAAATATTTTTGAGAGTTAAAAAGTTTAATAAGTTTAATAAGTTTAATTACTAGTTAACAAAATTTTAAATTATCAAAAATATTTTATAAATGTTTGAAAAAATTACAATTTATTAAAATTAAGTTTTTACCTAATGTATGTCTATAACTGTGCGTATGTATGTCTGTATATATATATAATCATTAAATAAACGTCACAACCATCAACAAAAACTGTAAAATTATGAATAAAAGTAAAATAACTAATTGACAACAAAACAGATCCCCCCCCCCCCCAGCAAACTAAACAGATACAAAAAAAAAAAAAAAAAAAAAAAAGAGAGAGAAAGAGGCAGAAATTGAATAACAGAAATTGAAGAATGGAAATTTGTGGAATTTAGACAGAATCTTCAGGTCCCAAATGCCTAAATTTCCACAAATAAAATGTGTGGTTTCATCTTCATATTAGCCATAAAATAGCAAAAGAATATCATTTTGGGACAACCACACCCAGAATGTAGAGAAATACACAATGAAGCAACAATTAAGTTAAAAATAAAACATGATTAAAAAGGATAGAGGGGAAAAAATAAAAACATGAAATTACCACATTGAAAGCAAAATCCAAATCTAAGTCAGCTTATAATACAATCAGTGGAGTTTTAAGTATATGTTGCCTCGATAGCGTTTGCAAGCTATAAGAAAAAATCTACACCTGCGGTCACTGCCCCACCATGGTGGACGGATGAAATTAAAACAGCGAGGAACAAGGTTAGGGCACTCAGGAGGAAATTTCAAAAACAACAGAACGAAGAATTAAAAGTAAAACAACACATAATCTTCAAAAAAGAACAAGCCAAATTAAAAAAACTAATAAACAGAACAAAATCTAAAACATGGAAAGATTACTGCAACAAGGTCACAGACACATATGGCTCCCAATATAAAAACGCTAACAACAAAAGAACAGGTCGGGTAAAACTAGTCAACATTCTACCCCCAAATACAAAAGTAACCATTAAAGACACTTTAAGACATTTCCTGGACAACTTATACATAACAGACCAAAATATACCCCACACACTAACAAAGGCAAATAAAGAAAACAATGAACCAGCACCACCGGTAGTAACAAAGGCGGAATTAAACAGAATAATCAGAAACATTAAACAAAATAAAGCACCCGGATTCGACTTCATAGATTACAACCTAATTAAAAGAATTAATAATGCAACACCGCAACTACTACTGACACTCTTCAATACATGCCTAAGGTTAGAATACTTCCCAAAATCGTTTAAAGTAGGCATAGTGGTACTGTTCCAAAAACCAGGTAAAGACCCAACAAATCCAAAAAATTACAGGCCAATTTGCCTCTTACCAGCGCTTGGCAAAATGTTAGAACGCATAATACACGGTCGGATAAACTTCCACCTAAACAATAATAACTATTGGAGCAACAAACAGTATGGTTTCAAACAGGGGATCTCAACAGAACACGCATTAGATAACTTAATCAACACAATAAAAGAAGATAAAACAAACAAATACCAAACACTCCTAATAGCCATGGATATCAAAGGGGCCTTCGACAACATACGCTGGCCAATATTAATTAATAATATTAAGCAATCTCCCTGTCCAGGGTACCTGGTAAACTGGATAGTGAGCTTCCTCCAACACAGGTACGTTTCACTAGAGGAAAACGGCATTAAAGTCACAAAGCAGACATTTGGCGGATGCCCCCAAGGAAGTTGTCTCGGCCCGCTCCTCTGGCTATTAATCGCAGACACAGCACTTAAAAGAAATTGGGGAAAACATGTTAGATTACAAGCCTTCGCAGACGATTTTATTATAATTCTAAGAGGCAGAACAAAGGATAAACTTAAGAGATTAGCAAACAAAATACTAAAGGAATTTAATGACTGGATAGAGGGGAATAACCTAACGCTGAACAGGGAAAAAAACAGAACTATTATATCTTAACAGAGGACACACGGGAAACCTTCCAACAGAAAACACCAATGACATAGAGGGAATAGAACTCAACGGCCAGAGACTAAAAGTAAAAGAACAGATAAGATATTTGGGAGTCACACTGCACAAAAATCTAAACTGGATACCACACTGTCAAACACAAACAAATAAGGTACGAGCAAACTTCACAAACTTAGCACATATGGTAGCAAAGGGTTGGGGACTAAAAGCAAATATACTAAAAATCTGGTACACAACAGTAGTGGAAAAGACGCTAACCTACGCAGCACCGGTTTGGGGACACTGCCTCAGCAAAAGGTGCATACAGATATTGTCAAGCTGCCAGCGACATTTTGCACTAGCCATAGTCAGGGCCTATAGAACGGCCCCAACCTCGGCACTTCTGGTACTCTCAGGCCTGATTCCAATCCATCTTAAAGTCTACTACGAAGCAGCGTACGGCACAGTCTCAAGATTAAGGAAAAATGCAACAATACACAATGAAACTTTACACCACATCGAATACGACAAAAAAATAAACATATGGGAGAATCATCCAGCAGACACGATAGAACCTAGGATAGGTTACAAGACACAAGACACAACGATATACACGGACGGCTCTAAATTGGAATCAGGTGCTACAGGTTCGGCCTTTGTAGCATATAAAAATAATCAAAAGATAAAAACATGGTCAGTGCCGTTAAGGAACAGCAACAGCGTCTTCCAGGCCGAACTACTGGCAATACAAGAAGCAGCAAAATGGGGCAACACCACGGGTGAGTCATATAGCATCCGCTCGGACTGCAAATCGGCCATCGAATCACTTAGTAAACCATTCAACGTAAACAAAACAGTAGACACAATCCAAAAACTAATAAAAGAAGCTAACAACAAATTTAAAATCAGCTGGGTTAAGGCGCATGTAGGCATCCAAGGAAACGAAGAGGCAGACATGTTAGCCAAAACCGCAGCTCTAAATGTAAACAACAAAAGCAAATACAACCTGACTAAACCAATCTCAAAACTTAAAAGAACACTAAAAGATATAACACTGAAACAATGGCAGTTCGAGTGGGACTATGGGGACACAGGTAGGGAAACACACAGGTACTTTCCAAAAGTAGATAAAAATAGACTAATAAGCGATTACCTGCTAGCACAGCTATACACAGCTCACGGAGCTTTTCCAGCATACCTACACAGGTTTAAGAAAGCGGACACACCGGACTGCGAATGCGGAACGGTGGGTTCACCAAAACATTACCTAATTCAATGTCCACTCACCCAAGCACACCACCTGGCACAAATAACAACAGACAACGAGAAATTATGGTATGAACAATTAGCGAAAAACAAACACGTACAAAACAAGGCAAAGACAGTAATCAGGTGGCTCCAAGAAAACTGCGACAGCATCACGACACTAATACAAAACAACACACAATAATATTTAGCACCCCAGCAGCAGTCGAAGGTGGAAGGTAACACAACGATAAAATGAATATGTATATGTGTTTATGTGTTATATGTTAAAAAAAAAAGGCCTAGGAGCAATCCAAAGCCACCAAAAAAATTATAAAATTGTCCATGGGTATTGTCCAATGGCAGTGTGCGGTAGTCGCACAACATCAGCTGCTTCCAAGGCCCGAAAAAGGAGCCCCTTAATCACAGAATTACCAGCACGACGTTCGTCACCAACGGATCAGCAAGTTGTGCATTATGACACAGTAAGAAGCTTATAATAGCCCCCGGCACTGTCTGTCCGTCCTAGTGTAAAATGAAAAAAAAAGTGTTTATTTATGTGCTTATGTGTTATATGTTAAAAAAAAAAAAAGGCCCAGGAGCAATCCAAAGCCACCAAAAAAAATATAAAATGTCTATGTGTTTTGTCCTAGTAGCAGTGTGCGGTAGTCGCACAATATCAGCTGGCACCACGGCCCGAAACAAGAGCCCCGTAATCACAGTATTACCAGCACGACGCATGTCATCAACGGTCCAGCAAGTTGTGCACCATGACACAGTAAGAAGCTTATAATAGCCCCCGGCACTGTTTGTCCGTCCTTGTGTTAAAAAATATTATAAAAAGAAGGGGAAGAAGACAGATGAGAAAGAAGAAGAAGAAGAAGAAGAACTGGAAGGAAAGAGGTGATAAGTATAAAGGATAAGTATGGAAAGTAGACCGTGTACGTTAATGGGAGCTGGTGCACGTTAAATCTGTTCGTGGCTCTAATGTCCTCCAAGTTCTATATAAGCGCTACCTCTGGGGGTGCCAATCCAGATGCAGGTCTCTCATCTGGAATTGGTTCAAAATTAGGAGACTAGTTTCACAGTTATATGGATCATGTCAGCTATATAGAAATAAAAAGCTGCAAAACCGGGCTCTTGGGCCAAACCAACAACAACAACAACAACCCATTATGGTTTAGTCAGTTAACGGCAATAGTACATATTTTAAATTACAAATTGTTAATTATTTAACAACCTTTCATGGGCCCAATGGACGGGTAGCCAAGTCAATTAGCACAATAAAAGTAAATTAATTTCAATAATGTAGTTAACGTGTAATTCAGAATAAGTTCAGTTTAAAATGTAACATTCTTCTTTTCCAGGTTCCCCTTGCAGTTCCTCGTGCTGCCGGTTGGGACGAGCCAATGGCCGGCCCCAACTGGTAGCACAAGGGGTTTTTTTTTAGCAGCAGTTTTTTTATTCATTTTATTTTTGACTGTTCGCCTCTTTATTAGGTGCAATTGGACATTGTCCGCAAAAGCTACCGGACCCGCTCTAATGGGACAGCCCACGGAGCCAGTTTTTACCAGATGGGGTACGGTAGAAAGGCGCAGTCCCGTCAGCCCCCGCAGCGTTTTCGTCTGCCTTGCAACTCGGCCCAAAAATTTTCCCCGATGGTACGACTTAGCTATTGGCTAATTATATTTTTATTTCAGTGGTTTCATTATCTTGTTAATTTCTTTATTTAGTTTCCCTCAAAATTCTCTCCCCTTTTTCAAGCTAAGTTCAGTACCAACGTTTCGGCACTAAATTGTCCAGCCCCATTTCAACTGTCATGACGAGTACGTGGTGTGCGGCGTCAGATCTCAGAACATTTAAATTTAGGAGTGAACAACACAGAAAAATCCGGACTCAGTTGATTGGCCGAACTGGGTACTTGTCTTTGTGGACCGCCCCAATAGGGCGATCAGGCGAATTTCGCCCCAATGACCAGGCACTCAAACCCGTCAAACTGGGTCGAATCCCGGTAGGTAGGGGCCTGGTCAGTGGTCTCCAAGTATATGTTGCCAAAAAAAAATGTATGTTTGCATATGTATCGTGGTTATATGTATGTAGGTATATGTACGTATGTACATGTGGAACTTTAGTTACATAATAGAAATTGTCAATAATATAATAATATAATAAATATAAAATATAATAAATATATATATATAATATTTAAAATATAATAAAAATAGCGGACGCGTTTGTCCTTTATAATATAGATTTAGCGTTTCAAATTAAAAATATTTCTATCTCTTGTCACACTCTCAGAAATAAAACACTCAATTTTGACGATTCCGCAATTCTCAGGCCTCATTTCGTTATTTTTGACAATCATTTCGTCACAGAGTCACGTGGTTTTTGACGAAACGCGAATCCTCAAATATCTTGACGACACTGTTTCCTCGCTGTCAAAAATAAAACTCTCACTTTTGACGATTCCGCAATTCTTGAGCTATATTTCGTCATTTTTGACAATCATTTCGTCTCAAAATTAAGTAATTTTTAATGAAATGGAAAATCACAAATATTTGACAAACATGTTTCCCCATTCCCGGCCAGATTATTTTTGTTACAAAATCGTTCAAAAAAAATTACACGAAAGTATTACATTTACAATATATTAATGAAAACAGAAACAAAAATATTTCATCCTTAGGAGCCGCTATAACACGAATGTACCAAATTTCTACTTTATTTTTTATATCTGATAATTTGCGTCTATCCTTTTTGTAACGATTTTATGCATTTCTATTGCCTATTCTAAGATAAATTTTTCTGAAGTTACAGAATTTCGTTTAAAAACGCTTAAAAAATTCTTCTACAGTTACAGAATTTCGTTAAAAACGGTTAAATTAGTAAAATGCGAACATCATTTGGTCCATTTTCGACCGAAAGCACAACATTTTCCCAATGGTTAAAAAAAAAAAAAAAAAAAAAAAAAAAAAAAAAATCACAATTTTAGGAGCTTTTTTTTATTTAAGAAATATATTCATATAACAATCAAATTTAAAATATGTATAACTGACCCTTTCCCCTTTATAAACAGATCTTATCCGCTAAAATTGATGAACTCTCCTCCAAAATATGCACTTCAAAATTAATTATTTCTGATCAACAAATTAACTAGACCCTATTTTAATCATTCATTGAACAAAGGAAACTTCTCTAATAAATTATATTAATCAAGCCATTTTCCAATTATTTATTAACCATTGAAAAACCATAATAATAATCTAGCCTTATTAATTAAAACATGCAGAAGTTATATAACAGCACAGATAAAAATACAATCTGCTTTCTAAAAATATAAACACACATCAACATCCCGTAAATACATTTAAAATCAACGTAATCCGAAGTCCCGCTGGCTAAGTGGTCAAAGCGTTTGTCTGCCAAGCTAAAAGTCGCGCGTTCGAACCCCTTGAAGACTTGTGAGAAATAATCTTAATTTTCCCCTAGTCAATTAAAGGTGCTTCTAAAAACTCCGATAGATGGAACCACCAACCTTTTTTTTTTTTTTTTGGAACTTTCAAAGAAACAATTTGACGAAACTAATTTCTTCGTAATTTTGAGAATGCAAATTTACTCGATTTGACGAAATATTTAATTGGAGCATTTCCCAGGAAACCGTTTCGTCAAAAACGAAGAAAAATTCTTGAAATCTGAGTATTCATTTTTACTGGCTGAAATTTTGTAGAAAGCTTATAACTCGGTAAGTAATTTATTTATCAAAAAATGAAAATCTCATTTCGATTCCAAATCGCTTCAATAGTCAATCGTGCCCATTTGATGCCTTTGCATTTAAAAATGAGTCATAAAATGTGTCAGAAAGTTTCACGTTGCAGAGCGGGTGACTTGAGAACCACCGTAAGGGACCTCTTCAAAACACCCGCTCGTTAATGTTAATCCTATGGGGTATTATTTTTCTAATATCTCGTTTGCATTTCAATATTTTTTAAACGATTTTTTTTTTTTTTTTTCAGAGATCAATTTCTATTTCCGGCGTTGATTACTTTTTCAATTTTCTTTGCGGATTTTTTTTTTTTTTTTTTTTTTTTTTTTTTTTTTTTTTTACGAAGATACTTTCACTTTCGGAACAGGTTTCGACGGTGAAAGTATCGTCGTAAAAAAAATGGAACCGATTTCGAAAGTATCTTCGTAAAAAAATCGGAACTGGTTTCGAAATCAAAAGCATCTTCGTAAAAAAAAATTGGAACCGGTTTCGAAAGTGAAAGTATCTGTGGTAAAAAAAAATCCGCAAAGAAAATCGAAAAAGTAATAAACGACGGAAATAGAGATTGATCTCTGCTATTCAATGAAAAAAAAATCGTTTAAAAATATCGAAATGCAAACGAGATATTAGGAAAAATAATGCCCCTTAGGATTAACACTAATGAGCGGGTGTTTTCAAGTGGATGAAGAGGACGCTTAAGAACAGCGTCTGACAGCGTAAGGGCCTGCTACGATGAAGACCCGGGTTAGAATCTCGAATGAACCATGGATCTACTTTTGTCCGTCCCTTCACAGGGGTTAAAGCTGATCGCCGATGATGGTTCTTCCGATAAAAGAATGTTCCGCAAAAATCGGCCGTCTAGTGATCCATGCCAAAACGACAAAACGCCCGCTGTTGGAAATAAAATACCGTATAAGAAAATAACATTCAGAAATAGTCCTTACTCAAAGCGTCTCGGCGTGAAATTCATTCAATACGGATTTTAGAAAACAGTGAAAACGGCAATACCAATAAGATACGATAAATATTTGAAATCAACACGATTTTCTGAACTGATTGTGTAAATACGGAAAACATTCGCTCAAATTCAAATTTTCTCGAGTCTTTCCGCTCGACTTTACACCGAAAACAGTTATTCTGTGCCACTGTTCTTCCAAAAGATTTCAAAATACTCCACCCCCCGCTCAACCCCCCCTCTTCTTCAAATACACCCAATTCCGCGTGTTCACGCAATTGTAAAAGCGGGGAGAGGTTTCAAAATTACTCCTAGTCCACCCTTTGCCATGTAATCTGAACCGGCAGCCTTTGATCTATACCGCCCCTCCCTCCCCCCTAACTCAATAGCCAGCGCCACACGGCGGTATTATTAGAATTTTAATACCACAGTCAGCTTCCTCTGAATTTTTTTTAACACCAACATCGGCTCTACGCCGGATTTTATAAAATAAATTTTCGATTCCAGGGTACAGATGAGAAGGGGAGGGGGTGAAAGGTGGGTAAATTTACCGCCACGCAACCTTCCCTGTTATTGCGTTTTGTTACAAGTTGCTATATTTCGCCTTTCGCCAGCACCCGCCAGATTAACATATAATGAAGTGGGGGCATTCGATAGGGAGGTGGTGGGGTGGAGGTTGGGGGTGGTTGGAGGTGTAGATGGGGGAAGAAGGATGAACTGACCCCCTTGGTTTTCGGCGAAACCCTTTTGAGAGGATATTTATTACATAACTGGAGAACCAGAAGTTGGACAAAAGTTTCAACTTGCCGGCCGTTGCTGGGCAACTATTCGCATTTTCTCGAGAATATATGTTTTTTTTCTTCCGTTAAAACTGTTCTACAATACAAACTGGCCACTTCCTGATCTTGACACATTACTGAATTCATTTTATTCGTAAACGTAAAGAATTTTTGAATGTTCTTATTCAAAAATGAAATTGAATAGCGTTTTTAAATGCTTTATAACGGTACTTTTCAGAAAATGTCATCAAAGTATAATTAGAAAAAATGACACTTTCAAATGTGAGTAAATCGATGTTTTCATTTTGTTATGAAGCTTTTTGTTTCAAATAGGACAATCCAATGCTTTCAATTCTGAAATACCAGAAATACTCAGAATACTGAAACATGGCCATACTCAAAACTCAGCACATGGAGGTCAGTTCACACTCATTTTTGAAACACGGACATACTCAAAAAGGATTAGGATCAGCTAAAAATCATTTTTTGAAACATAGATATACTCAAATAGGAGCACATGATGTTCTATTCTTGATAGTGTGCATGTTTTCAGAAAAGAGTACAATCAAACCTCGTTAACACGAACATGCTTAACGTGAATATTTATAGCAGGAACTGTTTCAGAATGCCCCGTCTAGTTGTATGTATGTATAACATGTCGGATAACACGAACTACTTTTGACAGGAACAAAAGAAGTTCACCCTTGAGTGTTCGCGTTAGCGAGGTTCGATTGTATATACATGTTTCAAATTTGAGTAATTTTGATTCGGAGCCAATTTGACTATGCGACGTACTCAGATTTGAGTATTTTTGCTCAGTTTTGAAATTGTCGTTTTTAGAGTGTAGGTGTTTTGAATCAAATTTCCGAATGCAACAATGAGAGAAGATCGTCATCCACTTTTAACTCAAAACGTAATACATTTATCGAAAAATGGAAAACGTCATTCTGTTAAAAATCCCACCCTTATTCATGCAAGCTAATTGCATATGCATATATGCATAATATATATAAAAAAAAATGAGTCGTTAGATGTGTAATAAAGTTTGAGTTGTTAAGCTTGGATACATATTTTCTCCAGAAGTGCCCAACCCTTATCATATAATAAAGGGGAACATTCGATAAGGTCACGGGGGGGGGGGGGGTATAGTTCTTCCGTATTTACTTGAGGAAGTTATTTTCTAGAGATTACGGATATACTGTGAAATCTGGAGATTGGGTAAACGGATGCATAGCTGTAGCGTCACAGGATGGAAGTATATATAAGAAGGCATAACGAACGCTGGAATGCAACGAAGGTATGGCAAAAGGTAGAAATTCAAGTACAACAATTTTCAAAGCACAGTCATTTATTATAGCAGTTGACTCGGTGACAGGGTTCGTTAAACAGGCAATAATCACTGAAGAGGAGGCGTACAAATTAAGTTAATACTGAAACAGTCGAGATAAGAGTGATACAAATTGTTTCAAACATAATTTGCACTTTTTAATTTGGCGTGCGGTTTTTGTTATCTGTCGCCAACATATACAATGAATTTGGCGATATTCATGCAAAGGAACAAAGTATTTTGGAGAGTTAAGGGAGTAAATTTGAAAATTACAGACCGGCGCAGCATTCGTGAGAAGAGAGGGTTGTACAAATTTTTGTAATTACTGAGATGCTGACCGGGCCTGTATGATTAAAATGGAATTCATGAACGTTAGAATTTAGACAATACTGCGTACTAAATTTAGATGTTGGTTGCATATGAGAACTGAAAATTCGTTAGGAAAATGACGGCGTAGGAGGAAGTACAAAGGAAGCAGTTACTTTATCTTTCTTTTATTATTTATGTTCGCAAATGCCGACTGGTGTGAAAAGGAAGAGAAAAAATGTAGTATGGGTGTGAATACATATTTCTTTTAATTCTGCAGGCTGAGAAATGAAACTGACATGACAAGAAAAATGCGCAATATAAATTAAGTGAAACCGCACTGAATAAAACGGATATTAAAATTTAATAAGCAAAAATGGAGAAGGGTAGAATAAAGTTATTTTACTGTTAATAAAAATAGGAAAAGTTACACAAAGTAAATAATTTTGAAACAACAAAGGGGGGCGGATTAATTTTAAAGAATAAGAGGATATGTAATGAGAAACGTCATTACAACGGATGCTCTCAAATCTAAACTGATCTACTTTCTGACTTACTGATATATATTTATTTTTGTTCGCAAACGCATTAAATTGGCAATTTGCTTTTATTCAGAAGCTGTGTAATACAACAGTTTTCCATTTTTCGATAAAGGCAGAGAACCTTTTTGAAAATGTTGTCAAAGTTGGGTGTTTCGAACCGAATTTTTGGATCAGACAGTGCAGGAAAGAAAAAAAAATGTCCGTCCTGAGACAACAATCTCTTATAATTCAAAATATAATGCATTTATCAGAAAAAGTGAAAAAAAAAAATAAACTGTTCAGTTGCAAATCGCTTTAATAATTATGCCTGCAAGTAACATTTTTTATGCTTAAAAATGAGCAATAAAATGTGTCAGAAATATAAAAGAACCACCTTAACAGATTTTTCTGGTTAAAAGCCATTACCTATTATTAAATACGAATGCTAAAAATTCAGTTGCCCATTCTAAATTTTTAGACGCCATTGCGACTTGCGACCGAAGTTTGTCTATGACTGCCTTTAACCCTTTAACGTTCATTGGTTTCCCTAGGAAACCACAAAACTTTAATTACGAAATTCAACATTGACAGCAGAATTTTAATAGAAATGTTTCCCATTTATTATATATATATATATATATATATATATATGATATATCGCCCTTTTTTATATATAGAAATAAATTTGTTCATAATTTCCGGTGTCAATCATTTATTTCAACATTTTAGCAACTGAATGCCTTATCCGTTAAAGGGTTAAGATGGTTCTCAAATGGCCTGATTAACAACGCGAAACTTCCTGACACGTTTTCTGACTCATTTTTAAACGTAAAAGGCATAAAATTGGCAGACTATTGAAACAATTTGGAATCCAAATGAGTTTAACATTTGTTTTTTCATAAATAAATTACTTATCGAGTTAAAAGCGATTCGTGTCACGTGACGACACTTTTTTTCACTTTTCTGGTTCTGCAGCCAGCGACGGGAATTCGGTTCAAAACGCCGACTTTGACAGTTTTTTCTGAAAGATTGTCTGCTTTCTCCCTAAAATGGAAAACGTCTTTCGATTGCAAAGTTTCTAAATAAGTGTGCCTGCAAATTTGATACTTTTGAGAACAAAAGGAATTAAAAAATATGTCATAAAGTAGCCAGATTGTACTTGTAAGCAGCCTTAAAAAAATACAAATTTTTTTATATAAAATATTATTTTATTGCGGAGTTTCTTATTTATTTCCTAATTCTCTATAACTTTGAATTGTTTATTTCCTAAAGAATGATCGAATGCTTCTTAATAATTCCGAAACTTCAAATTCCTTATCTCTTGTGTTTCTTTATTTATAATAAAGTTTTTATTTAATATTGTTATCAAAAAATATCTTTTAAATTCTACACAAAGTTGTAAAAGGCAGTAAAGAAAAACATCCCCTCCGATAAGAAAAGAAAAAAAAAGTCCACTCAGAGATGGGATTGGTCAGCTTTATTGAATCTCCCAAACACTCTCATTGTTTTTCTGGATAAAATTTTATTTTTTACAGTTTTTCCTCCTGCCACCCTATTTCTAGAGAATAGAATATAAGATGGATAAACCATTGGTTCCTTCTCTGTTTCCAGCCTAAAGTTTTAAAGTTTTTTTTTCTCTAAAAACTGTAATAGGATTTCCAAAAGAATATTTTCTGGTATTATATCCCTCCTTCTTTATATTCTATCTTTCTTCAAAACAATTTTGGTCATGTTGAAAATTAATCTGTAAAATACAGAACCAAATAATTGTATTTGAAAGGTATGAAATAACGAATGTAATTCAAATTTAATTTTAAAGTGGTTCTCAAATGACCTGCACAACTACGCGAAACTTTCTGACACAATTTTAGACTTATTGGCAGAAATTGGCAGGTGTTCTTTTTCAGAAACTATGTAATCGAAAGACATTTTCTATTTTTTGGTAAAGGCAGGCGATCTATCAGAGAACACTGTCAAAGTTGTCGTTTTAAACCAAATTAACGATGCGCAACACGGGAAAGGAAAAAAAAAGTGTCATCACGTGACACGAATTGGTTATAACTCGATAAGTAATTTACTGATGAAAAAATGGAATGGAAAACTCATTTCGAATCCCAATCGCTTCCATATAGTCTGCACTCCAAATTTGCACTCCAAACACTTTAATAAATAAAAAAAAAACTGTTCCCGTTACCTTAATGTTTACTGATTGTGTTCCCTTCATGTGTTCCGAATATGCTCCGCTATAAAGAAAGTGTTCTGAAAGTGTACCGAAAGTGTTCTGCTTAGGATATCTGTTGAATCTAAACTTGGGAACACATTTGAGAACGGATTGCGGGAGCACATTTGGGCACACTAGTGAAATCATCGCTTTCAAAAAGTGCGTTAAAAAGTGAGCTGGAACAAAAGAAATGTTCTCAGAAGTATTCTAAAAACTGTTTCAAAAAGTGCGCTTCAAAAAGTGTTCTAAAAAAGGTGACAAAATAACTGTTCTAAAAAGTGTTCTGAAAAACGTATAAAGATTTGCCGTGAGGCCTGCCAGGTTTGCTATTAAAAATAAGTCTGAATATGTGTCAGAAAGTTTCGCGTTGTTGAGCCGGTCATTTCAGAACCACCTTAAAGTCTGCATTGAAATAGAAAATTAAATTTTTATTAACTGTAATTTGATCTTCTAATTAATCTAAAGCAAATGGATCATGTTCACAAAAGAGCATTTTTTGGCCGCGAAAGTTTTTGGCTCATTTACGCCCTCAATTTTATATTTAAAAATATGACACTTACAGGCATGACTATTATAAAGATTTGGAATCGAATAGTTTTTCATTTCGATAAATGAATTACATCTTACGTTATACACGATCAAGCCTCATAAATACCTTTATCAGGTTGTTGCGTCCAGAAATTCAAAACATCAATTTTGACAGAATTTCCTAAAAGATCCCCTATGTCTTTATAGAAAAAGGGGAAACTTTCCAATTTCATTGTATAACCAGGCGGTCCCGAGCCTTGTTATAAACGAAGAGGTTTTTATTTCTTTTAACTATTGCCAATAAATATTCTGTTAAAAATTCTGACATTTCAATGGTGATATAAATATTTTTTCGGTGTCATTTTTAAGTAGTTTACCATAAAGTTTGGATGGGTAACTGTCATATAGCTTTACAATTATGATTTTTTTTTGGCCGTGTTTCGCTTTCATAAGAGTCATACATAAAGTGTCATTACATAAGTGTCTGAAACGGATGGTTAAAAAAGAGACACTTTAAAGTGTCTAGTTTTTTAAGACTGTGTCTTAATTTAAGACACATGAAGTGTCTGAAAAAGCGCCTTTTTTTTACCCCGGGCAAAGAGCTAGAAAAAATTTGCAAAAAGAGTGAAGAAGTGCTGCCATCTGTGAAAGCATTCTGATTTTATCTACGATACGAGAGAATGATTTTTTCCGCCAAGAGAGAATCGAACCAGAGACCTGTGAGTCAGAAACTTAAAGCATTTATCCACTGCGCCAGCTGTTCCATGGGAAGAGGTCTAAATTATACATTATTATTATTGTTATTGTTATTATTTTTAATGGGTATTCCTTTATGTTATTGTCTAAGTGAATGATTCTCAAACTTTTTTAAGTGGGGGGGAAAGGGGGTACTATTATGAGTTAGGTTAGAATGTTTTGTAGATCACTATATTTGCCCTATCATTCTGTAATTTTCAACTACAGTGTGTGATACGCAATTCACTTGGTTTTCTTTTTTTTTCTTTCTTTTTTTTTCTGTAAATTTTTAATGTTGCTTAAAACATATCGTCATTTTTTTGTAAAAATGAGTCGCTTTAGTTCTGATTTTATTGTTTTTTTACACGATTCGGTCTCGCCCCTATAAAAAAAAATAAAGGGTTCGGCTAAGATAAGTTTCGTCAGACCACCCTAAGCCCGGACCTGAAAATTCGGCGATCGTAAACTTCCAGCTCAGACAAAGAACCAACATGTATTTCTCCTAATACAGTAAATTTTTATCATTTGTCGGCGTTTTTTCAATGAATATAGTAAAAACCAATTGACACTGACAATTGAAACAAAGCAGTCGAAAGAAAGATGAAAAATCCCTAAACCCTAATCGAGTTAATTTTTATCATTTCGTCGGCACTTTTTCAGCGAATGTTGCCACCACTAAACTTCTCAGATATTCAGTTGTCAAATAAATCTTGCTCCCGCCCTGTATTTTCCATAACTCAAACGTCAACTATGAGCGATGTTCCACCCATCATTACAACAGCATCGGCAGGGGGTGCTTACTAATTCAAACTCAGCTAACAGTTTTGTTCATTTTTTTCCCCTTCTTCTTTTATGCTGTGCTAACAAGACTTCTGTGTAAGTTTGTGGAATGAACTATTTATCAATATTGGGTTTATTTATTTATTTATTATTATTTTTTTTTTAAAGATTTTTTTAAAGGACAACATACTGCGACTTATTTGACTTTCGGCAATTAATGGGTGTGCAGTTGCTTGTGAATATTCATTAAAAGTGTCATCATCCCACGTTATTACTCGCGGTTAAGATTTATGGAATCGTGTTGGTTTTAAAGATTAAAACTAGAACACAGAAAAACAATAACATTTTTCTGGTTTATTGAAATTTTTCTTCACCTCAGATAACCTGAAATCGGTGTAAATGTGGTTCTCACATAATCTACGCAATAGCACGAGCACCTGCCAATTCCATGCGTTTGTGAATGAAAATGAATTCAGAAATGCACTGCAAATATTTATACACTTTTCAGAACACTTTTTAGAATACTTATTTTGTCATCTTTTTCAGTACACTCTGAAGCGCACTTTCTGGAGCAGTTTTTAGAATACTTCTGAGAACACTTTTTTGTTCATCACACTTTCTAGCGCACTTTTTGAAAGCGATGATTTCACATGTGTGCCCAAATGTGCTCCCGATCTGTTCTCAAATGTGTTCCCAAGTTTCGATTTAACAAATATCCTGAGAAGAACACTTTCGGAAAACTTTCTATTATAGCGGAGCACATTTTTTTGCACACATATTTCGGAACCCATTTCAGTACACATAACAGTAACTGAAACACTTTTTTTGAATCAAAGTGTTCCAAATTTTTTCCCAATGTGTGCAGTGTGTGTCAAAATGTGTGTCAGAAAGTTAGATATGAAAACCGCATTAAAGTGGTTCTCAAATGCGAAACTTTCTGGCACATTTTCTGACTCATTTTTAAACGCAAAGACATAAAATTGGCAGGCCTGACTTAAGTGAAGTAATTTGGAATCGAAATGAGTTTTCCATTCTTTGGTAAATAAATTACCTATCTATAAGTGATTCGTGTAACGCGACTACACGTTTTTCCCTTTTCTCGTGTTTGCAATTTCTTAAGAAGAAGAACTGTCAATTTCAAGCGTTTCCAAACAAAAATTAATTACAAAATATGTCATAAAGTTATCCAGTTTCGAATTAAGAACCGCTTTGAGGAAAAGACTGCGACTTATTTGACTTTCAACAATTAATAGTGAGCAGTTGCTTGTGAAAATTCATTAAAAGTGTCATTATCCCACGTTATTGCTCGCGGTTAAGATTTATGGAATTGTTTTGGCTTTAAGATTAAAACTAGAAGGACAGAAAAAAAAAAAAAAATCAATACTTTACTGATTAACTGAAATTTCTATTCACCTGAGGTAACGTGAAATCGGTATACTTTCTGATCAATTATCCTTATTTTAGCTGATGTTTATTTTACGAAGTATAATATATAATATAATATTAAAATAAACAGTAAAAAGTATTTCATGTTTTCTAAACTTTTAGAAAAATAATTTAAGTTACTAAATATAATATCTTTAAACAATTAACTCGTTATTTATCAAATTTGAAAAGATTTTAGTTGGGATAATTAGGGTTAACTGCAGCCTTAAATAACATAAAAAAAGAATGAAAAAAAGGTAATATTACACAGTTTGATTGAAATCATTAAATCATTCAAACAATAATAAGCAGTTTCCTTACCTTGAATATCTATATGGCGATTTCTTGTGTAGATTGCTGGCATAAAACGCAGTGGCAATATAATCAAACATGTAATAACTTCACTAACAATAATACTTCTTGTGATGCGAATGTTTGTGTTGCCATTTCTGACTCCCGAGCAGTGAAAGTAGAGGTTAAACCATGGAGTTTAACCAAATAACAGTTGGTTGAAATAAATAAACTAACCAAATTATTTGGGTGAATCAACTAAACGGTTATACTTGCCACAACAAAATTTTAGTTCAGACAACTAGCGAAAACTATCAAACACTGTAACAACAAAAAAAAAAGTTGGTTGTCGCAACTAAATAGTTTTTTCCGTGTATGAAAGACAAAAGCAATAACCACAAAATACATCCTAAAAACAAAGAAAAACGTATGTAACCAGATTGTTTTTCAGGACGAAAGTATTGCAACATGAAGCTGTTCCTCATATCCCAACATATGACTACTTTCTGACAAATCATTTTTATATTCTATAAGCACACGAAGTTGAGAGGTAATTCTTATTAATTAACTAGAAAATATTAATATATAACGTTTACTTTTTTTTTATTATTATTAAGATGGTTTCTCAAATTACCTCTGCTCAACAACGCGAAATTTTCTGACTCCTTTGTAAACGTAAAAGGCATAAAATTGGCAGAAGATTAAAGCGATTTTGAATCGAAATAAATTACCCATTTATTTATTTGTTTTATTTTTTTTTAAAATAAATAAATTACTTATCGAGTTAAAAGCTAATCGTGTCACACGTTTTCCCGTTCAAAATGCCGACTTTTTCAGCACTTTTTTGAAAAATCTTCTGCTTTTACCAATAAAGGAAAACGTCTTTCCATTACACAGTTTCTGTAACAACACTTGCCAATTTCATGCGTTTCCGAACGAAAATTCAGAAATGTGTCAGAAAGTAGATCTTTTGTATCTGAGAACAACCTTAAAAACCTATGGTCTATTAGATTGCGCTATCCCGGGTCTGCATGTTGCAAGAAACCGCGCCCCTGTCATTAAAAGTTAAATTCTTTTTCATCTACACAAAACACAAGGCATAAAAGTTTCAGATAATAAAATTAATTAAACAATTCAAAGCGAATGTTTTTTATCATTCAGAAATTAGTATCAAAATGAATCTTTTAAAGAATTTTCGACGCAGTAAAATTTCGAAAAGTGTTATAAGCTGGCAATGAAGAATGAACAAAAATAAATATCTTATTTTTCTGATAATAAACCATCTCCCGCACCCCATTGTTTGCAGTAATAAAATAATAATTTAAACGAATAAAGACTGCTGTACAAATAATATCAACTCCCTCTTTTCAATTATAATCAAATTTTGTAAATAACCAAACAGTTTTACACATCTTCACTCAGATGAAAACACCCGCTCGCTAATGTTAATCTCATGGAGGAAATATTTTAAGATACCTCGTTCGCATTTCAATATTTTTAAATGATTTTTTTTTTTTTTTTTTTTTCATTGGATAGCTGAGGTCAATTTCTATAACCGCTCTTTTCTAGTTTTTCAATTTTTGTTGCAGTTTTTTTTTTTTTTTTTTTTTTTTTTAATTTGAGGATACTTTTACTTTCGAAACCGGTTCCGAAAGTGAAAGTATCTTAATAAAAAAAACTTGTAATCAAAATCGAAAAAGTAGAAAGGAGCGTGCATAGAGATTGACCTCAGCTATCCAATGCAAAAAAAAAGAAAAAAAAAATCATTTAAAAAATTGAAATGCGAACGAGATATCTTAAAATATTTCCTCAATAGGATTAACATTAGCGAGCGGGTGTTTTCGTCTGAGTGAAGTAGCCTCTTAAGGTTCAGTTATGAATTTTAAAATTATGGAACCATTTATAAATCTGGCAACAAAACAATAAAATCAAAATAGTTATAAAAATTATTCCTAAAAATTGGAATTTTTCTCCTTTAATTGAAAACGTCTGAGTCACAATTTTTCTTGTAATATATTTTGGATATCACATAAGCATTAAAAATTCAATGTATATTTAAATCCTAAGAATAATTCTTATAAAATCCAATATTACTTGGTGCAAGAGTTTTGAATTGGCATCGCTCAAGTTCAGCTTTTCACGAATGCCGAGGTATTGCATTTATCCAACTATAGAATTCTTTTAATGGCTATACATCACGATTTTCTCTTCAAAGGGTCACAGTTAAGGTTACATTTATCTTTCTACAACGATCGTTTGTGAACGCTGGTTAAATAAATGAAGTCATCAGACAGAATTTTTTTTCTACATACCACTAAAGTCGAAGAATCTGCCTCGTTAATTTTATTAAAAAGAAAAGCCAGGTTTTCATAAAGTCCGTATCTGCCTCCTTCAGACTATCAATTTTTGACCTATTCGGGGTTTATAGCAAATATTTTTTATCGCTTATCAAAATCGGTACGTCGCATTCTTGTTAGATGTTGCCTACATAATTAATTGTTGAAGAGAGGAATATTTGCATAAGTCATTCATCGTAAGTCATATTTTATAATTTTTTTTGTTGTTGTTTGTTTAAGGCTGTTCTCAAATTTAAAAAAAAAAAAAAAAAAAAAAAAAAAAAAAAAAAAAAAAAACTACTTTCTGACACATTTCTGAATTCACTTTTGTTCGGAAACACATGAAATTGACAGGTATTCTTATTCAAAAACTGCGTAATCGAAGCATGTTTTCCATTTTTTGGTAAAGGCAAAAGAAGATCTTTCAGTAAATACTGTCAAAGTCGTCGTTTAAAACCGAATACCCGATCCTTTAGCGCATGAAAGGGGAAAAAGATGCCGTCACATGACACTAATCGCTTATAACTCAATAAGTAATTTATTTATCCAAAACTGGAAAACTCATTTCGATTCCAAATCGCTTCCGTAGTCAGGTCTGACAGTTTTATGCCTCTGCGTTTAAAAATGAGTCAGAAAATGAGTCAGCATGTTTCGCGTGGTTGAGCAGGTCATTTGAGAACCCAACTTAAACAAAAGAATTGTATAATCTCCTTTCTTGGAAGTCGCTTAAAAGTATTTGAAAAATATTACACCTTATTTTGACAAGAATAATATTTCACTTTTTGTGTTCTTTCTGCTTTATATCAAGTATTTCAATGTATATTTTCAAACCAATCTCAAGAGCATTATGAATTATTGAGCATTACAAATTCTTTTTACAAGAATAATATTTCACTTTTTGTGTTCTTGCTGCTTTATATCAAGTATTTCGTGTATACTTTCAAAGTAATCTCAAGAACGTTACAAATAATTGAGCATTACAAATTATTTTTACAAGAATAATATTTCACTTTTTGTTTGCTTGCTGCTTTATATCAAGTAATTCGATGCATATTTTGAAACCAATCTCAAGAATATTATAAATTATTGAGCATTACAAATTATTTTGACAAGAATAATATTTCACTTTTTGTTTGCTTGCTGCTTTATTTCAAGTATTTCAATGTATATTTTCAAACCAATCTCAAGAGCATTACAAATTCTTTTTACAAGAATAATATTTCCCTTTTTGTGTTCTTGCTGCTTTATATCAAGTATTTCGTGTATACTTTCAAAGTAATCTCAAGAACGTTACAAATAATTGAGCATTACAAATTATTTTTACAAGAATAATATTTCACTTTTTGTTTGCTTGCTGCTTTATATCAAGTAATTCGATGCATATTTTGAAACCAATCTCAAGAACATTATAAATTATTCAGCATTACAAATTATTTTGACAAGAATAATATTTCACTTTTTGTTTGCTTGCTGCTTTATTTCAAGTATTTCAATGTATATTTTCAAACCAATCTCAAGAGCATTATGAATTATTGAGCATTACAAATTATTTTTACAAGAATAATATTTCACTTTTTGTGTTCTCGCTGCTTTATATCAAGTATTTCGTGTATACTTTCAAAGTAATAATCTCAAGAACGTTACAAATAATTGAGCATTACAAATTGAGCATTACAAATTATTTTTACAAGAATAATATTTCACTTTTTGTTTGCTTGCTGATTTATTTCAAGTATTTCAATGTATATTTTCAAACCAATCTCAAGAGCATTATAAATTATTCAGCATTACAAATTATTTTTACAAGAATAATATTTCACTTTTTGAGTTCTTGCTGGCTTTATATCAAGTATTTCGATGTATATTTTCAAACCAATCTCAATAACATCATAAATTATTGAGCATTAAAAATTATTTTTACAGGAATAATATTTCACTTTCTGTGTTCTTGCTGCTTTATATCAAGTATTTTGATGTATATTTTCAAACGAATCTCAGGAACATCATAAATTATTGAGCATTACAAATTATTTTTACAAAATATTTCACTTTTTGTGTTCTTGCTACTCTATATCAAGTATTTCGGTGTATATTTTGAAACCAATCTCAGGAACATCATAAATTATTGAGCATTACAAATTCTTTTTACAAGAATATTATTTCACTTTTTGTTTTCTTGCTGCTTTATATCAAGTATTTCGATGTATATTTTCAAACCAATCGCAAGAAAATTCTGCTTTTTTTCTTTTCCAGATATGTATAAAAACGTACGAAAATGCTTCCCCCAAATTCCACTGCCTGTTTCCAATTACCCAAAAAGAATGAAAGCGCGCCTTACGCAAGAAAATTTGAAGCGGATGCAAAAATGGAGATCCTAAAGAGTTCTCGAATTTTCTTGCAAAGGGTTCCGGAATGGAAGCGCTAACGACTTGACAACTGCCAACTCGCAGACAAATATGCGGGCGCATACCGCACAAAAAGTTAAGCAGACTTCTCAGATTGTCGGAAGTTTGGTTTTCTTTTTCCCTCAATCCAGGGATCCCCGTGTTTTGAATTTGAGATTCTCAAAATGCCTACAAACGATGCCGGCATAGTTTTTCAGTTTCTTTATCGTATTTTGATACGGGAATTTTCGACACAAACGATTTCCGCCTTCTTCGAATTCACATGTTTTGGTGTTTTAGAAATTTTAGGGAAAAGAAAAAAAGGCAAAGGAAAAGATTGCGGCCTATAAGTTCGATTACTAAATTCAAATGTCAAAAATTAAGGCTGTTCTCAAATCCAAAAGAGCTACTTTCTGGCACGTTTCAGAATTCATTTTTGTTCGGAAACGCATACAATTGGCATAGGTGTTCTTATTCAGAAACTATGGAATCAAAAAACGATTTCAATTTTTTTTTATCTTTCAGAAAATACTGTCAAAGTCGGCGTTTTGAACTGAATTCCAGAAGAGGCAGCAAAAGAAAAGAGTTAAACGCGCACAGAAAAAAATAAAACCTAATTTGGATCGAAAGATTCTTAGGTATGTGCCCGAATTGGGTCATGCCTATTTTGGTTACCACTGTGTATCCCTTTTGGGCACTGTTAAATGTCCATTTTCAATAATAATAATAATAATAATAATAATAATAATAATAATAATAATAATATATATATTTTTTTAAATGGGTATTTAACAGTTGCCCAAAATGGATACACAGTGGATACAAAGTTTGCATAAGATTCATAAGCATCATATTTACTTTCAAACTCATTAAAATAACTTTGTTTTATGCTAATAATGGAAAACGCTGCAAAAAGAAAAATTTCAGTGTATAACTAATGCAAAAGTCAATGTTTGCATCAGCAAAAAGGTTGCTAATTCTGAGTATATGCAGATAAGATGCGCGTATATTGAAGCACAATTTGTAGTTTTTAAATAAATACTACAATTTAGTATTTATGCAAAACTGTAAAAAGACCCCAAAACTAAGTTCCATTTTTGAACAGTTTCATTTGAATTTTTGAAAGAGAATCAATTTCATTTGGTGGCCTTTCCCGGGGGGAGGGGGGGGGGTGCTCAAAAATTTTCAGGGGGTGCTGAGCCCCCCTCCCTGGCACCCCTCTATAGCTACGGCCCTGCTTGTGAAATCATCGCTTTCAAAAAGTGCGTAAAAAAGTGTGCGAAACAAAAGAAGTGTTCTCAGAAGTATTCTAAAAACTGTTCCAAAAAGTGCGCTTCAAAGTATTCTAAAAAAGGGGACAAAATAAGTGTTCTAAAAACTGTATAAAGATTTGCAGTGTAATTTCTGAAAAAGAAGTTTGAGTCTGACCTGTTATAGCTGATATAGCTGATTACTCTGAAAAATCAAATTCGTTGAGGGGGGGGTGGGGGATAATCGTCCTCCTTAGCTTCCGCCAAATGGCGACCCTGCAGAAAATGTGTAAGAAGGTTTTGTGTTGTTGAGGGGGGAGGGTATATTTTTTAGAACAGCCTTAAAAAGTTATCTAAACTAAGCACGAAATACAATTTTTGTTAGGATAAGAATGTGAACTAAAACAAAGTACTTCTTCGTATTCCAAAGATTTCCTTCCTGAAATGCCGCACTGACGATTGCCACTTAATATTTTAGCTCACCCGACTTTCAGTTAAGCTAATGAGACCGCCGACACGCTCCATCAACGGCATCCAGCTGACATCACACCCGGAGCTCGCAGCGCGGCCGTATTAATCTTTTTGTCGCGTCGGTGTTCTTGAATGTGCAACGGAAGGAATTCCCAGCATTGTTTGTTGGGGAAACAGATCCTCGTTAAAGCGATCCAACCCCCTCCAACCTCCTTGCCCCCAAGCTTTATCATGATCACACAGATGACATGTTACTTGCCGGAAAAACACACGAGTTGTTTGTTGCGAACGCAGTTTGAAAGAATTGGGTATTGTTCAGACCAAACCTCTGTAAGAAAGACAGCCGCATAGGTTACCCAAAAATTAACTAACGCGAGAAGAGGAACTATACATTTCAATAAATGCGAAATATTAACGCTTATTTTGTTTAAGATGGTTCTCAAATGACCTGCTCAACAACCCGAAAGTTTCTGACACATTTTCTGACTCGTTTTTAAGCGCAAAGACATAAAATTGGTAGGGCTGACAATATTGGAGTGATTTGGAATCGAAATCAGTTTTCCATTTTTTTTATAAATAGATTACTTATCGAGCTATAAGCGATTCGTGTCACGTAACGACAGGTTTTCTCCATTCTCTCGCTGTGACGTTCGAAAATTCGGTTCAGTAACTTTGACAGCAATTTCTGAAACATCTTCTGTCTTTACTAAAAAATTGAAAACGTCTTTCGATTACGAGGTTTCTGAATAACGACACCTTCCAATTTCATGCGTTCCCAGACAAAAATAAATAAATAAATATGTCATATAAATAGACAGTTTGGATTCGAGAACAGCCTTAAATAAAATCATGCATACATATAGAATGCATGAATAGAATCATGCACAGAACAGAATGTGGTCCTTCTTGGACATTTCATTTTTCATTTTTGCATACTTTTTCATGTAAAACAGCCGTAATGTCCAAGGCCCAAATAGTCAACGGAGGCAACAATCTAGTTAAATTTTATCGTCCGGATGTATCCCAAACGGTGTCGATCGCGGATTTAAATCCGGATACAATACTGCCATATCCATACGCTGTATTTTCTTCTTTTGAATGGTGTCAAAGTCGCAGTCATCTTTTTTGTATGGATACATTTGAGACGTCAAACAGGCGTGTCGGATAATATGCAGGGCCGTACATTTACCTATGCTAATTCTCACCATGCTAATTCCATTCATCAATCCACCTTATCTGTACTGTTACCTCTCTTGTGCGGACGCAATTGTTATATGGAGTGCATCTTTCCCCTCCGTACCAGAACACCACCGATCCTCACACTTCAGACTGAATCGGAACTTAGCAGGATAAATCACTTGATTTCAGTCATGTTGTATGTTGTGTCCAATCTCGATGTTCAACAGTTTATCTTCTAACAGTATATCGGTGTGTTGTGATCAAAGGAATACGTGCGATTGGCCTTCGCGCACAGGCTTTGCAAAAGTGAAAATCTTCAATCAGCCATTGAGGCTGGTACACTGTTAAAAATTTGGAGCAACGTTGAACCAATTTTTGGTGCTGCAGTATTTGCAACTATAAGATGGAGCAAGCTTGAACCAATTTTTGGTGCTGCAGTAGCTACAACTATAAGATGGCGAAACGCTGTTCCAACATTTGGTGCTAAGGTTGAACCATAAATTGGTGAAATGTTGAAATAAATTGGTAAAATGTTGAACTATAAATTGACGAAATGTTGAACAATAAACTACAACATTTCACCAATATTTGGTTTATTATTGCACCAATTTATGGTTAAACTTTAGCACCAAATGTTGAAACAAGATCAGAAACAAACAGCCCTAAATCAAAGGGCGAGAAATAAGTTTCAAAGTCACGTGACGAAATAATAGTGAAAAAAGACGAAATAATGTGATGAAATAAAATCAACTTTTGGACACTGCTGTGGCGTGATCATTGTGCCATCGCAGTGCAATCGCATCGACAGGCTGTTTTAGAATATAGGAGTCCTTCAGTACTTCAAACACAGTTTAAAACCCAGCACTGTATTCTCCCCATCTGAAACTTGGACTTTTTTGAAACACAGCCTCGACTACCTTTATTTTTGTCGAGGTTGGCTGTGTCAGATATCTATGAAATCCTTTATATGCGGTACTTGTACTTCTATCAGTCATATTTAAATAAATGACTCTATTTGTTTATTCAGCATTCTTCGTAGTTGGAAGACAGGATTCACTGGCAAACTTGGCAAATTTGACCCTTATGCTGCTTTCTTTTCCAAATCCGTTTCAGGTACACATATTGGGTGGTAGTTTTGAAGGGGAGAAACATTCCTTCTAACAAGGCTCTGCATTCAGTGTCTGATGGGCAAACAAACTGGAGAAACACCGACACCTATCCATAACCGTCACCGCACGGGTTGTGTTGTCAGCTGGCTGCCGCTGACGGAGCGTGTCGGCGGCCTCATTAGTCGCCTAAAAGGGGGTATAAAGACATCTCACTCTGGGTGCATTCCCCAGAGGTTAAAGTCACTTCCCAGGGTGGAAGAGGTTAATAAAGCAGGGGTGTGAAAATATAGATTTCTTCCAAGTCTTTTTTTTTCTTCTTTTTACGAAAGAAAAAAGAAACAAATACGAAAAGTGTTTCAGATGCATTGCTCGCTAGTAAGCTAGTTATATGCATATGGAACAAGGAACCTACCTAGGGTTCCTTGTTCCATGGTTATATGTAAGAAAGTTTCAGACCTTATTACCCTTGAATTATTATCTATCGGTCTGCCTATCTGTCTGTAGTTATCTGTCTTTCTATCTGCTTATACAGGGTGTCCTAAAAATGACCGATGGATTTTGAAAATCAATTTAAAAAAATCGGAACGCGATATAAATGTATCCTTTGCAGAATTAAGTTTGGGAAACCAGGGAATTTTATACCATTCATTTGTAAATTTAGTTAACATTGTTGGTAAAAGATGGCGCTGCAGGTATGCGAGATCTGCAGAGAAATTGAATCCGTCACATCTTCATTCAGTATTTTGCTACGCAATCTGTTAGTGAGTGCTTTTGAAGGAGTATACACTATTGAAAATGTTGGTACAGTGATAGTTGGTACAGCGGATATTCCTTTTTTTTGGAGTATCACCGCTATTTTGCGGCGCCACCTTTTGGCAAAAATGTTAACTAAATTTGCAAATTTGTGGGATAAAAGTCCTTGGTTGCCCAAACGACACATTTCTATCGTGTTCCGTTTTTTTTTATTATTATTCATTTACAAAATCCGTCAGTCATTTTTGGGACACCTGTGTGCCCGTTTATCTCTCTCTGTGTATCTGTTTGTTTAAATGCTGTCCGCTAAATATTATACTCCTCACCTTCCTCTTGCGTGGGAAATGTGTTGAAATTTCGGTAAACGGTAAAATACATGTTCAGACAATTAAAGATCTCATTAAAAAAAATGTCTCTGGTGATGATGGTGGTGTGTGTGGGGGGGGGGGGGGGGGAGTGAACTTTGACTTTTCAACTGGAAAGAGGTACACTGTTAAAACTAGAGGTGACAGTTCGGTGCCTTTTGGGAACCCGGGGTGAAATTCTGGTGCCGTTTGAAACGCTAGGGTGCCGTACAGGCTTGAAAATGTGATTAGGGTGCCATTTGGTCACTCACTGGGTGATTGAAGCTAATTAGGGTGCCGTACAATGCATATTGCTCGAACTTTTTCACCCCGCCATTCAACTGGTACACTCTTAATTCAAAAGAATGAATTATTCACTCAATAAAAGAACGTAATATTTAGGGAGGATATTCATTCCTTCTGAGTACCGACTTTCTCAAAAAGGAACGCTTTCCGAAAATAACTGGTTTGATAAATCATCTGCATTGGAGCTATATGCAAAAATACTCCGGTTTTGAATCGAAGTAGGGAAATACTCTAAAAGGAGTGATTAGAGAACTTTCCTATTGGTTGTAATTCTGTCATGTGATATTTGGTTTGGCGGGGGATCCAGTTTGAAAAGAGTATGGCTTCGGGATTCGGCGTCTTGTCAGGCATAAATAAGCATGATTGCCTTGTCACTGCTCATCGTTAAAATTACTTTTTGTTAAATTAGTGCTACTCTGAAACATATAAGTTCATTAGTATTTTTATTTCATGGATTTAAAAATGGGGTAGACATGTCGTGTCCGCAGAAGCAAGAATAATTATAATAAAGAATAGAAGAAATTTACATTTCATTTCCCCCAGAAAAAAAAGCAAGATGGCCACTAGCCATACCAGAAAAAGTTTTTTCTCCTAAGGTACATTTTTATTTTATCGTTCGTATAATGATATTTCTTGTTCTTTACATCGTATATATAATTTTGGCATTATTTTACGTTGTTACTATTAAACATGAAACATTAGTTTCTTTAATTGTCGTTTTTTGTTTTATTAATATAAATAAAATGCACTCAAAAATGTTTTCTGGGTGTCATATTATGATTTCGTACAATTAATTTTGAAAAAATTAAAGTGATTTATTATAATTAATAAAATACTCTTGAAAATATAGTTTTATCGTATTCAAACTGTATACTAATTACTTTAATTCAGATTTACTTTATATAAACAAATATTATTTGCTGTTTATATTACTATTTATTAATATATATTGCTCATGACACGGATAAATATTAGTGGAACACAGGACTCATGATATTAAAAATATTATTTTTTTTTAACTAGGATATATGTTCTATTTTTCTTAAAATATTCCCAGTACGTACAAGTATTTATTAGAATCCGTTAATTTATCCAATATACTCTAAAAGATTACTTTTACGCTTAAGCATTTGTAAATATACATTTATATAAGAACTAGAAAATAATCGTATTCCCCTGATAATAGTAAACTTTATATTGTGAATTGTGCACATCTATATTTTATTTATTTGTTTTCGAATTTACATACTATTATGTAAATAGTACGAAATGTGAAAGATAATTTTAAAAATTGACAGAAAATATTAATAAAAAATGTTGTTAATTTAATTTTTGGCATAACTAACTTTAACTTAAATATGTATATAAATGCTTTTTTGTGGTATAAGTTATGCATATTCAAAAGTCTAACTGCACTAACAACGTTTATCTCAGATTACTATTTTTACTCGCTTCAGTATTTCATACTACATTGCATAATATTATGTAAATTCCAAAATACATAAAGTATAGATGTGCACCTTTGTATACATAATAAATACTTGAACATAATAGATACTTGTATTGATTAAATATTTTAACAAACATAGAACGTATATCCTAAATTTAAAACGCATAAAAACATGTTTTTATTATTATGGATTCTGTGTTCTACAAATATTTTTCTATGCCATGAGTAAAATATACTAATATATAATAATATAAGAAATAATTAAAGAAATTCATATTTTTATAGTTAAAAGAATAACGTTAAGTAATGCTAAAATTATATATACAATGTAAAAGTACAAGAAATAATTTTATTATAAGAAAGATAAAGTAAAAACAACGAATCTTATAATATTGTTTTAGGAAAAAAATCTTGTCAATATATGTATAATCAGTTTTTTTTTTTTTTTTTTTTTTTTTTTTTTTTTTTTTTAAATCCTTAATGTTAAAAATTTTATGAAATCTCTTCTAAAATTTATCTTCAATTATGTCATTTATGCATATTAAAATGCAAAGCTAAGACCAAAAAAAAAAGAAAGAAAAAATAAGTACCTTACTACAAAGTTAGTTAAAAAAAAAAATCATTCCTTTTGTATTAAATAATGTTAAAAAAAAACAGTAATTTCTCAAAATAAGAGTGAAATCACACATTTTGCCTATTAATTTAGTCGAAAAAAGAGTGAAAATGACTTATCAAAAAGGAGTGGAAATAACCACTCCGCAAAAAGGATGAAATTCACTCCTATAGGATAAGTGCATTTTTAATACTGGAAAGGAGTGAAAAATTACTCTGTCTGAGTTAAAATCGCTGGATTTTTTTAAGAGAGTATCTTGCGCATGCGCTGATTCGTTTCCTCTTCATGAGTTGTTGACTTGTTTCCTCTCATTTTTCGCAAGTCATAAGGGAGTTCGAACAAGATGGCTGACTTTGAATTTCAGTGCATCGCTGCTGCATAATCGTTGCCGCATAGTTATTAATATAATAACTAAATAACGACATTTATTTAGAATAAATAAACCAGGGGAGTCAATAAAAAGAATCACTCTTTATATACAGGTATGTGAAATGTTTCAGTGTTGTTTGTATATTATGTTTTATTATTATAAAAAGATTTTATATTATGTTGTATTACAAGTGGCTCCACACATTATTTTCAAGCAGACATTTTAAGTTATAATCTTGATGTGGAAAGTTGAAATTTGTATCTCGTGAAATTAGAATGATGTAGCCTCACCTATTTGCTTGTTTTTTAAATTATTATTTATGCAGAGCTTATAATAATTTCATTTTATTCATATTTTTATCTAATGAATTTTCTCGCACAGTTTTTGTTGTTTACGATCTAGAAATAAATTTAATGATGCACTATTATAGTAATAAAAAATATAGAGAGAGAAACATAAGTTGTTATATTTAAAAAAATAGTTTAATTTCTTATTTTTCTGATATATAAACAAACTATTTGTAAACAATTAAAGAATTTACAAGTTTTAAAGGGAATTGATTTTTACTAACTTGAAACGTATTAATTTGAATATTTGACAATTTTAAATTAGTTGATTTGATAATATGAAATAGTAAACTTTGTAATATAAGAAATAATAAATTTTGTAACATAAGAAATAGTAAACTTTGTAACATAAGAAATAGTAAACTTGATAAAATATAAATTTCTGCAGATGTTTTTACTAATCAAATACTTTTTACTATCGAAATTTTTAGAGCTTGTGTTTGATGATGAAATGAACTAAAAATATACCTCATTACATATTATAAATTATTAACAAAATAAATAAATCGTAATTCCTGAATTGATATTTGACATTTATACATGTGTCTTCTTGAAAAATGTTTTGTGAGTCTCTTGTACTATAACATATTAATAATAATAAAACACTGGAACATTTCACAGTAGTGTGACTGGATGTAAGAATGGCTTAGATGATTGAGTGATTTATGTAAATATATAAAACTCGCATAGCTAGAAGATTTTTTTCCCCCTCTTAAAATAATAATGATAAATAAATATCTCTGTACTACTACATCTAACTTAAAATGGTAATAAATACTAATATATATGGTAATAAATACTAACCGGTTTTGAAGGTAACAAAAATGACCTGATTATGTATATAATACATTTCTCATAGATATTAACCTGCACATGCAGGGGTCGATGCAAGGTTTTTTTTTTTTTTTTGTGGGTGGGGGGGGGGGGCATTTTGTGAAATTTATTATATTTTTCACAAAATGCCTCCCTTCCCCCCCTTGTCTAGCAATTGTATTGAAAAGAATTTGAAAATTCTTATTAAAAAAGAAAAAAAAAGGCTATACATATATAATTATAATGCAATGTTTAACTTTTCAGCAATAAAATGATCAATACTTCATTTTCTCTGCTGAAATTTATACAAAGTTAAAAGTTGATCATCTCATGTCAAGGGTCGATCCAGGCAAAATTTTGGGCCTTTTCAGAGCTCCTTCACAAAGATCTATTTAATAAAACAGGCTCCTTCACAAAAATCAATTTAATAAATTGGGCCCCTTCAGTAACATCTATTTCATAAACTGGTCCCTTCACAAAATTCCTTTTAATAAAACAGGTATCTTGAGAAAATTCCTTTTAATAAAATAGGCCCTTTCACAAAATTCTATTCCATAGAAACTTACTATTTTTATTAATTATTCATTATTTTGATATGTTTTAAAATGTGTAATTTGTAAACAATCTTTCGAACCTAACATTTATTAACATAACAAAAACTTTTTAAAGTCCTATTTGTTTTCCTTTCTGGTGAACTTGATTGTTTACAAATTACACATTTTAAAACACATCAAAATAATGAATAATTAATAAAAATAGTAAGTTTCTATGGAATAGAATTTTGTGAAAGGGCCTATTTTATTAAAAGGAATTTTCTTCCCTTCACAAAATTCCTTTTAATAAAATAGGCCAAAATTCCTTTTAATAAAATAGGCCCTTTCACAAAATTCTATTCCATAGAAACTTACTATTTTTATTAATTATTCATTATTTTGATATGTTTTAAAATGTGTAATTTGTAAACAATCTTTCGAACCAAACATTTATTAACATAACAAAAACTTTTTAAAGTCCTATTTGTTTTCCTTTCTGGTGAACTTGATTGTTTACAAATTGCACATTTTAAAACATAACAAAATAATAAATAATTAATAAAAATAGTATGTTTTTATGGAATAGAATTTTGTGAAAAGACCTATTTTATTAAAAGGAATTTTGTGAAGGGATTTGTTTTATTAAAAGAAATTTTGTGAAGGTGTCATTTTATCAAATTGATTTTTCTGAAGGGGCCCATTTTATAAAATTGATTTTTGTGAAGGAGCCTGTTTTATTAAATGGATTTTTGTGAAGGAGCTCTGAATAGGCCCCAAATTTTGCCGGGATCGACCCTTGACATGAGATGATCAACTTTTAACTTTGTATAAATTTCAACAGAGAAAATGAAGTATTGATCAGTTTATTGCAGCTAAAGTTAATCATTGCATTATAATTATATATGTTTAGCTTTTTCTTTTCTTTTTTAAGTATGAGAATTTACAAACTCTTTTCAATATAATTGCTAGACAAGGGCGGGGGGGGGGGAGATGCTTTCATTTGTGGAGTGCCGCTGGGCACCTTAGAGTAGAGGTGCCATTATTCTCCCCTGGGTGCCATCCTTTCACCCCTTGGGGCACCCTGTATTAGGGGTGCCATCCTTTCACCCTAGTTAAGGGTGCCATTTTGGCTCCCCTAGGGGTGTCACCAGTGAGACAAGCCTTTCACCCCTTTTGGGTGCCATGTGTCACCTGTAGTTTTAACAGTGTAATCTTGTGACATATCGCTGGAAAGATCTCTGGAAGAAAAATAATTTAATAAAATTAATTTTGTACTACGATATTTCTTAAGAAATTTATGACTAATTAAAGTTTTAACTCTTGATTTCATTAAAAAAAAGTTAAAAAGTTTTCAGAAATCTAAAGGTTCTCCAATTCACTGTATTTCCAAAAAAGTGCCGGTAGATTATAGGATTGCTATAATTAAATAATTTTAGTGTACAAAATTCGGTTTTAAATTCAGTCATATGGAAATAATAGGACTCCATCTTAAATAGGACATAATCACCATGGCACCCTAGAGTCATTACCTATCATGGGATATCATTGAATTAATTATACGTATGACAAGATTTAATAGAATGAAGAAAACTTTTATGAATATCTTTTTAAGTTAACAAGTCTAACAAAATACTGCAACGATTCTATAGATTAAACTTCACACCATTCGTTTGGGTAGTTTTTGCGTTGTTATATGCGGACAGACGGACGGACCAGACGATGACTATAGGTGCTACGTATTTATATAATTACCAACGCACCTAAAAAGGAGATAGAGACGAAGAGAAGAAGAAAAGCTTTATCAGTGATAAATATATATATATATATATATATATATATTAATAATGCGAATACTGAAATTAAAAATTCTATTTGAAAGTTGGCAAAGTAATTTAAAAATAAATTCCGAATATAATAAAAATAATAATGTAAATTAACTCTGATTAAAATGTGCAGTTCTTTGTTATGTTCAAGTTCATGCCTAATGTAACGAAAATTCAGCGTAGTGCTGTGAATTCTCAAGTTTTTTTTTTTTCTTCTTAGTCAACTTTTCACTATAGTATAAGCTTCACTGCACTACACTGAATTTTCCATCTATTAGGACATTTAAACATAAAAGCGTAACTATTTGAAGTGATTTCTCATCGAACAGTTTTATATATATATATATATATATATATTAATTTTTGCAATAAGTTTATATATATATATATATATATATATATATATATAAATTACATCTTGGAAAGTAAGCGATTTTTGTCTCATAACCGTTGTTTATTTTGTCCTTTCAGTATTGTTGCATCCGGAAATCGAGTTCAAACTGTCCACTTTGACAGCATTTTCTGAAAGATCTTCTGCCTTTACCGAAAATCGATAAAAAAAAAAAAAAACCCATCGAATTACAAAGCTTTTGAATAAGAGCAGCTGCCAATTTCATGCGTTTGTGAATGAAAATGAATTCAGAAATGTGTCAGAAAGTTAGAACACCCTTAAGGTGTGTCTCAAATGACCTGCTCAACAGCGCGAAACTTTCTGACACATTTTCTGACTCATTTTTAAACGCAAATACATGTAATTGACAGGCACGAATATGGAAGAGATTTGGAATCGAAATGAGTTTTTCATTTTTTGATAAATAAATTACTTATCGAGTTATAAGCTATTCGTGTCACGTGACGACCGGTTTTTCTCCTGTGGTAGCGTGAGACATTGTATATATAATTAATAAATTCCATTTATCGTTTGAAACGAAAAAACTTTATTTTAAATTAACACATTAAAAAAAGAAAACAAAAGTAAAAATGAAAAAATATGATTATTCATATTCATGCTGTGAAATTACAATTTCAGAAAATCCTAAGATTCTGAAGTCTGCTCAAAGACAAGCTCACTCTAGCTTGTTTCACAACCAACTGATTCAACATTCAACTCCTTCCACTTTCTACTGCCGTCAGCAATTTCACTTCCCAGGGGCTTTCCTTGCATTCCAGGAATTTCCCAGAAAACATTGCATGTCGTAGGGGCCCAGTTCTTTGTATCCACAAGAACAATACTTTACAATTCTTATCTACTCATTCAGATAACATACCATTCAATACAAAGCATGTATTGCAGCTTGGCTTATCTCAAAGTGAAAATGAAATTCACACTATTGATAGAATTTTTGTCAATAGAGATCAGTCTGTCAGATTATTTTCATTCCAGAGAGATTATCCTTTTTCCACAAATAAGGGAGGAGTTGAAACATGTCAACTCATCACACTCCCTTCTCTAGCTCTCACGTCCTGAAATTCGTTCCGAAACGCCGACTTTGACAGTATTTTCTGAAAGATCTTATACTTTTACTACAAATCAAAAACGTGTTTCGATTACAAAGTTTCTGAATAAAAGCACCTGCCAGTTTGATAGATTTGAGAACAAAAATGAATTACAAAATGTGTCATAAAGTAGCCAGTTTTTATTTCAGAACAGCCTTAAAAACCCAAGTGCCTGAAATTTTCCTTTGTTATACAATGTGCGTAATCTTATTATTTTTCCTCTCTCAGCTAAGCTTTCCTTTGGACAAGTTTTTCTGAGACAAAAGCGAAATATCCCTAAAAGGGAATCTGGTTACAAAATCGTAGCCAGAATTTTTTTTCGGGAGGGGGCAATCTTTTAAATTTTAAGCTATAATACCCTTTTAAAATAAAAATACATGAATCGACCTGGACCTGTGGCCCACTCCTCTGGCTGTGACCATGCTTGACCATGCTTTTACTTACTCATCATACGTAGTGTAGGGTAAATCTTGTAATCATTTTGAAAATCGAAAAAAAAAAAATGACGAATTTACACTGGAGATTCCGAAAAACATATTTTTAGAAAAAAAAATTACCGTCCATCTGTCTGTAAACGCTCTAACTCCCGAACAAATCGAGATAGAGATTTGAAATTTGGTGTGTACTTAGTATGTAATAATGGGAAGAAGCTTATTGAATTTCGGTAACCTCGATGATCCGGAACTATTTTTTTCGGACTCTCGAACTATTCGTTCTGATAAAAGGTATATAAAAATTTTCGAAATTGTTTATTTTAAGGAGGGACTATAAAAGACAATTTAAAACAAAACATAAATTTTGCATCAATGATGAAGTCGATCGGATCATGAGTTGCCGAGATATTTGTAATCCTAATTTCTACACGCTTCGATTTTTCCTGACCCTGTATTTCATTCAAATATCAAGTCAAAGATATATTTTAATTGGAAATGAGATGCTTAATCTAACGCAGTAAACCATTAGTTAATATGATTATCAATTTTGGAGTAACAGAGCATTTAAAGTTTAGGACGTCATCAAGCCACGATTTTATTCGAATTGCAATGCATTTTATAAATAGTTTATACATGTTTTATTTTCATATTTTATATTATGCATATCCATGATGGGTAAGTATTACGGTGGCCCCCCAAACCACTAGTTTCTTCAGCTGCCTCATCGGGAATCCGTTGAAAAACCGCTGACTTTGACAGTTTTTTCTGAAATATCTGCCTTTACCAAAAAATGGAAAACATCTTTTGATTACAAAGTTTCTAAACAAGAGTACCTCCTGATTCGATACATTTGCGAACAAAAATGAATTAAAATATGAGTCATAAAGTAGCCAATTTAGATTTGAGAACAGCCTTAATAGTGTTTTTACGCATTTAGGCTCTCATAGTGCATATAAATATGAAGAGAAACTTCCTCATGTAAGTAAAAATGCTACTATTTATTCGCTACCCTGATATATATATATATATATATCCTAGCAGTAAGCAGACAGTGATAAAGAGCTCAGGAGTAACTTAACTTCCGTTTTTGTTTTGGAAAGACAGGACTCTTGTTTTCATTTCTCTTCCCCTTTCGCGATGTACCGCACTGTTTTTTCTTGCCTCCGTGTGCAGTCTGTGTTTTCTTTTCTTCGATGTAGCCTTTTTTCTGTGTTTGAAAATACCTTGAATAAAACATTTCCTTTTTATGTCTAAGTACCTGCCTTTTTCTTCTTTACTTGCCGCAGGCCGTACCGACTAAGAAGTTTTTGGGAACCGGGCATTGCCTTAATTTTGGATCCTTTAAATTGGTTGATTAATTCGGTCAATTTGCTTTTCTGTAAGGGCCGAAACCAGTGTTGAATTCAGACACTTTTCTCCGGGAGGGATTTCTGTAGCTCTGGAGGGGGGGGGGGGCATTGTTGAGTTTCGGGGTTCCGGGGGGGGGGGAATTGCACTTTTTACATATAAAAGCATAAAATCTCAAATCTTCCAGGGGGGACATTTCACTGCTCCGCGGGGAATGCCCCCCCCCCGGGCCACCCCCTGAATTCAACAATGGCCTAAATTAAGGGGGGGCAGAGGGGGCATGTGGCCCGGACGCCACAACAGAAGGCAAAAGGGGCGCCACATGAAAATTTGGTCTGTCGTTTTGTACAATATATACATAAAATTTGAGTAAAAATATCTTTTAAGCTGAAAAATATCTAAACATATCAGCGATAAATAAAAAGAGCGGTATAAGAGATATTTTCATGAAACTGTTGTAGATAGTGCACGAAGATATTTTACGGAATTGGAATTCATTGTTATGCTTACAGTAAATCCTGGTTTTCGAGTTCGTAAGACAAATTTAATTATTTTATTGAAATAATTTGTAATACTACAACTACAGTAAAATCTGGGAAAATGAAATTTTTCTATAATGGAATCCTGTATTATATTAAAAAATTACATGATCACAATAAGGGGCCGTTCAAGTATTACGTAAGCAGTAAAGGGGGAGGGGGGGTCCAGAGTTTGCTTATTTTCTCTGACAAGGGGGAGGGGGGGGTCACGACAGTTCTTACGTAAACATTAAACAATGAATTTGGTGGTTTAAACAATGGTTTGTTTAATGCAATAAACAACAATATATTAAAACCATTTTGTATTTTTTGATATCACAATTCCTATATGCCTATTTATATAAATTTGTATGATTAATAATGTAATTTATTGGTAACTTTTTATCTGTCAAGAAGTCTTGATGTATAAACTGTCATAAAATCTTACGTAAGCAAAGGGGGGGGGGGGGCTAGCATTTGCTTATATTTTCTTACAAGGGGGGGGAGGGGGTACAAAATGACTAAAAATATGCTTACGTAATACTTGAACCCTAAGAAAGAATATACCAACAATTATACCTGCGGAAGCCTGAAACGGAAGCCTGTCTAAACCTGAATTTTTCCGGTTCCTTTTTCTTCCGTTTTCACAGGTTTTAATGAAGAAATATTTGACAGAGCTGATTACGAATTTGAATGTTACGTATTTTATGATTACATATTTTAAATTTTAAATTTTACATTGATTGACATTGACATTACATTTACTGATTTACATAATATGATTACATATTTTAAATTTTAAAATATGTAGACTAATAGCAACTTAGTAAAATTATATTTGTAAATTTACTTTGCGGAGGAAGGGGGGTAGGGGCGCCAAAATCCATGTTTTCTCCGGGTGAAAATAAAGCTAGTTTCGGCCCTGTTTCTATATTAATCGTTTTCATATTAGAGTAGTATACAGATTATGCAAAAAAATTTTAAGCCTAATATCAAAGCTAATTTTTCAGCTTGTTAGGGTTTTGTACTTAATAAGTAAAAACAGAACCATTATAAGATCACTCCTATGTCTGTCTGTCCGTCTGTCAGAGCTCTTTTACTCCTAAACTATGCGACGCGGAAAGTTCAAACTTGGAAAAGTTATAAAGTCTATTGACCCACATATTTTAAGATTATTAGCCATTCACAAATATGTTTACGAAAAAGTTAGGGGGGGGGGGGATTAAGTTACTTGAAAAAACAAATTTTCTTTTTGTATATCGTGCGGGATATCATGTGAAAGATCTCGTAATATCGAACTCAAAAATACTGTTATGAATTTTGTATATATCTGTAAATATTCCATTTGTTTAAATTTATTTTATTTTATTATTGTGAAAAATGCAGTATTATTAATGTATTTCCTATTGAGCATCATGTAACTCAATGCTAAAGGCCTCAGATGGTTTGCAAGGAAAACAACCTTACACCCTCATCTTTATAATGGAAGTCTATGGAGAAATCGCCAAGGAATGGGTTTATCGCCAAGTTCGCGATGGTTTTGGCGACTTATTTTTGTCGCCAAATTTGGCGATATATCGCCAAATGTCGCCAAGTTGGCGACGGATTTGGCGATTTTTTGTGCAAACCCCCCCCCCCCCCCCCTTATACCTGTACATTGGGATCCTTTCTCGCTTAGGTTCTCTATCGAAAGTTAAAGCACTTTCTGGTAATTTCTACCATCTGAAGGCTCTGGAATAATCTGGAAAGATCTCTGAAACCTATATAAGGACCTCCATCAGTTCAGTTCAGTTAGTTGTCTGTCAACTGCGATTGAATTCATACGAGAGGCTTTGCATTGAGAACTGTGTTTCTCGGATTGATTTTGTCGTTGATACGTCGTATTGAACGCATTGTTTCTGTGTGAAATTTTGCTGTGCTTTTATTGGATTTGAAGATTACTGAATATCTTGTAATTTTCAGAAGATATTGGTGTTCGTATTGCACTGTTTATAGTGAATAAAGCCTTTTGATTGTCTTATATATTGGCATCAGTCCTTTCGAACCCCGAGCTCACAACAATACATTTGTTTTAATTTTAGGTATTATATTTTTAGAGATATCGTCAAAATTACCCCTCCCTCTATTTCTGAATCTACTGGAACTAAAATTATGAAAAAATTAGGGGTAGTAGGAGTTTATTTAAACTTTTCTGGAAAACTATAGCGATTTTCCTAAATAAAACAGTTTTTGAGAAAAACGCATTTTTCCGTTACACAGAAACTTTACTTTACGGACAGTCAGTGGGCGAGTGAACGGGCACTCGAGATATCTCGCGACGCAGAATCATCCAAGGATAGTTGATAACGATTTTCGAAAAAAATTGTCGGTAATTAGCCGAGATATTAATTAAGTTATTTGAAAAATAAATTATTTTTATATATCGTGTTTCGTATCGTTCGAAAGATCTCGTAACACCGAACTCAAAAATATATTTGTTTTAATTTTGGTATTATATTTTCACAGATATCGTCGAAAGTGTACTGCAAAAATGTGCCCCCCTCCCCCTCCTATTTCTGAATCTACTAAAATTAAAATTATGAAAAAAATAGTGGTAGTAGGAGTTTGTTAATCAATAAATAGTAAATAATAAATTTAATGTACGGAACCCTTTGAGCGCGAGTTATACCCACTTGACCGATTTTTCTTTTAAAAAAATCACACACACACACACACACACACACACACACACACACACATATATATATATATGGCGTGGATTGCTGAAAAAATTATTAAAACTTAAAAAAAAAAACAATTATAAAAAAATCATAAAATAACAAAATTTCCCCCCAAAAAAAATTATAAAATAAAAATACCATTTAGGAGGGATGTGGTGGGACTGCTGAAAACAGCTACAATTAAAAAAACTGGTTTTATGCATTTAATCATTTTACTTACATCACAACATCATTTCTACAACATAAATAATACACTCTTCCTTTTACTCACACAATGTCTCATCATACGTTACTAATTATTGTACTTGTCTTCCCATATCATCTTTATTATATTTAAATTTTATTTACTTCATTTAGTTTCCTCACATTTTAAATATTATTTGCTCTGTCAATATTTTTTTCCCTTTCTTTTTATTCTATTTTATATTCATCCATAATAGATGGCAGCACTAGCATTTTTATTTAACTTGTCTTCAATTTTACATTTTACTTATAATTTTCTGGGATAGATGACAGCACTACATATTTTATTTTATATTATCATTTTTCTCAGCAATGTTTGAGCATCTATGTGCAGCTATTTTTGATCTGGTGTCTGGCTGATTGTCAAGTAATTACAATCCTTTTACATCTAGATACAAATTTGTCTTTTTTGGTGAGTCTTGTACATTATTTTATGTTCTAATTATTATTTAAGTTGAATATTTTTTTATTTATCTAATTTCTATTTCAGTTGCATATTTATTTATTTATTTTGCTATTTGAACCTCATGTCGGTTTTTAATTTTCTTGTTTCATTTTATTTTGTTATTTGAACCTCATGTCGGTTTTTAATTTTCTTGTTTCATTTATATATGTTATTAGGGGCTTAATAGTGTCAATTTTAGGCATAATGCTGACAATATTTGATGAAATAACATATACTTACTATGAATATTCTTATAAAGCTCTTCTGAAGATTCTATAAAATATTCATAGTTTTTCAATTTTGCTTTTCCCATTTTTGCTTTTTTCATCCTTTTAAGTATAATGAGCCGAATTTGCTCAAATTGCCCGATCTCAACTACGAAGCCTCATGTTAAGAAAATAGACTAATATTGAATACTTAAACATAATACGTGCAAAATCATAGATGAGGGAACATTATTAAATGTACAAAGACGGATTTAATGAAAAATTGATAAACAAAAAGAAAATATAGAAGCAAAATATAACCAATCAATGACCTTTTTTCTTGAAATGTCACGTTATCCTTGTGCACAGACATTATTCACCCATTACAGGTGTTATCCTTGTTATGTACAGGCGTTATCCTTGTGCACGTTATCCTTGTGCACGATTGCACAGCAAAATGCCACGTTATCCTTGACGAGAGCGGATGGTAGTTAACAGTTACAGTGGCGGTTAATGAAATAAATATCAACTATTTTAACAAATTGAAATATAAATAAAATAGATCAACAAAAATATTTTATTTTTAATTTAAAGTATACATAATAATAATAATAATAATAATAATAATTTTCTTTTTTGTGAATTAAAATATTTGCAGTTACAAAATTAAGAGATACTTAATGATACGATATCCTGAGTGATAATCGACGCATATTTTTATCAACAGTACTGCCATCTATGTGCAAAAGTTATCAACATATACACTGGCTTCCAAAAGTTAAGGTACAACAATTTTTTGACACTCACTATTAAAAGAATGAAAATAAATGTACAAAATAGGATTTATATGATTGATCTTAAGTAACTTCAATAAAACCATGCAGCAATTATACCCATCTCTTTTTTTTTTTTTTTTTTTTAAGAATTGAACACTTATATGGCAGGTGGGAATAACTGCGAAAATCCCACTTTTGTAAATTTGTGTGGAATTTTTTTATGCTTGTTGATCTTCAATTGTTGGTCCTAAAATATTGTTGTCCATATGTAGGAGATGTCGTTTACCTGATCCGTTAAGATGGCGGGCGGGTTATTATCACAAGTTGATGCTGTTAGATGTCGTAATGTGTCACGTAATTTGGTCCAAAGACACTGGGAATAATTTGTATAAAAAAATTCAGTATCAAGAAGACTTGTTCTAGACCGCTCATGGGTTACAACCCCTGCACAAGATCGCTTTCTATATCTTTTGGCCCGAAAGAGGAGCATCACTACTGTGGCTCGGCTCATTTCAGATCATCGTAAGGCAACAGGGATGACAATATCTTCTACTACGGTGCACAGACGTCTTCACAATTAAGGACTCTATGCAAGACGATCCGTTGTGTGTGGCCTTATTCATCGATAACACAGTAGTGCTCTTTTATGCTGTCCAAGAGAGCACGTTACCTGAAACAGAGAACAATGGGCTTACTTATTGCTCATAGACGAGTCCCGATTTGCTTTGGAGAGTGATTCAGTTGGTGTGTTGATCTGGAGAGAAGAAGGCATCAGATTGTACCTATGTAACATTGTTGAAAGACACAGTTATAGAGGAGGTGGAATCATGGTTTGGGCTGGAATCTCTCCGGTGGTCACAGTAACCTCCATGTATGCCATGGAAGAACTCTGACTGCTGTGAAATATCGGGACGAGATCCTTGATCCGTTTGACACACCGTATGCTGGTGCTATTGGTGATGAATTAATATTAAGGAATGATAATGCCCGATCGTATTGCGCTAGAGTTGTTGATTAATATCTTGACGATCAAGGTTTGGAAATGGTTAGCTCAACCTTCGGCCCTTAATCCGATAGACCATCTTTGGGACTATCTTGGCAGACAGGTGGCTGCCGTAAGTCCTCCTCCGAAGTCATTAAATGAGCTGGAACAAGCGTTAAAATCCGTATTCATTTTTGTAGTAGGTACTACCTTCTATTGTTAAAATAGTTAAATATTTATAAATACTATGTTATTTAAATAGATAATAAAAGCTAGATAAATAATAATGCTTGTATCATTTAAAACAGGGGAACTTTAAGTAAAATAATAAAACTTAGTTAATATTATAATTAAAAATTAGAAAATATAATAGAATATGTTTAAAAATTGTAAGTCAATCTGAAAGAAAAAGAAATGCCTTTAAAAATTTGTATAAACATATAACACTATATTAACGCAAAAACTTTATAATTAATCTGTAATTAAACATAATATAAGAATAAAATTATAAATAACTTTAAATATCTTTGAAAAGCTTAGGGGTTATAATTAAACAGGATGATTATAATTAATGTTCAAGTTTCAAAACGCTCTAAAAAACGAACCACTGATTAAAATGACATCAAAATTGAACGGCATATTATTGAAGAAGGGAGAAAGAACATGAACAACAAAAAAAAAAAGTCAAAAATTTTAGCGACAGTTGGCGCTGTAAGCGTCAGAATTTCGACTACAAATGACAAATCGTAAAACAACGGCTAAGGCGTAAGTTACAGGATAAACCAACTGTACTGCTCAGTGTGCATGACTGTACAGGTGTGATACTGTTAGTTACGTAAGCCCATCCACCACGGCAAGGTCGTATCACATCGGATGGGTAAAATCGGTTTTTAATTGTCCTGAGGCCAAAAACCGCATAAAAAGCATCCATCCAATCGGTTTTTAAGTTTCGCGAGACTGGCGCAAAACATGTTCAATATGCTGTCCACCGTTGTGTGCAACAAGATTAAATCAGGAAACAGCATGTTCCACAACCGATCGAAGTGTCACTGGGGTCAAGTTCAGAATGTGTTGCGCAATGCGTGTCTTCAGTTCAGCTACGTTGACAATCGGAGTACTGAACTACATCTTTCTGATAACCCCACAGCCAGAAATCACACGGATTAAGATCAAGTGATCGGGCCGGCCAGGCAGTAGGAAAATGACGACTGATAATTCTAGCATTTCCGAAATGCCGCCTCAACAACTGCTTCACTCGATTTGCAATGTGCGGTGGAGCGCCATCTTGCATAAAAATGATACTACACAGACATCCGCGCTTTTGCAGAGCTGGAATGACGTCATTACGCAAAAGAGACTCATAGCGCTGACCATTGACGGTAACGGTAACAGGACCGAAAGCACCCGTCTCCTCGAAAAAATATGGCCCTATGATAAATGATGCCGTAAATCCGCACCACACAGTGACCTTTGCAGGATGAAGTGATACTGGGTTCGTTGCGAGTGGATTTTCTGTTGCCCATATTCGGCAATTCTCTGTATTGACATATCCCGTCAGATGGAAATGGGCTTCGTCTGTTCACAGAATTTTCCACGGCCAATCATTGTCCACTTCCATGCGAGCAAGAAATTCCAAAGCAAAACCCTCTCTTACTGGCAGGTCAGAAGGAAACAACTCCTGCACATGGCAAATTTCATACGGATAGCATTGCAGGATGTCTCGTAGAATGTTATGCACCGTGCTCACAGGCCTGTCCAATGTTCGGGTAATTCTCAGTGCACTGCATGGTTGCACACCACCGCTCGACTCCTCCTGAACTGCTGTGGCCACTTCTTCAACTACCGCCAAATCACATCCTTCCTTTCCAATTTTCCTTCCTCTACCAGACTGCTCATCAAACGAACCTGTATTTTCGAATTTTTTTATCATTTTCACCAGACCCATGACAGTCATCGGTCCAACGCTTTTTTTTCATACCCTTGAGGGTCTTGAACTTCTGCAGGGCTACTGGTGCAGAATCACCGTTCTTGTAATAAAGCTTTACAAGCAGAGCGCGGTCCTTCATTGAGACACTCATGGCGAACGTCTGAGACACGAAATGAGGAAACGTCGTTTACCCAACGCTTTTATAACACTTGAAATTGCCGTGCGCATGCCAGGTATTTTAATTTACATCTTCTGAGGCTTACAGCGCCATCTGTCACTAAAATTTGGAACTTTTCTTTGTTCATGTTCTTTCCCCTTCTTCAATAATACGCCGTTCAATTTTGACGTCATTCTAATCAGTGGTTCGTTTTTTAGAGAGTTTTGGAACTTAAACTTTAATTATAATCACCCTGTATTTATAGATTAAAATATATTGATACATATATTAGATATTAAATTTAAGAACTGAAAACTAATGGATATTTCTATACTATACCATAAAATACACCAAATACAAGAAAATAATATTAGAAACTAATAACCAGCAACTTAACCTTCCCATTTAAAAAAAATTAAATAAGGTAAGTATATAAATTAACCCGTACAACACCACCCAACCTCCATAAACATTAAATAGAATGTACCTTCCTAGCACTAAACTATCCTCCATTTTAGAGAACGTTCATGTAATATATATATATATTGTTATGAATTTTGTATATATCTGTAAATATTCCATTTGTTTAAATTTATTTTATTTTATTATTGTGAAAATTGCAGTATTATTAATGTATTTCCTATTGAGCATCATGTAACTCAATGCTAAAGGCCTCAGATGGTTTGCAAGGAAAACAACCTTACACCCTCATCTTTATAATGGAAGTCTATGGTAAAATCGCCAAGGAATGGGTTTATCGCCAAGTTGGCGATGGTTTTGGCGACTTATTTTTGTCGCCAAATTTGGCGATATATCGCCAAATGTCGCCAAGTTGGCGACGGATTTGGCGACTTTTTGTGCAACCACCCCCCCTTATACCTGTACATTGGGATCCTTTCTCGCTTTGGTTCTCTATCGAAAGTTAAAGCACTTTCTGGTAATTTCTAGCATCTGAAAGCTCTGGAATAATCTGGAAAGATCTCTGAAGCCTATATAAGGGACCTCCACCAGTCCAGTTAGTGAGTTGTCTGTCAACTGCGATTGAATTCATACGAGAGGCTTTGCATTGAGAACTGTGTTACTGTGATCGATTTTGTCGTTGATACGTCGTATTGAACGCATTGTTTCTGTGTGAAATTTTGCTGCGCTTTTATTGGATTTGAAGATTACTGAATATCTTGTAATTTTCATAAGATATTTGTGATCGTATTGCACTGTTTATAGTGAATAAAGCCTTTTTATTGTTCTTATATATTGGCATCAGTCCTTTCGAACCCCGAGCTCACAACATTTGGTGTCAGGAGTGGGGTTGAATGCCGATTACCAGAGCAATGGAAGCGCAACTGACTAAATTATTGGAGAAATTAGGAGAGATGGATGAGAAAATGACTGCGAATCAGGCTGAAATGAAGAAGGATATGTCAGCGATGGATGAGAAAATGACTGCCAACCTTGGCGAGTTAAAAGATGAAATGAAGAAGGAAATGTCAGCAATGGATGAGAAAATGACTGCAAATCTTGGCGAGATGGATGAGAAAATGACTGCCAACCTTGGCGACTTAAAAGATGAAATGAAGAAGGATATGTCAACCAACCTTGGAGAGTTGAAAGACTTAATAGAGGATAAAATAACATCTTTAAATGACAGAATTGACGGCGTGGAAAACAAAGTTGAAGGAAGATTTCAACAAATAGAAGGAAAAGTAGAAGAAATTCAAAGGACAGCCAATACCGTAGAAGAAAGAGTAGAAGAAAAAGTTCAAAAGATCGCCGGGACCGTTGAAGAAAGAGTAGAAGAAAAAGTTCAAAAGATCGCCAAGACCGTCGAAGAAAGGATTGAGAGTGTAGAAAAGGAGTTGGAAAATGTGAAGAAACAAAAGATAACTGCCGAAAACTATCCCGAAGATATCAAGTATCAAGCTATGCTTCCTCGGGCCTCTATTAAACTCTCGACCTATGACGGAAAATCCTCATGGCCAGTTTTTAAGACACAATTTGGGATCGTAGCGGACGCCAATGGATGGGATTCCCAGACAAAGGCTTGCCAGTTAGCTGCTTCTCTACGAGCCGATGCTGCCGAAGTCCTGCAGACTTTGCCTGCAAATGAACCGCTGGATTTTGAAACGCTCGTCAGTGCCTTAGAACTGCGCTTTGGCGAAAAATGCATGAAGGAATATAGCAGACTCCAACTCAAATCTCGACAGCAGAAATCCACTGAATCCTTGCAAGAGCTTGCTACGGATGTCGAGAGACTTTCACACCTTGCTTATCCTGGCTGTCCGACTGAAATTAGAGAAAGTTTAGCTCTGCAACATTTTATTGATGGTGTGCGTGACCCTGAGATCCAGACAGCACTCCGGATTGCAGATCTCAATGATTTAAAAGGGGCTTTGGTTTACGCTCTGAAATTCGAGGCAGCCCAGCAAGCTACTAGGAAAGATCGATACTTTGTGCGAGCAGCCAACCTGCCTGAGACGTCGGATAGAGCTGTGGAGTGCTTACAGCAGCAGATGAATGACATAATGAGAAAGATGAACTCCTTAATGGCCAACAAACCTTACAGGAAGATCAAGTGCTGGAAATGCGGTGGAGAAGGCCATATCCAAATCGACTGCCCAAAACGACCCAGCACCGAAGGTAATAGCTCACCCGCTAACGGAGAGCAAGAAAACTGATTATTGACCATCTTGCGGGGCGGAGGTTTCCAGATCTTAAGAAGCCTCATTTTCAAGTATGTGAAATTTCTGCAAGAAGTTGCGGCGAGAACGGAGTTTTTCTAGTCGGAAGTGTGAATGATTTGCCCTGTAATATGATCATCCATACAGGAGGCAATGTGAGCATCATTCGGAAAGATCTAGCTCAGCGGCTGAAAGAAAAACTCTCCTGGACCCCGCCACGTGTAATCCTTCAAACTGTGACAGGAGATAAGATCGACATATTTTGGAAGAATGACACTGGAAATAAAGTTTGGGAACGCCGCTTATCGCCATACAGTCTACGTGGCCGATATTTCAGACCCTTTCATACTCGGACTGGACTTTTTAAAAGAGCATGGATTTACACTGGATTTTAAGAAGAATGAGTTACGCTCTGCTCAAGAAGATGTCACTGTTTTCAGACTTGGAAATGAGTCCGGGTCTATTCAGAGGATCACAGCCAAGGCAGATGTTATCATCCCTCCTCGGACCGAAATGATGATACCTGGATTAACTGGAAACGAAAGAATTTTCCAGTATGGCTTGACTGGATATCCTGAGAAGAGCCCAAAGGGAGTGCTAATAGCATCAGCGCTAGTAGATCTGTCGAGAGATGTGATACCTGTGAGGATGGCGAATGTAAGTGAAAAGTCTAGAACTATCCAGAAGGGTGAAGTGCTTGCTACCTGTGCTCCAGTCACCTGTGTTTGCAAAGACCCGAGCTTGACGTTGTCGGAGCCGCCTACAAGTTTAACACCCGAAATTGGACGAAATGAGAATTTATCTCCTGAGCAGAGACATGCCGCAGAAAGACTGTTCCAGGAATTTAAGGATGTGTTTTCACAAAACGAGAATGATATAGGTCGCACTTCTCTGACACGTCATAGAATTGATACTGCCGACCATCCACCGATTAAACAGCATCCAAGACGCTTGCCGTTCGCAAAACAAGAAGAGGTTTCTAAGCTCTTACAAGAGATGCAGAATAGTGACATCATCGAACCGTCATCAAGTCCGTGGGCCTCTCCCATCGTGTTGGCCCGAAAGAAAGATGGCTCCACAAGATTTTGTGTGGATTATCGTAAACTTAACGATATCACGAAGAAGGACAGCTATCCTCTACCAAGAATAGACGACACGCTAGATACTCTTTCAGGACATAAATGGTTTTCCACGCTGGATTTGAAGAGTGGATATTGGCAAGTAGAGATCCATCCTGATGACAAAGAGAAGACCGCATTTACTACTGGACAAGGACTTTGGCAATTCAAAGTTATGCCGTTCGGGCTCTGCAATGCTCCAGCAACGTTCGAGCGCTTCATGGAGACAGTGTTAAAAGGCCTGACTTTTGAAGCTTGTCTCATCTACCTAGATGACGTCATCATTGGTGGCCGCACGTTTGAAGAACATCTTGGAAATATTCGAAAAGTGTTAACGAAGCTAAGAGCGGCGAATTTAAAGCTGAACCCTCTGAAATGCAAGTTCTTCCAACGCGAAGTAAATTATTTAGGACACATCATCTCAGCTGAAGGTGTTCGAACAGATCCTGAAAAAGTGTCTGCAGTAAAGAACTGGAAGCGTCCGGAAAACGTCCATCAGTTGCGAAGCTTTCTGGGACTATGCACTTATTACAGAAAGTTTGTACAGGGGTTCTCCAACATCGCAAGACCCTTGCATAGGCTCACTGAAAGCAAGCAGAAGTTTCTATGGACACAAGAATGCGAGAATTCCTTCCAGCAGCTGAAAGAAGCTCTCACATCCTCTCCAGTCCTAACCTATCCACACCCCGACAAACAATTCATTGTGGACACAGATGCTAGTCATGAAAGTGTCGGTGCTGTACTTTCCCAAGAAATAGATGGCCAAGAACGAGTCGTAGCATACTGGAGCAAATGTTTGTCGAAACCAGGGCGGAATTATTGCGTCACTCGTAAGGAGTTATTAGCTATAGTAAAAGCCATAGAACACTTCCATCACTATCTCTATGGCAGGAAATTTCTCCTTCGTACTGATCACGCATCCCTAACATGGCTGATGAATTTTAAGAACCCAGAGGGTCAAGTAGCCAGATGGATACAACGACTCCAGGAATACGACTTTGACATCAGGCATCGCAAAGGCTCATCGCATGGAAACGCCGATGCCCTATCAAGAAGACCGTGTCCCGAGAGCTGTCGCTATTGTTCCAGAGCGGAGAGCAAGTATAATCCCGAATATGTCATACGCCAGACGAAGACTTCACTATTGACGCCACCAGATCCCTGGAGTGATGAGAAGATTCGAGAAGATCAAATGGCAGACTCTGAGATCAAACCAATATTGGAGTTATTAGAATCTTCTAGCACGAAGCCCAGTTGGAAAGACATCTCGACTTACAGTCCTACGACAAAGCAATATTGGGCTCTTTGGAACTCTCTCCACGTCAGGAATGGTGTCCTGTTCCGAAAATTCGAATCGGAAGATGGGAAGACATCTCGGTGGCAGATGGTACTTCCTCGATCCCGAATACCAGAGGTCCTCAAAGAATTACATGGCAGTCCCACTGGTGGCCATTTTGGAGTAATGAAAACATTACATAGAGTCCGAGAGCGCTTCTTCTGGGGAAAAGCGAGAGCTGACGTCGAACGATGGTGCAAATCTTGCGATGCATGTGCAGCTCGAAAAGGACCAAAGAAACGTAGCCGAGGAAGACTACATCTCTACAATGTAGGAGCACCTTTCGAACGCATCGCCCTTGACATCCTAGGCCCTCTGCCAAGAAGTGCTGATGGCAACAAATACCTCCTTGTTGTCATGGACTACTTCACGGAATGGCCTGAAGTTTATGCCATCCCTGATCAAGAAGCTTCTACGGTTGCGGATGCCTTGGTACACCAGTGGATATCAAGGTATGGAGTCCCCCTTCAAATGCATTCTGACCAGGGGAGAAATTTCATCTCTGCTGTGATTGAGGGTCTCTGTCAACTTCTCGGAATGGACAAAACTAGGACGACGCCTTTACATCCACAATCGGATGGCATGGTTGAGAGATTTAATCGTACCATCCTTAACAATCTCTCACTGCTAGTCTCAAGAAACCAACAAGACTGGGACCAAAAACTTCCCTTGTTTCTTCTCGCCTATCGCAGCGCCGTCCATGAAACAACCGGCTATTCCCCGTCTCAGATGCTTTTCGGTCGTGATCTTCGTCTACCTTGTGATCTGATTTTTGGTCGCCCTCCAGATGCGCCTTCATCGCCAGAGGGATACGTGCAGAATCTCCAGGCACGATTTGAAGACGTCCACAACTTGGCTCGAGAGCGGATCAATATACAGACGGAGAAGATGAAGACCAGGTACGACACGAAAGCCACGGGACATCAATTCAAAGAAGGTGACAAGGTTTGGTTTTATAATCCGACTCGACGCAAAGGACTTTCTCCCAAACTACAATCGCACTGGGACGGTCCTTACACAGTCCTAAACAGACTGAACGATGTCGTGATTCGGATCCGAATGTCACCAAGTTCGAAGCCTAGAGTCGTTCATTACGACAGGCTGGCTCCATACTATGGCCATAGTACTTAGTTCATTGATTGTAAATAGTGTAATGTAAATAATGTAAATTAGTATGACCATGGTCTTGTATATAAATTAATGTAATTAATTATTTTGCTTAGCATTATCATTTTGCTTTCCGATCAAAGGTTGAACTGCCCGGGACGTGCAGTCCTTGATAGGGGGGCATTGTTATGAATTTTGTATATATCTGTAAATATTCCATTTGTTTAAATTTATTTTATTTTATTATTGTGAAAATTGCAGTATTATTAATGTATTTCCTATTGAGCATCATGTAACTCAATGCTAAAGGCCTCAGATGGTTTGCAAGGAAAACAACCTTACACCCTCATCTTTATAATGGAAGTCTATGGTAAAATCGCCAAGGAATGGGTTTATCGCCAAGTTGGCGATGGTTTTGGCGACTTATTTTTGTCGCCAAATTTGGCGATATATCGCCAAATGTCGCCAAGTTGGCGACGGATTTGGCGACTTTTTGTGCAACCACCCCCCCTTATACCTGTACATTGGGATCCTTTCTCGCTTTGGTTCTCTATCGAAAGTTAAAGCACTTTCTGGTAATTTCTAGCATCTGAAAGCTCTGGAATAATCTGGAAAGATCTCTGAAGCCCATATAAGAGACCTCCACCAGTCCAGTTAGTGAGTTGTCTGTCAACTGCGATTGAATTCATACGAGAGGCTTTGCATTGAGAACTGTGTTACTCTGATCGATTTTGTCGTTGATACGTCGTATTGAAGGCATTGTTTCTGTGTGAAATTTTGCTGCGCTTTTATTGGATTTGAAGATTACTGAATATCTTGTAATTTTCATAAGATATTTGTGATCGTATTGCACTGTTTATAGTGAATAAAGCCTTTTTATTGTTCTTATATATTGGCATCAGTCCTTTCGAACCCCGAGCTCCCAACAATATATTGTGTGTATGTTTCTTGAAGAAGTAATTCACAAAAAACCAAATGTGTAATGTATATTCTTATATTTATGTATGTATATGAATGTCGACAATTATCTTTTAGTTATTCATGAAAAAGTGAAGGCAATTGCAACATATTAAACATTTATACAAAAAAGACAGAGACAAAACTGGAAGGACTGACTCTCTCTAAAATAAAAATGTATAAAATTAAATTTCCGAAAATCTGATTGTCCTGAATTCATTACAAAGTGATAAAAAAAGAGTAGATGACAGAAAGCAATATAAAATTCTGTAATGCATAAGGATACTTTCACTTTCGGAACCGGTTTCGAAAGTGGAAGTATCCTAAAAAAAAAAACATCCAAACGAAATCCAAAAAGTAAAAAACACAGCCTCGAGATTGTAGAGATCGACCTCAGCTACCCAATGCAAGAAAAAAAAAATCACTTAAGAATATTGAAATGCAAACGAGATAATAATTTTAAAAAATTACTCCCATAGAATTAACACTAACGAGTTTTCGCATGAGTGAAGTAGCATCTTAACATAAGCACGCTTAAGGTGAATTATGCTTTTAACATGAATTGTTCTCATAACTCTGTCAAAATGAAGTCAAAGATTTAATTACTGTTGACATGTTCCAGTTTTAACTTGAACAAAATTTTAATTCCCATTGAAATTTCCGTTCACAAGGTTCGACTGTATATCATTTCATTTAGATTTAATCCTGCGTTTTAATTAAAAAAAAAAAAATCAATATTTTCGAATTTAGGTTAGATTATTTCATTAAGCCAAATACTACATATATGAATGGTGTATATGCAAAAGTCACAATTGTTACAGGTTTAGGACTATGTGCAACTAGTTGTTATGACAACAAATATGTCACAAAAAAAATTGTACTAATATATTATGTTTATTAATAATAATTAGTTTTTTGCATTTTTCTAAAAACTAAGGTTAAGTGGAGAGTGTGAATTTTGCATCTAAACTCTTCATATAATACATTTTCATCTGGTAAGTCATCTCACATCGTGCTCTATTTTGAACACTCCCTTTGACAATTTCGAGTGTTTACAAAGTTGTAACTCTTTCCCGTCACCGTATTTAACCCTCTTACTCTCCTCGTGTAAGAGGGAGAGAATTTACCTCTCTAAAAACATCTCGCAGAGTGCTAGTACATCCTCGTAACTCACTGACTTCACCCTTGTTAGTGCGATGCCTTCTTTACACAAACAACAAATAATGTGTCATTTTGAGGTTTGAGATCGCTGCATTAGAATTCTTTATGAGTAAGAAACTGCATCGCTTGTGTAATTTACACAGCATTCTAACTGTGTGTCAACTAAATTTCAGAAGTGGCTAAAGACAATAGAGGTTTATTCGTGTCTGCTGTCTAATCTAACTCTGATATAATTAGGATGAAAATTTCATGGAATTGAGTCGATATAATCGTCAGATTTCCCGGTAAGGCGGTATTAAAAAAAAATATTTTTCCACGCTCAACAACTCAAAATTTTGAGACACATTCTCAGACTCATTTTTAAAAGCAACAACAGGAAACTTGGCGGCGTGATTTATGAAGATATTTATAAGGGCCCCATGTTTTTATTTTTCGTTCAATTAATTAGAAATTGATTTATAGACAATTATTTTCACAGTACGATCTTTTTTTTTTTTTTTTTTTTTTTTTTGTTGTTGTTTCCAGCGCTATCGCTTCGGGAAATTCGGTTCAAAATGTCCACTTTGACAGCATTTTTTGAAATATATTCTGCCTTTATCAAAAAATCGAGACAATACGGACATTATAAAGTTTCTGAATAAGAGAACCTGCCAATTGGATGCATTTTAGAGCAAAAATGAATTTACAAATGTGTCTCAAAATAAGCAGTTTGGATTTGAATACACTCGTAATAACAAAGTTTAAAGCTGTTGGTCAGTCGGATCTCAAATTCCCCTCGCTGATTTTAAATCTAATGAGAAGTTAATGCATTTTTTTTTTTAAACATTTCTTTTTCTTTTCGGTGTCTATCATTTTTTTCTTTATCCCGTTAGTAAGGAGCAAGTGATAACTTATGTAGGTGATCCATACTCCAAACCGGTGGTAAAACAAGATTCGTACGGTGTCTGGTACAGGCAAAATAGGATTTTTCAGAGACAAAGGGTGGCCATTCACAAAAATTTGGGAAGAACTTTGTTTAACGAAAAATGCAAAAATATGTCCTGAAAACTGAGGCACTATAAATAAAGATACGATAAGTTCCCAAAAAATAAAGTTGTTTTACCCTGTTTTGATAGGACAAAAAGGGGAAATTCTTTATGAGGAAGAGACTGCATCTCTTGTGAAATTTACACAGCATCCTAACTGCTCTTTCATGAAGTATAATTTTAGACTTTTTATTCAAAAAAATTGTCGTAACTTTATAACAAGTGATTGTATCGACTTGCGAATAGTGTTGTGGTATTGCGATCGCATACATATAATTAAACATATCATATCATATTAAACGAAAAGGTTTTATTTAAAAATAACAATAAAAAAAGGCAGTAAATTTTGAGATGATATTACAAGACATTTTTGTACATCTCAGGAATCCCAAAGACATGGTCCGTCTTTCCAGAACTCAAAAATCAGTCTGCCTCTTCATAGCGAAAAGCTCCTTCTCTTCCTCGCTGCACAATCCTTGACTTGATTGACACACCGCTTCTTACCACAGGGTTCTTCGAATTCCATTTCTCTAGTCATGCTATTCATACGAATACCTTCCTGACACATTTTAAACCTCTTCAGACAGTCTTCTTATAGAAAGAGTTTACACACATTTAGCAAGGCTATACAAAGCATGACATGTATTTCATTTTTACTTGAAATGGTCAAATATCTTTTCCCTAACATAATCCTCTTACAATACATGCCAATCGAGATCTATCACCCCACTTTATTATGGGATTATTTTAATCTTATCAGAATTATTTATGCTGATAGCCCCATAGCATCACAGTGTCATTCGATTCAAATTAGAAAATGCATGGCAAACAATATCCCACTCGACATATTTTAAAAAAAGACCCCCCCCCCCCCCCGAGTTAAAATGCCCTCTTTTGCCTCTCCCAAACCACAGTAAAGGAACTTTTTGAACTCTTCGGATCTTCATTTCTAGAGCCAAAATTAAGTTCTTCCCAAATTTTCGCGAATGATCACCAGCTGATGTTGCAAAACCCTCCTTAACCTATACTTAAGTATAATTTTCGACTTTTTATTCCTAAAACCTGCTGTAACTTTGTAGCAAATGTTCGTATCGACTTGCGGATGGTGTCATCCAATCAGAATTAAAAAGCACATAATAAACTATACCCCACTTGACCTATTGAAAAAAGGTAGAGTCCCCCCCCCCTTCTTTGAGTCAAAATGCCCCTGCTTTTGTGACCCCCCCCCCTCTCAAAAAAAAAAATCATGGTAAAACAACTTTATTTTATGGGGACTCATCGGATTTTCATTTCTAGTACCAAAACGAAGTTCTTCCCAAATTTTCGTGAATGGCTACCAGTTGTCGTCTATTACGTACAAAGAAAGGTTCCGAGGTCGGTGTCACACACAATGTGGTGAGCGTTTGTGTATCGATAGAATATAGTTAGTATATAAATATATGAAAGCCATACAGCGCAGCATGAACATAGAACTAAGGACTTCTAACGAGATAGCCTTTCCAAGAAGAAAATCGCTCCTCGAAAAATGTCTCAAATAGGTGGCGCATGTGTAGGACAGCTTCTCCATACGTCACCAGTTTGTCTGCTTCTTCAAATCGTCTGTCGTCTGGTGGTTATCTGATATGCAGTTTCGGTTTGATGTTGTAGGTGGCGCTGCCTTAGCAGGGATTCTCGCCAGTTGCGCAGAACTGTGCACGTAGCTGTACAGCTGCCATTTCATTCCAAAGTCGCGACACGATATTAACAGTATTTCGTTAGAAGTCCTTCTCTAGTTCTATGTTCATGAAGCGCAGTATCGGTTGTCTTAGGAAAAAGGCCTCAAAATTTACATCACAGTTTATAATAGGATAAATTTCTTCGTTTGGCAATCGGTTTTGTAACCTGATCGGTATCGCGCTGGATCAGTGCAGTTTAACTATGGAATTCTGCGAATTTAAAAGTACAATGAAAGGTAAAAGAAAAAAATAGGTGATTTATAATTTCTATAGACCAGAAATGTTCGTTGTTATTTAAAATTCTTTACAGTTATTTAAATGAATAATCTACTATTTTTCACAGATAAATAAAGTATGTGATGTAAATCTATAGTATAATATAATTTACTTTAATTTCAATTTATTATACAAATATTTAAATATTCTTTTAAATTTTTAATATGATTTTTTTTAAATATCGGATTCTTGGTTTCTTGGTTTTGTCTTTACTAACCTACGTAATAACTATTTTTTAGCAATTCAATATCTCTTTAGAACTTATTTTTAAGTACATGGGCAGTTATTCTAATTATAAACTGTTGGAGAGATTTAAAACATATATATGAAACTTGCAGGGCGTTACTCAAACCCATAATAATTAACTCCTCCTGTCAGAGACACACCAATTATCTTAACGGCAATTTGAGGGGAAATTGTGATCGTGCAACCTGGGATAGCTTTTTTGTATTAAATAAAAAAGGATGTACGGCGTTGTGTTATTTTTTGAAGAAACTTATCCTTAAGGTTGACCCCTCAAGCCCGCTGTAAAATCTTACTGAAAGCAGTAGTTTAAACCAACATATATATTACTCTAGATTAAACATCACACTATACACTAAATAAATGCTGGAGTCTAAATTAAGGGTAAAATAAAAAGGGTTTTATTTACAGAAGATAGATATAAAACATAAAAAAAAGCAAAGAGTAAAATAATCATACAAAAAGGTAATACACATTATATTCACGAGACTTCATTTTAACAATATAATATATTAATCAATTGAGTTATTAATTTCTTATTTTAATTATTTAAATTTAAGTAAGTGCTGAATAAGTTTATGATAATAATTTAACCTTTACATACATCCTTGATCCTGGGGATGGCAAGAGAAGCATAATCTTCTTAACGTTAATTAATTAATTTAAAAATATTTACACAGTATCTGGGTGAATAATATCTACCTGTACCTCTCAGGAGAATAGCAGTCATAGAGTAGTTCACCAGTAGTTCTTGCTTCCACGGGCACATATTTAAAAAAAGGTTTGAATGACTTAATTATAATTGTAGGCTGTTGCCTATAGCACTGCAGCCTATATAGAAAAGCCAACTTTCATGTTGGTAGCAAGCTGCTGAAAAAGATGTCCTCCTCTTAAGGATTTTTTTGATGGAAGTGATTTTTGAGTTCTAGCGAAGTTTTCGTTATTTTTTTCCTTCAGAGGGGTGTAAAAAGTATTTACCTCCTCTTAAGGATTTTTTATCCAATGATGATGTTGGCGGTCAATTTCCCTGCTCTCTCGAATCACTTTTGCTGGTCGCCGCGTATATCTGATCATCACGACGTTTGTCATTCGCTCCAGCCATATTCCGTCTCTTAGGGACTCCTATGTACCACTCCTCTCCTTGTTTTCCTGGAATCGCCGGTTCAATGTATATCTTAGCACATTTTATGACCCCTCTAGATTGTCTGTCATAAATCCTTGTTTGTTCAGCATTGCTGAACTGTCAGTTTCGGCGCCTGCCTGCTTTCTGCCCTTGTAAACACGGCCACCCATATCGTTGCCGTTGTTTTGATTATTTTAACGTGGGATGCGGGATATACCAATATCTTAGGTTCTATCCAGCATTATCTCCCCTCTTGAAAAAAAAATGTAATCGGAGAGGACATTTTTGTGTAAATTTGTTTCCGGAAATCACTGCTCATGTAGAGTGTCCAAGCTGATTCTAGAAGATTCAATGACAAACTCGTATAAAGTTGACATAACACATGAGTCCTGAGAACTGGAGGTTAAATGTGAATGTCTGTACAAAGTCCACAGAAAATGTGAAAGTTCGATATAGAACACTGTAGAAAGTTCACAAAGAATGAGAAAGTGTGATGTGGTGAAGACTGTGAAAAGTTCATAGACAATGGGAAAGTACGATGAGGCGAACACTGTGAAAAGTTCACAGATGATGAGAAAGTACGATGAGGCGGACACTGTGAAAAGTTCACAGATGATGAGAAAGTACGATGAGGCGAACACTGTGAAAAGTTCACACACAATGATGAGAAACTTGCCATTGCGTCATTTAACTTTGAAGTGTTGTGACCATATTAATTGTAAATCCAATATTGTCATTTACTGACCCAGTACTGAACCGCCAAAATATATAACCAAAACGCCAAAACGTGCCAAATTATGCGCAATGCTATGAAATATAGCACAATTTTGTATACAATTTCACAGGAAAGTAATATAAATTAGCATACATAAGCATATAAAAAAAAAGATTGGCAGTCATTTGCATTTTAGACACTGTAAATAACACATTAATACAATATAAAAAATAATATGTGAGGATTACAATTCCATTTGGCCCATTACATATACTATATGTGAGCGAGTACAAAAATATAATGCAAACTTTTCTTATATATACATAAGAATGTAATCTCATAAATAACATATTACTGTTTCTTTTAATTTTGCATTAAGAAATAACATACTTTAACTCATGAACCAGAAAAATATACATAAATATACATGTTTTCATTTATATTGATTTGTTGGGATAGAGAAAAAAGAAAAAAAAAAAACATATCAATGTAGTCAAAATTTTCCCATCTTTCCTTCTTTTCTTTTTATTGAAGAAAAAAAAATCGTTTAATAAAATATTCTCAATTTTATAAAATGAAAACAGTTCTAGCATTGATATTTTAATAAATTTATGTAAAGAAACAATTTATTCTTCGCATTATATATACAATTCCGTCGAATTATTAATTAACAGATAATGAATTGAAATAGAAGAGAAAAGGCAAAAAAAATGAATTATTCGTTTTCATTTGATAATATTTATTTCTATTATTATTTCCTCTTTCTTTTTTTTTTTTTTTTTTTTTTTTTTTTTTTTTTTTAATTTGCCCAAGTTTTGTATGTTTCCTAACAAAAAATTCAGTGTAATTTATCCTCCATATAAGGTTGTTATCAAAAACAAAAGAAAAAAAATAAATTCCTAATCCAAAAACATTTCTATAATTTTCGTCAATTTTTATTATTATTACAATAAACAAAATAAAAACTGGATGATGCAATCTCCCTTGTTTATAAAATGAGCATCGTAACTGAAGAAAAAGAAAATCAAAAGCAACCGTTGCCTTTTAATCTAACCAGGGATAAACGAATTTCTCTTAGCTGAAAAGATGATGGAGAGCAAGTCCCTCGCCCTTTTCCTCTACCTTTGAGCATCCTCAACTGACCCTGTAATACGTCGCGCTATCTCCCTTACAAATTCTCCCCGCGTAGATCGTAAAAATCGATTGTACCAGGTGCGTTTGGTACCCTACACCGGAGAATCTTCGTCACCCTTTTTTTTGGAACACGCCCACGGAACGAACCCCCCTTTTTTTTAATTGTTTTTTTTGGGTTGTTATGAATGACATCATCGTGTTGAGCTGTGTTTTGTTGATTTTCAGTTGCTAGATTATTAATTTCTTCATTCTGTTCTGCCATGTAAGTGTTAAGTTGAATGACTTTGTTTTTTAGTTTAAGAACATTTTGTGAAAAGTCTAATGTGATGTTGTTGCCCCTTAAAAAATCATACCCAAGTAGGATCTGATAATCCCTATCAAATTCTTTGTTTGTCACATAAAATGTACCAGTGGTGCAAATGCCCTCTAAGCGAAAAGCAATTTTTATACAGTGTTTAAAAAAATAGTTGAGTTTGTTAGGGTTTTAATTTTAATTTGGGTACCTAGGTATTTAAATTTTATGTTTTCTTGCTTTATTTTGTCAAATATACCTGGGGACAGTAGCGACACAGCTGCTCCCGTGTCACATAATCCTTTTAATTTAATATTATCAATGCTCATGTCAATTATGGGTAATTGATTATCTTTAGAATTATTGACACTGGCAATAGTTTTATTTAAAAATATTCCATCCTGTTGTGTTTTGTCCTTAGTATCACTGTTAATTGCACTTCCTTGTGCATTTATATCCATAAGAAATCCAAATCCCTGAGGATAACTGTGAGCATGAGAGTCGAAAATGTTAGGTGTATCAAATTGTTCGTTTGGTGTTTTAAAAGTCCCGCTGTGGGGTGACTCACGCGGGTGCGTTTTATTAATGTTAGTAAGTCCCCCACTCAGTTTTTTGGTTCTTTTCTATCTTTGTCATCTGAGTTTCGGTTTGTGTTGCTTGAGTTTTTATAGTTGTATTTTTTATTGTAGTATTTTGATCCTGGTTTACCTCTAGGCCTATCAAAATTACCCCTCTGTGCATTTGTGTTTTCATAATTTTGCCCACAATTGTTTGCATAACCTTGTCCAAAATTGTTGCCATAATTTTGCCCACAATTGTTTGCATAACTTTGCCCAAAATTATTACCATGATTTGGCCCATAATTGTTACTATGCATCTGCCCGAAATCCATATTTTGAGCTTGGCCAAAGCCCGGGTACTGCTCAAAACTCTGTTCAGAATTATTACCTGAGCTTTGCCCAAAATTCTGTCCAAAATGACCTGAGTGTTGCCCAAAATTCAGTCCAAAATGACCTGAGTGTTGCCCAAAATTCTGTCCAGAATTAAGGCCTGTGTTTTGTGCAAAATTTTGTCCAAAATGCCCCCCTTGCCAATTAATGCTTTGCATGGGATACTCCGGACGATGTAAATTTGAATTTTGTTTGGTGTTGTTAGAAAATTTATTATTTTGGAAAATCTGATTTTTGTATTGTGGTTTTTTTTCTATTTTATAATTTGTCTGGTTACTATTATTCCTTTGATTAAACCAACAATGTTCCGTTTCGTGATTGTTGCGCTTACACAGCTCGCACCATTTAGATTTGGCTCCTATTGTATCTTTAGCGTGAATTTTTAAATTATTTAATTCAGTCATTAAAGTCTGAATCTGTTCGGCGCTGTTTGCATTTAATTTTATCAGGCTTTCCACTAAATCGGATTCATTTTGTTTCTTTACCACGTTAATCTCCTCTAAGTTGCACGCGTTGTAAGCTTCTTCCATTTTGAGTGCTAAATTGCATGCTTCTGTAAAATCTTTCGGGGAGTTTTTGCGAACATCTAAACTGAAATCCGCTCTTAAACTATCCAGAAATCGTGTCAATTTAATCAAATCAATAAATTTGGTGGACCCATTTTGACCTTCTTCGTTGTTTTTACTGATGTACTCTTTTGCTATTTCGTTGAATTCGGTGATGAATTCCTCTACAGTTTGCGATGGTTTCTGCTTAAGCGTAAAAAATTTGTTTTGGATTTCGGAAAATTTCGCTTTGGATTGAAAGCATTCTATTAGTTGCTTTTTAAATTCTCCGTAATCTGTTTCACTGTTTAATTTGATGTTTGTCGCCAATTTTTCCCTTGCGTTTGCAATTAATTTTGCTTTCAGAATGATTAATTTACAATCATCTTTTAGCGAAGTTTGTGCTATTAATTTCTCGAATTCTTGCAGGTAGAATTCCACTCTATTTCCCTTTTTTCCGTCAAAAGTTGGAATCAACGACAAAATAGTGTCTACACTTGGTGTAGATTCCGCCATTGTTGCGTTTAGTATAGATTTTTCTGCCTGATTTCGTTTGTTTTTATGTTGATTTCTTGTTTTTGGTGACAAAATATCAGTTTGTCCCCGTTTATTTTTGTTTTTTTTTTCTGAGTTGTTTGTTTGTATAGATGAATCGTTGAGATTTCCACTTTTTCTCTTAAATTTTCTTTTATTATTTGCCATACCCCAACGCAAAATAAAATTTGTAAGGCATTTTAACAAGAGATCAGATTACTACAAAACTTGTTCAATTTTAGTTATTTTTAATTTTACGTTAATTCTGCTGATATAAGTATTAATAATTATTTAAAAATCTAATAATTCCTACACTTATTCTTTCCTTTATTATTATTATTATTATTATTATTTTTTATTAATCAGCAGTTTAGTGAAAAAAAAAACATCTCAAAAATGAACTTTTTTTTTTTTTTTTTTTTCAATTGTTCACTTATAAGTATGCAAGAAATACACATAAAATAAATAGATAATAAAAGTTTATCAGCTTATCACTGGTATTATCATTAATTTTATCTTTTATTTTTCTTTATATGTATGTATATATATATCTTTTTTTTTTTTTTTTTCAAGGATTAGAACAAATAATAGTTCATTTTTTTATCACTTTCAAATATATTTGCATGAATAAGTCAAATAAATATTTCAGAGACAAAAATAATATGCAATCTTTCAACAAAAATGGTCTAATTCTTAGGAATTGACCTTTGAAACCTTTGTTTTCATATGAAGATTATTTGCTTGTAATTACAATCGCGACATATAAATATGCAATATAAAAGACAATTTTAATTATGCAAATGCAATTGAGTGCCAATACCTTTTTATTATTTTTTTTTATGTATAACCCATACCCTAGGATCAGGATTTTACACTTTACAGCTGATATTATTTATCATTTATTTTGTATTATTATTGTTATAATTGTAATTATTCTTATTATTCATGCAATTACCGAAATAAATTATATTAAGTAGTGTGATGTTAGCTTACAAAAAAAATATTAAATACTACTAGCAGAATAATATGAGAAGTAAAAAAAAATATATCTTATTATTATTATTTTTTTTAAATGGATATGTTTAGAGTAACTAATTATAAAAATTTATGTAAATAATAACTTCTATACATTTATTGAGTAAATTTATCAATTCTAAAAGAGAATATTGAATATAAATAAATTTAGTTTCTTTAAATGTCCATCATTATTATTACTATTTAAGTTATTTCATTAGATCTAAGATATAAGTTCTTAATCCAGTACAAAATATTTAATTATCTAAAATAAGCTATAAATTGAATAATTAAAAGGGCTGGATATGAAGAAAGCTGAACACCAGAGAAATTCCTGTGTCACATGCACCAGTAATAATTGGTTTTTATCTGTTGGAGAGATTTAAAACATATATATGAAACTTGCAGGGCGTTACTCAAACCCATAATAATTAACTCCTCCTGTCAGAGACACACCAATTATCTTAACGGCAATTTGAGGGGAAATTGTGATCGTGCAACCTGGGATAGCTTTTTTGTATTAAATAAAAAAGGATGTACGGCGTTGTGTTATTTTTTGAAGAAACTTATCCTTAAGGTTGACCCCTCAAGCCCGCTGTAAAATCTTACTGAAAGCAGTAGTTTAAACCAACATATATATTACTCTAGATTAAACATCACACTATACACTAAATAAATGCTGGAGTCTAAATTAAGGGTAAAATAAAAAGGGTTTTATTTACAGAAGATAGATATAAAACATAAAAAAAAGCAAAGAGTAAAATAATCATACAAAAAGGTAATACACATTATATTCACGAGACTTCATTTTAACAATATAATATATTAATCAATTGAGTTATTAATTTCTTATTTTAATTATTTAAATTTAAGTAAGTGCTGAATAAGTTTATGATAATAATTTAACCTTTACATACATCCTTGATCCTGGGGATGGCAAGAGAAGCATAATCTTCTTAACGTTAATTAATTAATTTAAAAATATTTACACAGTATCTGGGTGAATAATATCTACCTGTACCTCTCAGGAGAATAGCAGTCATAGAGTAGTTCACCAGTAGTTCTTGCTTCCACGGGCACATATTTAAAAAAAGGTTTGAATGACTTAATTATAATTGTAGGCTGTTGCCTATAGCACTGCAGCCTATATAGAAAAGCCAACTTTCATGTTGGTAGCAAGCTGCTGAAAAAGATGTCCTCCTCTTAAGGATTTTTTTGATGGAAGTGATTTTTGAGTTCTAGCGAAGTTTTCGTTATTTTTTTCCTTCAGAGGGGTGTAAAAAGTATTTACCTCCTCTTAAGGATTTTTTATCCAATGATGATGTTGGCGGTCAATTTCCCTGCTCTCTCGAATCACTTTTGCTGGTCGCCGCGTATATCTGATCATCACGACGTTTGTCATTCGCTCCAGCCATATTCCGTCTCTTAGGGACTCCTATGTACCACTCCTCTCCTTGTTTTCCTGGAATCGCCGGTTCAATGTATATCTTAGCACATTTTATGACCCCTCTAGATTGTCTGTCATAAATCCTTGTTTGTTCAGCATTGCTGAACTGTCAGTTTCGGCGCCTGCCTGCTTTCTGCCCTTGTAAACACGGCCACCCATATCGTTGCCGTTGTTTTGATTATTTTAACGTGGGATGCGGGATATACCAATATCTTAGGTTCTATCCAGCATAAACTAAGAATCCAAGATTAAAAAAAATTCAAAAATAAAGTAATTAGTTGTTCAAAATACGATATATTTTGAAGTACTGTTATGATTGAAATACTATATTAATACTAACAGAAAAATTTAAATTTAACAAATAATTAAAGGAGCGTATTATAATTTTATGTAACGTATTTTATTTCAGTGTGAAAAATAGTAATTTATTTACGTAAAAAAATATTAAATAAATTTTAAAAGAAGCAAAATTTTGTGATCTATAGGAGTACTAATTGCCGTTATTATTATTATTGTTTAATTATTTATTTATTAATTTTGACTTTACTTTTCAATAAATATATAAACATGCAAAATTTTATAGTGTTAAATGTATCTGTATAATTAAACTGTATTATAAAAATATATTAAATAACAGAAAAGAATTTGAATTGCTAAAAATAATTATTACGTAGACAGTTATTCTAATTACAAAATAAGGAATAAAAAACATATTAAAAATATAAAAGCATATTTTTAATAAGTCATGAAACTTTTTAAATGTTTTTATAATGAAACAAAATTAATATAATCTATTATAGATTTATATCAGGTATTTTAATTTATTTTATTGTGTAAAAATAGTATATTCATTTAAATAACTGTAAATAATTTACAATAACAACAAATATTTCTTGTCTATAGAAATATAAATTGTCTATTTATTATTATTATTTTTTTTTTTTTACTTTCCATAAAATATTTAAACATGCAGTATTTCATTGTTAAAACTGCACTTATACGCTAAAAAATACATATGTAATTTATATTTTTCGTAAATTTCACTGATTATACATATTTTTTGAATTGTAGTTCTAAAGTAATTGATAAAAAACTTCGTTGCGAAAAAAAGGTCCAAGTGGGATTCGAACCGGAGCAGAAAAACTGCGTAGCTTGGTCGGTAACGACCAGGCTACGAAGTCATTTGCCGGCTTTCATATATTTATATACTAACTATATTTTATCGATTACACAAACGTTCACTGCATTCTGTGAAACCGACCTCGGAACCTCTCCTTGTTAATCAATTTTTTTTTTTTTTTTTTTTAACCAGTATTAGCCCCCCGGGATAGCTCTTGGGAGCGAATGTCTCGTATTTCTCGGGATCCCTGTTCCGCATCCGGCCTCTTTCAAGTATTGGGCGGGGTCCTTTCGCACCGTCCGTATCATTGTTGAATTCAGACACTTTTCTCCGGGGGTGGGGGGTTGCACTTTTTAACCATTAAAAGTATAAAATCTCAAATCTTTCGGGGGGGGGGGGGGGCATTTCAATGCTCCGGGGGAATGTCCCTGAATTTAACACTGGTCCGTATGTCAATGGAGTCCAGTAGTAGACGTGACACGTGAGCAGTATCTTAGCAGGATTCGTACGTACGTTTTTACCACAATTTTTTAACAGAATTTTTCTATTTAATATCTAAATAGCAGAATTTGCAGACGGCTCGTTTAATTGCAGTATGTGTAATACTTTTCTTCATTTAAGTAAGGCGAAACATATTAAAAATTGCCGTAAAATGGTATGAAATCGAACACTGCTTAGTTTTAGTAAACTCTGTTGCTAATGTAGATTTTTTCGATTCAGGAATCTTCCATAATCCCCACTCAACTAAAGTTTAAAAAATGCACATTTAAATTGAGGATAAATATCACTGAATATTAAATAATACTAATAAGATCATAAATAATACCAAGAAGTAACTGAATTGAATAAATTTAAAAATTTAAATTTAAAAATTGATTCGTTCATAATAAGAGTGTCCTATTATATTTGTTAGAACTATGTCGTTGTTGTTGTTGTTATTATTATTATTATTATTATTATTATTATTATTATTATCATGGCAAAGCTTTGGGATTAGGCTGCTGTCCGCCATCCTTTTTTAAAATCAAAACATATTTGTTTGTTTTTTTCTCATTTCCAAAATAATTTTCATCCATCTTTACTTATTATAAACACGTTATTTAATTTTATTGACTAATTTATTTATATTTAATAATAAAAGTTAAAATGTTTTGATTTAAAAAATGAGATGGCTGACCGCGGGCGATCAAATTATATATTTATATTTATTATTGTTATTATTATATTATATATTTATTTATATTTAATAATAAAAGTTAAAATGTTTTGATTTAAAAATGAGATGGCTGACCGCGGGCGATCAAAACATTTTAACTTTTATTATTAAATATAAATAAATTAGTCAATAAAATTAAATAACGTATTTATAATTAAGTAAATATGGATGAAAATTATTTTGGAAATGAGAAACAAAACAAATATGTTTTGATTAAAAAAAAAAAAAAAATGGCGGACAGCAGGCTTATCCCAAAGCTGTTCCTTATTATTATTATTATTATTATTATTATTATTATTATTATTATTATTATTAACAGATGTAAATAATATGTACATACTCTCACTGCCGAATGCGCCTGAATTAATTAATTTATAAAATATGACTGTTAAATTTGAGATTTGAAAGACCAAAAATGCATTAAAAAATAAACACTCACACACACAAAAGGATTTCGGACTTTACTCAGTTATCATGGAACTGATATTAAAACGAGCAAGAAAATAATTTAAAAAAAAAGAAAGAAAAATAATTCAGCAGTGCTCAGCAGTCCCTTGTGTTTATTTCCTTCAACTAATTTGACGTATTCCGGTTTCTAGACGCACCGAGATATTAAGTTCAACGTGTCCCATGTGGTCTAGTGGCTAGGATTCCTGGTTTTCACCCAGGCGGCCCGGGTTCGATTCCCGGCGTGGGAAGTTGGAGGTTCCATGGTGTAACGGTTAGCACTCTGGACTCTGAATCCAGCGATCCGAGTTCAAATCTCGGTGGAACCTTAATTTTTTTAAAAATGAAGTTTTATTATTATTATTATTTTTATTATTATTATTTTTTTTTCAAAAGTTAAGAAATATGACATTTCTCTACTTTTATTGTTTTTTAGTTGTTAAGGACTTCTGAGTAAAACATTCTAAACTGACATCTTTTATTTATTTGTGTTTTCTTTACATGCAAAATTATTTAAGGACTCAATCCACAAAGGGGCTACTTTCAAACACATTTTTTAATTCATTTTTGTTCGGAAACGCATTAATGGGCAAATGTTGCTATTCAGAAATTATGTAATCGAAACACGTTTTTCATACCCTTTTTTTTTTTAAGTCAGAAGATCTAGAAACATTCTCAAAGTCGGCATTTTGAACGGAATTCCCGAAGTTTCAGCGCGAGAAATAGAAAAAAAACGTGTTGTTACGTGACGCAATCGCTTATAACTCGGTTAGTAATTTATTAAAAAAAAAAAAAAAAAAAAAAAAACGGAAAACTCATTTCGATTCCAAATTGCTTTAATAGTCAGCTCTGCCAATTTTATGCCTTTCCGTTTAAAAATAAGTCAGAAAGTTTCGCTTTGTTGAGCAGGTCATTTGAGAATCACCTTAACGCCATTCTGATATATTTTTAAAAATACAAGATTTATTTATTACTCAATAAATGCAATTGAAATAAAAGATAAATACTATTCGGTAATGATATATATATTTTTTTAAATACAAGATTTATTTATTACTCAATAAATGCAATTGAAATAAAAGAAAAATATTCGATAATGATATATATATTTAAAAATACAAGATTTATTTATTACTCAATAAATGCAATTGAAATAAAAGATAAATACTATTCGATAATGATATATATATATATATATATATATATTTTAAATACAAGATTTATTTATTACTCAATAAATGCAATTGAAATAAAAGATAAATATTCGATAATGATATATATATATTTTAAATACAAGATTTATTTATTACTCAATAAATGCAATTGAAATAAAAGAAAAATATTCGATAATGATATATATATTTAAAAATACAAGATTTATTTATTACTCAATAAATGCAATTGAAATAAAAGATAAATACTATTCGATAATGATATATATATATATATTTTTTTTTAAATACAAGATTTATTTATTACTCAATAAATGCAATTGAAATAAAAGAAAAATATTCGATACTGATATATATTTTTAAAAATGCAAGATTTATTTATTACTCAATAAATGCAATTGAAATAAAAGATAAATACTATTCGATAATCATATATATATTTAAATACAAGATTTATTTATTACTCAATAAATGCAATTGAAATAAAAGATAATAAATATTCGATAATGATATATATATATTTTTTAAATACAAGATTTATTTATTACTCAATAAATGCAATTGAAATAAAAGATAAATACTATTCGATAATCATATATATATTTAAATACAAGATTTATTTATTACTCAATAAATGCAATTGAAATAAAAGATAATAAATATTCGATAATGATATATATATTTTTTTTAAATACAAGATTTATTTATTACTCAATAAATGCAATTGAAATAAAAGATAATTGCAAACAGATTTTGTTATTAAAATTCCTTCAGTCCAATAAAATAAAATTTATCCGACAAAAAAATGTTGGTCATATATAGTTAACAATTCAATTCGCATACGCATAACATTGGCTATTACGAAACTTTGTAATTGAAAGATGTTTTTCATTGTTTTTTTTTTTTTTTTTTTTTTTTTTTTTTTTTTTTTTTTTTTTTTTTTGGGGGGGGGGGGGGGGGGGGGAGAGGATTCTTTTTTTATTTTTATTAAAGGCAGGAGATCTTTCAGAAAATATTGTCTAAAAAGTCGGCGTTTTGAACCGAATTCCCTATGCAGCAACACGAGAAAAGGGGAAAACGTGTCGACACGTGACACGAATCGGTTTATAACTCGATATGGAATTTATTTATCAAAAAATGAAAAACTCATTTCGATTCCAAATCGCTTCCGGAGTCAGGCCTGCCAATTTTGTGCCTTTGCGCTTAAAAATGAGTAAAAAAAATTTCGTGTTGTTGAATTCAATTATTTTTCTTCGGGAGGGATTTCTGTGACTCCGGGGAGGGGGGGGGGGATGCACTTTTTGACCATTAAAAGCATAAAATATTTAAATCTTCCGGAGGGATTTCAATGCTCTGAGGGGGGGGATGTCCCCCAAGGCCTGCCCCCCTGAATTCAACACTGCGCGTTATTGAACAAGTCATTTGAGAACCACCTTAAAGTGCAACACCTGCCAGTTTCATTAGTTTTACGTTTAAAAATAAGGCTATAAATATATCAGAAAGTATAAATATATCGCAGAAATATATCAAGTTTGTTGAGCGGTTAAAATTAATTTTTTGAGAACAACCTTTTAATAAGCTTTTCTATTTTTAAATATGAAATCGAATGACGAAAATGTGAACAAATATTTTAGTGACGGTCATCAACGGACTGAATCACACAGAAAGCCGACATCAAGAATGTTCGGCAACAAAAAAAGCTGCATCATGCCGCAACCCTTTTACTTCGGCTTCCAAACAGCTGCGGGCAGAAAAAAAAAAAAAAAGCAACTGAAATTTTCCAAGAATCATAATAAAAGTTAAGAGTTAAATATTTTTCGCTCTTATTCATCTATATAAAACTCTAAATTCTGACACAGTAACCCCGTTTAAGTTTAATTAATTCTCGGGTTTTCAAAAGAATTTAAAATGTCCTTGACTTTTTCTGGTTAAAGCAGATTGTGATTAAACGGGTGATTCATATTCCTGGAACTATTTTATTGAAATTCTGGTAGCATGTGCGCCTTTTCTATAAGGCGGCTTTTGATGTTGAAGAAAGAAATAGCAGAAATATATTCCAGTTTAGCTCGTTGTATTTAGCGTGCTTTTGTTACGCAATTTATTTTATGAGTATTTATTTTCCGTGTCGTTTACTTCAACAAAGTTAATTATTGAGGGAATCAGATTGTCAGACTATTTAGAATAAATAAATAAATAAATAAATAAATAAAGCCAGTAAACGCGGCTTTTCGCACTGGAATCTTTGAGATCATTTACTGATAACTAATTGCTCATTCATTTATAAATAAATGCAGTTTTCAATCAAACGCATTTGAACGAAATAGGAGTTCCGAGGACGAAATGCGAATCCGAGTCGTTTAATTATAAATATTAAATTATAATTACAATAGTTTAATAAATATTAAAGCAAAAAAATAAATAAATAAAATAAATAAAAAGTAAAACGCTTTTATGAGTATTTAGTTTTTATATTAACCCTTTATCTACCGAATTATGAATCAACAAACTGTTCAATCTCAATAATTATCTTCCTTGATGTCTGAAGTATATTAGACAATTTATATTATAATAATATGAAATTTAGATAAGGTTTTTCATTAAAACTGATTTAATAATGCGGTATTAATAGATCTTTTTGTGAAATATTTACAAGAATAATTAAATTAATTAACAGAAAATGCTGTTAAGGAAATATCACAATTCTTTATCGGAACAATGTAAATAAATGTATTGTGATCCTATCATTAAATAGAAAGGTTTTTATAGTTGCAAAATTTTCATATAACAATTTTTAAAAAGAGAAGATCTACACTTATGTAAAAGGTTGAGAAAAATACCACTCTATAAAATATTTAGCTTTCACTGTTTTGCTGTGCTTTCTAAATGTGATCCAGAAAAGTAATTTGTATAAAAACAAAACCTTATTATCATTATTAGACAGATTAAAGAAATTTTATACAAAGTTTTCTCTGATGGTACTTAAAAGTACCGTCAGCAGATAAAGGGTTAAAGGTGATTCTCAAATTCCTTCCTCAACAACGCGAAATTTTCTGACTCATTTTTAAACCCAAAGGCATTAAATTGGCAGGTCAGACTATGGAATTGGTTTGGAATCGAAACGAGTTTTCCATTATTTGATAAATAAAATACTTATTGAGTTATAACCTATCCGGGTCACGTGACAACCTATTTTCTCTATTCTTTCCCTGTTACGTCCGGAAATTCGATTCAAAACGCCGAATTTGATAGCATTTTCTGAAAAACCTTTCGCTTTACTAAAAAATGGAAAACGTGTTTCGATTACATATAGTTTCTGAATAACAACATCTGCCCATTTCATTCCTTTTCAAACAAAAATGAATTAAAAAATATGTCTGAAAGTTGGCCTTAATGCTGTTCTCAAATCCAAAGGGACCACTTTCAGATACATATTTTAATTCATTTTTGTTCAGAAATGCATGTAATGGGCATATGTTGCTATTCAGAAAGTATATGTAATCGAAACACCTTTTCCATTTTTTTTTATAAAGGCAGAAGATCTTTCAGAAAACAGTATCAAAATCGACGTTTTGAACCGTATATTCCCGTTTCTTCAGCGTCAGAAAGGAGAAAAACGTATTGTCACGTGACCCGAATCTCTCATAACTCGATAGTAATTTACCGATCAAAAAATGAAAAACTCATTTCGATTCCAAATTGCTTTAATACTCAGGCCTGCCAATTTCATGCCTTTGTGTTTAAAAATGAGTCAAAAATTGTGTCAGAAAATTTTGCGTTGTTCGGTATCTTAAAGATCATGCTTATTATCTCACGACTGCAATTCATGTTGTTTCAAAATACAGTCGAGTCTCTATGTAATGAAATCAATTGTTACAGACAAAAATTCGTTAGATAGAAAAATTCGTTGTTTAGAGAATATCGAAAAAAAATTTTTTTTTGAGGTGGATTTAGATTTTTCAATGTTTAACTCTAAATATTAACTTGATATTGTATTTTTTAATTATTTAAACAGTATAAAACGGAAAATAAGCATTTATTTGAAAGCATAGTAAAAAAAAAAAACACATATTACGAAAACTTACATTTGTTTTAGACGAAGATAGCTCTAATTATTGGTTGTCTTGATTTCAAAACAGTTACACCCTCGTAAAAAATTTCATATACATACTTGTAACAAATAAAATTTCAAGCTCATAATACTTAACAAATTGTATCAAAACGTACCATGAATGTAATGCATTTTATGATAACAAAATACCTAAAATGTGTGTATGTATTCAAAAAAGTTCGTAATAATATTTAATTGAGATAAAAGGAAATAAAAACAGTGTCCAAAAGCAATATCTTCATCTGTTATTGTTCCTGCTCTTTATAAGAAAAGTTTCTTTACTATACAGAAAATTTTCTGTTTATAAAAAAAAAAAATCCATAAAGAAAAGAAAAAGTTTCTATTCCACACAGGAATTTTTACTTTTTTCAAGATTAGTTTAATGACTGATTCGGAAAAGTTTCCTTTTAAAACGGAATACTTTCTATCTATTCTTCCATTCTTCCAAAACGTTTCTTTATGTGTATGGAAAGTTTTCCTTATTGTAAGGAATTTATTCTGTTATTAAAGATTAGTTTACTTAATGATACAGAAAAGTTTTCTTTTTAAAAAGGATAGTTTTCCTTCTCTTCAGAAACTTTTCTTTGCACATAAGGAAAGATTTCCGTAAGACATAGGAATTTATTCTGTATCTAAAGATTAATTTCTGAATAAAACAGGAAAAGTTTCCTGACGAAAAGAAAAAGCTTTCTGTTTTTTCCATATTTTATTCCGTGTTAGTTCGGAAAAGTTTCCTTACCGATAAGGGCAACTGGAATTCCGTTTCCTACAGGAAACTTTTCCAGATTTTTTTTTTTTTTTTTTTTTTTTTTTGCTGTGTTAAAGGAATACAAAATTATGTAAGAAAATCACTTATCATTAAAGGAAAACGTAATGCTTAACGTGATAACAGTACCACGTAAATGCTTATAAATTACCTTTAATAAACATACCAACTTTCGTACGACGTTCTCAAGATCAAAATAATGATAAATGAACGATTTTCGTAAAATTTTGATGAATAAACTTGACAAACCAAATAAGGAATGAGGTCTCAGCTTTGAAAGAGAAACCAAGGAAAATTGATTCCACAGGGCTCTTTCTGAACAAATGAATTAAAATTTCTAAAAAAATTCGTTATTGCATTCGTTATATCTTTCGCTATAGGGAGGTTATAATTAATGTAATGATGGAAAAAAGTGACCGTTATTCTTGATAAAAAAAATCGTTATATAGAGAAATTTGTTATATGCAAATCCGTTATAGAGAGAAACGACTGTATATCCATCACATTACGTTAGTTACCGAAGGATTTTTTTTTTTTTTTAACATACCTTATAAAATTTTATCTTTTTGATGCCTTACATAAATGTCCTTACCTAATAGAAAGATATTCACCCCCCCCTTTTTTTTCCATATAAATTTTTTTTTTTAATTCAGAACACTAATGCGGAAGATAAAGAGGATGAATGTTAACTCTGTCTCTAAAAATGAAAAATTTTATAAAAAAAAAAATAATACCGGTAATATCCATTAGTGGTAAGATGGGGAAGGTGTACTCATAGTTGCATAAGCGCTTTGGTTTTATCGTCAGATAAACATATTTGCAATAAGAAATTTTATTTAAAAATTATATCAAATAAGTATCAAATATAAATATTTTATTAAATTATGTTTTGGTTCAAAATTATGTTTATTTGACTTGAAAAAACCTCGGCTATGAATTTTCAAAATTAGTTTATTTTATTTATGTTGCTTACGTTTGTAATAATTCTTATAAAACATATTATTTTTTCTTTTAAATATGTATCTAGATTTTCTTATTTAGTTTTCTTGTTAAGTTTTTTATTTTATACTAGATGGAACCCGTCAAAACGTGACGGAAAAAAAATACTATAACAATATCAGTAAAATAACCTTCTTTATTATTTAAGTAGGGCTTCGTATGAAACAGTCTTTCAAATATTTTATTTTAACCCCCCCCCCCTCCCCCCCCCAGTGAAATGCTATTTACGATGCAAACTCCAAATGAACACTCCGTAAAAAAATGTGTAATGCAAATCAGTTTGACATTACCACCATATTCCCCACGACGAAAAAAAAAAAAAAAAAAAAAAAAAAAAAAAAGTTCATGGACCTATAAAGTATCATACAAATAGTCCTAACATAAAGTATCATACAAAGTTCCTACTTTCATCTCATATTCAGTAAATAAAAGAACATAGTATAAGCACCCCCCCCCCCCCCCCTGCGATAATGCAATCGAATGAGCTCCTATGCGCATATGTATTGCATCTGCCCAAAGGCACCGTTGAAATTCAACGTTAAAAAAAGTTTTAAAATGTTTAAATTTAAAGTTTTAAAATGTCCTCTTTAATCATTGTTCGTTTCAAATCCATATCTTCTAAAACGCATCCATTGTTTTAAGCTAATCAATTTTTATGTAAAAATGAAGAATTTTTGTTAAAAATAACAAATCAATATGCAGATGAGGGAGAATTTTAATGTTTTCAATTGTAATTTATTTGTATGATTTCTTCTAATCCCTTTACATAATCAGGATGATTATTCCTTTTCCATCACAGTCGGTCTCTTATACAGTTAAATATCCAATGGATCTTAAAAAAAATAATAAATAACAGTTCCTAGCATATTCTGATTCAACATATACATCAACGAATTCAACATATCAATTTTATGTTAATCATAAACTAAAAATATTTTTTTTTCTTTTGACAGATTTTATATTAGCGCCAAAATACTCTATCTTATGGATAATCTGATCTTATGATTTATCATGTTTTTAGCTCACAGGCTATCAAAGCCTGAGAGCTTATGTGCCCGCCGGTTCTGTATGTACGTACGTACGTATGTATGTATGTATGTACGTAACGCGATAACTCTTGATAGAACTAACCGTTTTACTTTAAATTTTGTTTATAGGTTCCTTGTGATAAGGTGCTTCCTTGATTAGTTTTGGAGGTTCATTGGTTAAGCATAAAGGGGGGAAACGGGGGGCTAACCCCCATAACTTAGATAAACGGGTTTTTCATGCAGAATTATCCAATTTTCTTCAAATTTTGTATATAGGTTCATTTTGATAATGTGCTTCTGTCAATAGTTTTGGGGGTTCATTGGTTAAATATAAAGGGGGAAAGGGGGATAACCCCCCACCCCCCTAATTTAGATAAATGAGTTTTTCATGCAGAATTATCCGATTTTCTTCAAATTTTGTATATAGGTTCATTTTGAAATGTGCTTCTGTCAATAGTTTTGGGGGTTCATTGGTTAAGTATAAAGGGGGAAAGGGGGATACCCCCCCTAATTTAGATAAATGGGGTTTTCATGCAGAATTATCCGATTTTCTTCAAATTTTGTATATAGGTTCATTTTGAAATGTGCTTCTGTCAATAGTTTTGGGGGTTCATTGGTTAAGTATAAAGGGGGAAAGGGGGATACCCCCCCCCCCCCTAATTTAGATAAATGGGGTTTTCATGCAGAATTATCCGATTTTCTTCAAATTTTGTATATAGGTTCATTGTGATAATGCGCTTCTCTGAATAGTTTTGGGGGTTCATTGGTTAAGTATAAAGGGGGAAAGGGGGCTAATCCCCCCTTAATTTAGATAAATGGTTTTTTCATGCAGATTTATCCCATTTTCTTCAAATTTTGTATATAGGTTCATTTTGATAATGCGCTTCTGTCAATAGTTTTGGGGGTTCCTTGGTTAAGTATAAAGGGGGAAAGGGGGGCTAATCCCCCCTTAATTTATATAAATGGGTTTTTCATGCAGAATTATCCGATTTTCTTCAAATTTTGTATATAGGTTCATTGTGATAATGCGCTTCTCTGAATAGTTTTGTGGGTTCATTGGTTAAGTATAAAGGGGGAAAGGGGGGCTAATCCCCCCTTAATTTAGATAAATGGGTTTTTCATGCAGAATTATCCCATTTTCTTCAAATTTTGTATGTAGGTTCATTTTGATAATGCGCTTCTGTCAATAGTTTTGGGGGTTCATTGGTTAAGTATAAAGGTGGAAAGGGGGGATAACCCCCTAATTTAGATAAATGGGTTTTTCATGCAGAATTATCCGATTTTCTTCAAATTTTGTATATAGGTTCATTGTGATAATGCGCTTCTCTGAATAGTTTTGGGGGTTCATTGGTTAAGTATAAAGGGGGAAAGGGGGGCTAATCCCCCCTTAATTTAGATAAATGGGTTTTTCATGCAGAATTATCCGATTTTCTTCAAATTTTGTATATATATTCATTGTAATTAGAAACTTGCCTGATTAGTTTAAGGGGTTCATTAGTTAACTATGAGGGGGGGTAACGGGGGGATGACACCCCCCCCCATTAATTTATTGTTGATTTCTTTATTTGTCGAGGGGCATATTTCAAATTCTTTGAAATAAGAGTATAATATCCAATTAGTGTGAATAGCCTGTGAGCTCAATGCCCTCAGTTTAACTGGGCAGTTTTCTTTTTTTTTTATTATTTTTTTTTCACTTTTCATGAAGGTTAGGGATACCTATTTTCAATTGTTGCAACTTTCCAAGGGGCTATTTTACATTATTAAAACAAACGGATGGCCATTGTTGAGATAGAATTGAAAAATACTTCATGCTTGAAAATTATTTAAAAAGTCGTTAAATTAAGCGGCAGATTTCAAACAAATTTCAATCGAAAGCTAATTTTTTTTTCTAATTGAGGATGTAAGAATTGAAATTGTAAAATGTAGTAAAAAAAATATATTTTTAGTATTTAGAAGTGATGTAAGTGCGATGAAAGCTAAAGCGATAGTGCCGTTTGTTGTCACAACCGTTATACATTTCTAAATATTGCCACTGTGTTTTGGTTGGCGTCCAAAAGTAGACTACCATTTTTTGACATCGAAAGAAAAATTCACAGTGAAAGAAATAAGACTTTGCCGCTAATAAGGAACTGTTAAATGAACTTATAACAAACCTACCAAAATAATTCCTATAAAATATTAGCCTTACATTGTTTATTCTACCTAAAAATACAATCATTATTTCAAGTTTTTTTTTCCTGAAATTCTTTACTTTTGCGATTTTTTTATTAAAAAAGGAAATCTTAATAATTTAAATCCTATAATTCCTATAACTTAATACTATAATTTAAAAAAAGTAATTGGTAACATGTAATCAAGGTATGCATAATCAAGATGAAGCAACCAATAAAGGCTCCAGTTCTAATCTTTAAAATTAAAAATTGAAATATCAGTTAATATTACGCCATGTTGACACAATCATATAAATTTTTCTTTTTTCATAGTATAGTTTTATCAATGTTAAAATGCATTTCAAGCTAAGCATAAAGTCATTTTCACCGGTACAAACGTTTCACACGTACATTTATGCTTAAGCACCATGCATACAAATAAAAATATATTTTGCATTTAATTGTAATGAAAAAAATGGCATCAACAAAGTTATAATGCTTAATGATAAAATGAACCCAATGGACAATATTTTCCGTGACGTCACAGTAAATATGAATTTTTATTTGCTTATAAAACACACGGATAAATATTTTTACCGAAATACTTAAACACTTTAACTATATTTTAACTTACAAATTAAAAAATTCGGCCTAAAAGTCACGTGCTTTTAATATTTAATATTTATTTTTTATGCTCGCAATCATTGAGTTCAGAAAATAAACTCTGTACGTCGCAACAGTGGGCGTTAATCCGAATTGCCGACTTTATGACGTCATAAGCTGAAGTAAAATTTTAATTTAAGATTACGGCTAATTAATTAAATTTTCGAACAAACGAATGTACGATAACAAATCTGTGACCAAATATCTTTCATTTAAAAAAAGAATGATGTAATTTGATGTAGTAGTTTGTTCTCACGGATTGTCGAAACAAAACGCTTAGCGTTTTAAATATATAGACTAGATGGTACCCGTCAAAACTTGACGGAAAAAATTACAATAGCAATATTAGTAAAATAAGCTTCTTTATTACATAAGTAGGGGTGCTTATGAAACAATCTTTCAAATATTTTATTTACAGAAAATTTCCCCCAGTGAATTACGTTATTATTTCCGATGCAAACTCCAAACAAACAATCCGTAAACAAAATGAAAATCAGTTTGACATTACCGCCCTATTCCCCACGGCAAGAAAGAAAATTTCCTGAACCTATGAAGTATCATACAAATAGCATATCCCTACGTTCATCTCATATTCAGTCAATATAAGAACATATTAAATAAGGCACAAATCCCCCCCCCTGTGATAATGCAACCGGATGAGCTCCTATGCGCATGTGCATTGCTTCTCCCCAAACGCACCGTCGAAATTCGACGTTAAAAAAATTTTTTAAAATGTTTTGATCAAAATTTTTAAAATGTCTTCTTTAATCATTGTTCGTTTAAAATCCATATCTTCTGAAACGCATCTATTGTTTTAAGCTAATCAATTTTTATGTAAAGATGAAGAATTTTTTTTACAATAATAAATCAATCTACAGAAAAAGAAGATTTTTAATGTTTTCAAGTGTAATTTATTTGTATGGTTTCTTCATTCCTTTACATAATCAGGATGATTATTCCTTTTCCATAATTAAGAGAAATAATGTAAATAAATAAATATCCAAGATTATTTTTGATTCTGTTTTCATTAATATATTGTAAATTTTATTGTTAAAAGTTACTGATAAATGATACTTTAGTAAATGGGGCTTTTCTTAATTATTATTATTATTATTATTATTATTATTATTATTATTATTATTTTGAGATTTAATGACAACATTCTTCCTTTTGTTTATTGGGCGCTACAGTTTGGCGAATTATTTGCGGTACTTTTCGGTTACCAGGGCGCCAATGAAGTATATATATATAGATATATATATGTGTGTATATATAGTATATACATACATAGATACAAATATGTACATAGTTTTGTTTTTCTAGTATTGAATTTATGTGGTTTATAGATTTTGGTTGGCTTTTGTGATAATGATTCTGCAAGTAATTTTCCATTGGAGTTTGTTATTATGTATATATATATATATATATATATATATACTTTATTGGCGCCGGCTAACCGAAAAGTACCTAATTTGCATATAGTTTTTTTTTTTTCTTAATCGGACGACGGGATAATGCACGGAATTTCGACGGGATAATGAATATTTTTTATGGTTCCAGAATATTTTTCTGTATTTTATTAGTTATATTAAGAAATACATATTTTTATGATTTGCTGAATCACTTAGTTGTTTACTTTTTCATGCATTATATTATTGAAGGTTGTTAGTTCTCTTATTCGTTTAAATATACCCTACTTATATAAAAAAAAGCGTGTGTTCTCTGTGGTGTTTCGCATAAACGTTGTAAAATTCAGGTTATTTAGATTTTATCCAACTTTGCTGTCATAACAGCTGACGAAGCAGCCATTTTCGGCGATTTTTTTGTTACCTGTAAAATGTTTGTTTTTGGTATAGCCCGAACTAAGAAAAAATTGAGTACTTTTCCATTATACGGACACCATTGTCGCCAAGCATATATTTACATGTATGGCATGGTGTCGGTATAGCGGAAAAGAACCAAAATTTGCGATCGGTCAAATAATTGAATTTCGTTAAACATTAAATTTTCTGGTACTTTTCTATTATCCGGTCGATCACTTTTCATAACAAAAAAATATCGCCAAACTGTAAAATTAAACGCCAAAAATACAGTCCGATTTACTTGATGTCAGAAGCATTATACATGTTTGTTACGTCATCAAGTGGTTTTTAATTCGAGATTTGCGTCTATTTTTCATTATGTTTTACTGATTTATTTGTTATTTCATTAATTAAAATAACAATTGTGTCCTTAAATTCATGTATTTTATTTATTTATTTATTTTGATATTCCAATGGCAACGTTCTCCCGTTTATTTGGCGTTACAGTTTGGCGATAGTTTTTTGTTATGAAAAGTGGTCGACGGGATAATAGAGAAGTACCAATTTTCTTATTTTTAATCTGAGAAAGAAACAATAATCATGGATTTAATTAATTTTGCAATATGCGGTGCAACCAAAATAATTTTGATTAAATCAGTACAGATATCGCAGACGCACCTGGGTTATTTTTTGGCACCTAAATGACGATTTTTGCTTTGTATGGAAACCTGGTGTTTTATAATAAATTTGAATATGTGTGTAAATAAATAAAATAAAAGAGGTACTTTTATGTTAGCAGGGCGTCAAGGATAACTCTCCAAATCTTGTTTCAATTGGAATCATTTAAATTGCAACATTTTACGTGAGATTTGTTATTCATATTGATATGTTTACGTTTAGATATTTTATTATGATTATATTCTAGCTAATTAAGTTTTTTTTTTAAAGGTTTTATACTACAATGTTAAAATATTACCTAGTTGATATTAGTTAATGTCAAAAGATTGGCGAACCACAGGGTTCAGAGAAAAAACTCTATGCCCTCAAAAGTGGGAGTTGTCAACTTTATGACGTCATAAGCAGAAGTAAATGTTTAATTGAAAATTACAGCTAATTAATTAAATTTTCGAACAAACGAATGCACGATAACAAATCTGTGTCCTAATATCTTTTATTTAAAAAAAAGAATGGTGTAATTTGATGCAGCAGTTTGTTCTAACGGATTGTCGAAAGAAATCGCTTAGCGTTTTAAATATATAGATTTTCGAAGAGCAACTTATTATGCTAATGCAATTTTTCCAAGGGGAAAAAAAAACTGGAAAGAAGTTTTTTTTTTCCTCCATCACTTGAAAAATTTCAAACATTTTACATGACAAAAGCCTAGTTTAAAAAGGTTTTTTTTTTTTTTTTTTTTTTTTTTCCTAAGACGCAAACTGTGTTTCTGAAATAATTCAAAACCAATTCTTTGATACAAGTAAAATTATTAAAATTATCTTACAGTTCTTTGAAGTTATTCAGATGAGACAAATTAAACTTCTAAAATTCCCATGTTGCTAAGCTTAAAATACTTCATTTCTTTTATAAACTAGTCGTTGGGGGCCACCGTAATACTTACCCATCATGGATATGCATAATGTAAAATATTAAAATAAAAATGTGTAAACTACTTATAAAATGCATTGCCATTCAAATAAAATCGTGGCTTGATGACGTCACAAACTTTAAAGGCTCGATTACTGAATTGCTTGAAAGAGGTTTTTCCTTATAACTCCAAAAATAATAATCCTATTAACTAGCGGTTTATTGCATCTGATGAAGCGTCAAATTTCCAATTAAAATATATCTTTGAAGTGAAATTTGGATGAAATACAGGGTCGTGAAAAATCGAAGAGTGTGGGAAATATGATTCCAAATATCTCGGCAACTCATTATCCGATCGACTTCATGCTTTATGCAAAATTTATGTTTTTTTATTGTCTTTTATATTCATTTATTAAAATAACCAATTTCGAAAATTTTTATATACCTTTTATCAGAACGAATACTTCGAGAGTCCGAAAAAAAATAGTTCCGGTTAATCGAGGTTATTGAAATGAAATAGGCTTCTTCCCATTATTACATACTAAGTACATACCAAATTGCAAGTCTCTATCTCAATTTGTTCGGGAGATAGAGCATTTACAGACACACAGACACACACACAGACACACAGACGGACGGCAATTTTTTTTTTTTTCTAAAAATATGTTTTTCGGAATCTCTAGTGTCTGAAACGTGTAAATCCGTCAAATTTTTTTTTTTTCGATTTTCAAAACGATTACAAGATTTACCCTATACTACGGCCCCACCAGTGGCTGAGAGGTTGTGCTCTCAAAGCTGGTAGACGGGAGGTGCTGGGTTCGATCCCAATCGCGCCCGTCGGCCTAATCGTTCGGAGTTTTCGTGGTTTTCTTCGAGCCGTGGATTTATCCATGCGTAAATACGGGTTAGGTTCCCTTAGGAAGACCCCCACGAAGGGCTCTCCCCCCGGGCCTATATCCCAAGTGCAGATAATTGGCCGTCAATATTCAACCCAACCCTATACTACGTATGATGGGTAAGTAATAGATACAAGTGTTTAAAAAAAAAAAAAATAAAAAAAAAAAAAAAAAAAAAAAAAAAAGCAGAAAAAGAAAGAACACCCCCATACATATATTTATCAAATTGTCGCAGATTAAAACAATGCCAATCGATTGGGAATTATTTATTGGGCTTCTTATTTCAATTTGTATTAAAATAATCACATTACAGGGTATTTTCCCAATTGAAATTGTAATAAACTTCGAATATTTCAATACGAACACAATAATTTCTTATACATAAATTATGGAACCAACATTTAAAAGAAAAAATATACACATAAGAAATTCCTATGTAGACGTTATTTCTTATCGATTGATTTCTATTACTTTTCCAGTTTTAATTGTGGTAGAATAAGTGTGTTATTTATTTATTATTATTATTTAGAATTAAAAAAATAATAGCAATGGTTTTTATCTAAAATTATTATATCAAATTTAATGTCCAAAATTAATTAAGAAAAATATTTACGAAGTGAAACGACTCGAAAATTATTTACTTAATTAGTTTTTTTTTTTTTTTTTTTAAATAAAAAAGGAAATTAATTTGTAAAAACGGAGATAAGTGATAGTCTCAGAGTTCAGACCGATTGTTTTGGAATTCGAGTGCCTTCCGAAAATTCCGTAATTTGTGCAATTGGTGTTTTTAAAAAGTCTTACTAATTCCTATGATTCATGTGCTCTAACAGAACAAAATCCGGGGAGGGGTAAGATAGTTCAACTGCAGTGTTTGTGGTACGCAACCTACCCTGCGCCTCTTTTTCTTTCTTTTTTTTTTAATGTATTATATAAAAAATATAAATCTGAAATGAGCTAATGAGCTAAATTAAGAGAGTTTTTTTTATATTACATAGCAATACAATTTTTAAATATACTCACCTAAAAAACAATACAGAACTGTGACAGTTAAAAAATTAACAAAAAAAAATCTAAATGCTTTTCTCAAAATGATTATTTGAAAAAGATCTCTCCTTTGATTCACTCAATATTGTATACCACGGGAGGTTCAGGGAGGCAGAACCCCCAGAGAAAAAATCCTGAAAACTTTCTCTTTTAGTGTTTCATTATTTTAAATCACTTGCGACTGTTAAATTTTGCTGTTTTTTTTTTTTTTTTTTAATCCGAAAAATAAAATTCAGTTTATTAATTTTCAAAATCCCCTCCCCCCCCCTCCTTCTATCCCACTTTCTGGCATCCATGCTATGATTGAAAATGATTTTACACTACAGTAGTGAAAAGAGAGGGGGGGGGAGGGGGGATATATTTATAAATAAAAAGCAACAAAAAGGAAATAATTGAAAAAAAATATATATTTTTTCGTTTTTTGAAAATGATAAACATTTTATTTAATATAATTAACTAATAATTAATATTATAAATAATGAAATGAATTTTCATTATTAAAAAAAGGAATAATAAATAAATAAATAAATTAATTAATTAATTAAAAAAAAACTAATTTTACGTAATTCATTTATTTATTTTATGTATGCACAGTCTTAGCAATTGAATAGAGAGAGGAGGGGGGGGGGGGTATATTTATAAATAAAGAAACAAAAGTGAAATAAATAAAATAAAATAAAATAAAATATTTCCGTTTTCATAAACGATAAAAAATTTATTTAATATAATTAATTAATAATTAATATTATAAATAATGAAATGAATAATAATTAATTAATTAATTAAACTAATTTTACGTAATTAATTTATTTATTTTATGTATGCGTAGTCTTAGCAATAAAACAAAATAATAAATCAGCATACGCTGTTTAAGTGTAATTAATTTTTTAAACACTAAGTATTAGTTTATAGCTATTGTAATACACACACAAAATCAACTAATTGTAAACAGCAGATAAAATATTTTTTTCGAAAGTACTTTCTTCTCTATACAGAATTTTCTTCTCTCTCGTCGACCTTGACATAGTCTGCCATCTATCGGCCGCTGGATAAACTTCCCATTTTCTTTTGCGGGCAGATTTCCATTTCAAATTATAGTTTCACAAATGTTTTAAAAACTTTCTTTTTTCACGGAAAACCACCAATTAGAGTAAATATTTCTTATCACTGGATCTACATTCATAAAATTTTCTATTACTCAAATTCAAGTTTTAAAAAAGTTAGTTTATTTCTTTACACTGTAATCATGTTACATCGTTCATTATAATTGACTGCTATAGCAAATTATTTATTTATTTATTTATTAACTTATTTATTTATTTTTGTAGTGAAATTGTAGAGCACCTAATCTGATTTCGGTAATCTTTTATGTCAATCTTTTACTTCAAGATACATTATTTTTTGTATATTAAAAATAATAATAATATAATTATTATTATTTTATACCATAATAAAAGAAGTTTATAGCAAAATCATTCTAAAAATTTCCCAATCCTACTATAGAAATTTTTTGTAACTATTATTATTATGTTTTTATGATTTCTTTCGGTGTTAAACATTTTCGTATACAGATTAAGTCGATGGATTTTATTAACTGTATATATTAAAATTTGAAAAACAGAATAGAGCCAGAAAATAAAATACTTCACAATATTCTTCACATTAATAATCAAATTTTAATTGCTTAATAGGCATGAAGCCGACATAGTGATTCACATTATAAAAGACTTTAAAAACTTAAAAAGAGGTGTTTAAAATAATTTTATGAATATAACATTGCATTTTTATGATTTAATATTTTATTTATTTTTAGGCTGTTTGTTCTCAAATCCCAAACTGGCTACTTTATGACATATTTTTTAATTAATTTTTGTTCGAAACCACATAAAATTGGCATGTGTTCTTATTCGAAACTTCTTAATCGAAAGACGTTTTCCCTTTTTGGGTGAAGGCAGAAGATGTTTCAGAAAAAAAATATCAAATTCGACATTTTGAACAGAATTTTCGATGCGGGAGCTCAAGAAAGAGAAAAAAACCTGTTGTCACGTGACACGAATCGCTAATAACGCGGTAAGTAATTTATTTATCAAGAAATGGAAAACTCATTTCGATTTCAAATCACTACCACAGTCAGGCATGCCAATTTTTTGCCTTTGCGTTTAAAAATGAGTCTAAAATTTCCCGTTGATGAGCAGGTCATTTCAAAACCATCTTAAATATGCAGACATACGCACACACACACACACACACACACACACACACACACACACACACACACACACATGTATATATATATATATATATATATCTGTTCTGAAACTAAGTTTATTGTTTTATTATCATCCAATTAAGAATGTTCTCAAGCATAAACTGGCATGAAGTTGGCAAGTACACTCATTCAGTGTTGAATTCAGACATTTTTTCCTGAACGGATTTCTGTAACTTCGGAGGGTGGGGGGACATTATAGAGATGGGGGGGGGGGGAGGGAGAACTGCACTTTTTGATCATTAAAAGCTTAAAATCTCAAATCTTCTGGAGGGGTTGGGGGGACATTTCAATGTTCCGGAGGGACCCGGGCCACCCCCTGAATTCAACACTGCTTTCATTCAGTAACTTTGAAATATAACTATTTTTTTTTTTTTTTTTTTTTTTGCATTTTTCTATAAAACTAGGAGATTTTTTAGAAAATTATGTCAGAGTTACCATTTTGAACCAAATTTCCCGCACGCGACAATGCAGAAGGGGAAAAACTGTTATCACGAGTCAACAATTGCTTTTAACTCAAAATTTATTTGATTTAACGAAAAAAAAAATGTTTGATGTCTAATCACTTTAATAATCATGCCTCCAAGTCTCGTGCTTTTACGCTTAAAAAGGAATAAGAAAGTTTCGCATTGTCGAGCGGGTAAAAATATTTTTTGGAACCGCTTAAATTTCACGGTATATTAGGTTTATTTTCCACAGAACGATTTGTAATTCTAATTCCCCACACCGGTGATTTACAAATTTATGTAAATTAACAACATAGGTATGAGATGAAATAAATGTATACCACAACGAGGTTCCACCTTGGAGTATTTTAAAAGTTATGCTAAAAATATTAAAGTGCTATATTCATTTATTATTATTTTTATATATTTATTATAAAAATAGAGTGAATAAACAAAAAAAAAAAAAAAAAAAAAATTCAAATCCAAAATAGTTGCTGTATCTGACACATTCACGAAGTGATTTTTAATTTTAGATGTATTTAATTAGTACTAGTCACTCTGATTCAGAAATTATGAAATCGAATAGCGTTTTAGATTTTCCATAAAAATATGTCAAAGTTGGAGTTTCAAACTAAATTTCCATACCCGACAGCCCGAAAAAAGTCGTCAGGAGATTTTAATCACTTATCCCGCACAAATATATTTATCGAAATGTAATATCGATAACGCAATATATTTATCGAAAAATGACAAGTTCTACTAAAAAAAAAAAAAAAAAAAAAAAAAAAAAAAAGAAAAGAAAAGAAAAAAAGAAAGAAAAATCCAGTAATGATGATTTCTTCTCTATTATGATATAAGACAATCCAGATATGAAAAAATTGTTGAAATTCCTGCCTTTTATAAGAATTAAAAAATACTGCCTGTATAAAGAGGTTGAAAGAGAAACCTCTTTATCGAATAGCTTTTTAGATCTTTCAGAAAATGATGTCAAAGTTGGTGTTTTGAACTAAATTTCCATTCACGCGACAGCCCGAAAAAGGTCGTCATGAGATTTTAATCACTTATCCCTCAAATATATATTTAACGAAATATAATACCGATAACGCAATATATTTATCAAAAAATGACAATTGTATCATAATAAATAAAATTATAGTAATAATGTTTGCTTCTCGATTTTGACCAGAGACAATCCAGATATAAAAAAAAATACTGAAATCCTTGCTCTTTATAAAGAATGAAAAATAGATGCCTCTTAAAGTAGTTCAAAGAGAAACCTTCTTTTCTCATTTGGCTTACATCGTCGGCAAACGCCACTATACTTTCTTTTTACCTTTCCGAAACCTTTTCATATGTACACACACAACACGTGAAAAATGTTTCCCCGTATATCGTGATTTATAGGCGACAAAATTCGCACCCGTCACAACTGTTCACACTTGGTGGAGCACGCTTGACAACAATCGTAAACACTGTTTCGGCAGAATGGACGGCGTGTTGCGTACGGCAGATCATAAAAAAAGGTGAGTCCGCGGGGGGTTCCCTCACCTTTTCTTTGGCGGACCCCAACACCCATTTGTAAAACGGCTATTTGTTACGCGGCCGACAAAACCATGCTGCCGTATCTGGCATATTTGGCGGAGAATTAGAGCGGTATAGAGAGAGTTTTGTCGCTGAAAGGAGCTGCGAATGACAAAGGAAAAAGTTTGCATTTTTAAATAATACAGTTATATTATAAACACATTTTATTATTTTTTTTCTTCTTTAGGTCTTAGCCAGGGGGAGAGGGATTGTGGGATTCAACACCCTCCCCGAAATTTTACAGACCTTTGTTTATTTATCGAAATTGTTTTGAATTATTCCATTTTTAAGAAGTTTTCATTGCATTAAATATACTTTGCTAAAATTAAATTACTTAAACATATACTTTATTACTTAAATATACTAATAATTAAATATAAATAATTAAATATAATAATAATTAAGTATAATAATTAAATATAATTAATATAAATAATTAAATATGGTGAATATAGTGCATTACAATTAACACTAGACTCACTATATTAAATACACTATATTAAAATTGAAAATACCCCCCCCCCCCCTCTCTCCACCACTTTTTTTTTTTTTTTTTTTTTTTTTTTTTAGCTCATTTATTGAGGCCTCAGTTACTTACCCATAAGAAGTTACTATTTTTTATCATTTTCCACATTTCGAAAAAATCAAATGGTCTTTCAGAAGGTGCTGTCAAAGTTGATGATTTAAAAATGTTCTCAAATTCGAACAGGCTAATTTATGACTTTTATTTTCTAATTCATTTTTGTTCTGAAACGCATGAAATTGGAAGGTGTTATTATTCAGAAATTTATGTAATGGAAAGATTTTTTTCTTTTTTTTTTCTTTTCCTTTTTTTTTTTCTTTAAAGGCAGAAGATTTTTTTAGAAACTACTGTTAAAATCGGTGCTCTGACGAATTCCCGACGCGGCAGCACGAGAAAAGGGAAAAACGTGTTGTCATGTGACAAGAGTCACTTATAATTCGATAAGTAATTTATTTATCTAAAAATAGAAAACTTAATTCAATTCCAAATCGCTTCCGTAGTTAGGTTTGCCAATTATAAGCCTTTGCATTTAAAATTCAGTCAGAAATTGTGTCAGAAAGTTTCGCGTTGTGGAGCAAGTCATTTGAGAACCACCTTAAGAACATTTTCAAGTGCCAAAACAGTTTCACGGTAAGTAAAACAGAGTTCTAAGCACGGTGGTTTTTACTTTATAGAAACGGCGGTCTTTTTGAATGAAGAAGTTCACGTCAATGATTTCCATACATCCCTCCAAGCTTTCACTACTTTATAAATCAGTCCGATAATGTTTACACAAAGCGCGGCTGTTGGTATATACACATTTGCACAGCATCGCGCGTAATGATATATAATTAGCTCCAACATTAACACTCATCAATATTTACTTAATGGGATAGAATAGGGATGAACGGGGGGCGACAGTTGCAAAGGGGGACAGGTGTTGGAAGAAGTCCGAAATTTGGGGCGCGGCTCCTTCATTCATATTCCAGAAATGACACCGCCGCGCCCTTATATTCACCAGCAGGGCGTCATGATTACCTCCTTTATTGAATTTGGATGGGCCAATACGTTCATAGGGCAAGTGCACTGCTCCTTTTAGCCACTACTATGGAGAGATTTAATGGAGATAATAAATTTATGTAAAAAGAAATAATAATAATAAATACAGCGTAAAAACTAGTCGTTGGGGGGGGGGGGGGCACCGTAATACTTACCCATCATGGATATGCATAATGTAAAATATTAAAATAAAAAATGTGTAAACTACTTATAAAATGCATTGCAATTCGAATAAAATCGTGGCTTGATGACGTCCTAAACTTTAAAAGCTATAGATTATTAAATTGCTTAAAAGAAACATCCTTATAATTCTAAAAATGTTAATCCTATTAACTAGCGGTTTACTGCATCGGATGAAGTGTCTCATTTCCAATTAAAATAGATCTTTGAATTGAAATTTGAATGAAATACAGGATCATGAAAAATCGAAGCGTGCGGAAAATAGGATTACAACTATTTCGGCAACTCATTATGCGATCGACTTCATGCTTACCCAAAATTTATGTTTTTTTATTGTCTTTTATAGTCACTCCTTAAAATAAACAATTTCGAAAATTTTTATATACCTTTTATCAGAACGAATAGTTCGAGAGTCCGAAAAAAATAGTTCCGGTTAATCGAGGTGACTAAAATTCAATAAGCTTCTTCACATTATTACATACTAAGTACATACCAAATTTCAAGTCTCTCTCAATTTTTTCGGGGATAGGGCGTTTACAGACACACAGACGGAAGGCAATTTTTTTTTCTAAAAATATGTTTTTCGGAATCTCCAGTGTCTGAAACGTGTAAATCCGTCAAAAAAATTTTTTTTTTCGATTTTCAAAACGATTACAAGATTCACCCTATACCACGTATGATGGGTAAGTAATATGCCGCTCGATTGCAATAGAACTCCCTCAAAAGAGGATCAAAGACAGAATGAGAGGTACTGAATTTAGACATTTTCCTGCAGGAGGTATATTTCAGAAGTTCGAGGGGGAATTTGTGCTTCTAGTCCAGTGGTAACTCTCTAAAATGTCTTGTGATATCGTGGTCACATACATATAATTAAACGTATCATATCGTTTTAAATGAAAATTTTTATTTCAAAACAACAATTGTAAAAAGATGACATGATAGTGAAATTTTAGATGATATTTACAAGATATTTTCGTGCAATCTCATGAATCCCATCAGATTAAGTTCTTCTCTCTCGAACTCCAAAACAAGTCTGTACCTTCAATGGCGAAAAACCCTCTCCTCTTCACTGCATAATCTCTTGATCTTCTTTGATTGACGCACCCTTCTTCCTCCTCTCAATTTCCGATTCTTCTGTCAGAGTACATCGAAATTCATTTCTTTGGTCTTGATATTCATAGAAATACCTTCATGACACATTTTAAACTCCTTCAAATGATCTTGTTGTAGATAAAGTTCACATACATTTAACAAGGCTATTCAAGGCATGGAAGCTTTTCATTTTTACTTGAAATGCACTAAGAATTTTCTTTTTCCAGGATAATCCTCTTTCAATAGGTGTCAATCAAGAACTATTCACATTATTCTGGAATTATTTTAATCCCATCAGAAAGAATCAAGTTGATGACCACTAAGCCATCACAGTCTATAATATCGTGTTCACATTATGATAATTAAGTCACTTTACTTGAATTTTTTTGAAGCGTCCGACCCGGAATTACGAGGGAATGTCATTAAATAAGTTACAAAAAATAATTAAATCCTAACTTACAGTGATAATCACTTCAAAACTATTGCTATTTCTCAACAAATTCTTCATCAATATTTATGCACTTATCGTTTTATTAGTTCCCCAATACCAGTGGTATAAAATTGTTTCGGTTGCATTAGGACTTCATGTTGAACCTCTTTATCATCTTGGCTCCAAGATATTTTTCAGTGGACTATAAGCAAATGAAAATCAGTTGGAGCTAAGTCGAGGCTTTAACGTACATGTTGAAGAAGTTGCCAACCAAACTTTTGAATTGTTCCCTGTGTTAGGACTATCAATAGACCTGGACGCATCATCAAGCCCACGGTGATGGATTGGGTCCATCAACATACTTCATTCTGATAGGATTAAAATAATTTCAGAATAAAACGAATGATCGATCTTGATTGACCAACCAATTGATCGATCTTGATCAACCAATGTAAGAGGTTTATCCTAGAGAGAAGAAATCTTTAGTTCTTTTCAAATAAGAATGAAGAGCTTGCATTCTTTGTATAGCCTTGCTAAACGTGTGTAAACTTTACCTATAAGAAGATTATCTGAAGGGGTTTAAAATGTGTCAGGAAGGTATTTGTATGAATGAGTGATAGATCCAAGGTGTTGAATATGTAAAGGGGTAGCGAAAAACCTTTATGATGGATTAACTTCAGTAAACGTAGAAACGAATTTTATTATGATTTGATTCTCAAATAAAATAAAATCACTAATCCTCTTGGTTTACATAAAGTTACACAACGAAAATATTTTGAGTTCTTTCAGCTTATGATTAATCTGCTGTCAACAAAATAGTGTCCAGCGCTAACAATAGTCTCTATTTTCAATATATTAGCTAAATTTATATACTTGCTTAGTTCTCTTTCGTAAAATTTTCGACTGAAATACATTTAAGTTTAAGAATATCTCTCAACTATAAGTTGAGTGGAATTCTGCCTTCTGAACCATTTTAACTTACCCATCATATGTAGTATAGAGTAAATCTTGTGACAGTTTTAAAAATCGAAAATTTTTTATGACGGATTTACACGTTTCAGACACTGGAGATTCCGAAAAACATATTTTTAGAAAAAAAAAATTGCCGTCCTTCCGTCTGTGTGTGTGACTGTAAACGCTCTATCTCCCGAACAAATTGAAATTCGGTTATACTTACTATCAAGCAGGGCGGTCGCTCTGCCAAGCCAAGCTTTAAAAAAAACGCCACACAAACAACGCCAAGAACTGGAATAAAGACCTCTAATGCTTATATACAGAAAGCAACTTCGCAATGTTAAATCGACAAAACATGCCAGATTAAAATATCAGATATCAAACAAACCAAGCGTCGTAGAAAACAAAAACGAAAACTAGAAGAATCTAAGAAAGAATTTCTTCAATTTAAGACCAAACTCATCTTCATAAGTGATTTATAAACAGAGATATAGCTTTTTTTTTAAAAACGTCGAGTTACTTAAAATGATCACTTTTTTCTTCGTCAAACTTTTTTTTTCAAACAAGCTACAGGCCTTAATATTGGGCAGAATAAAAAAAGGATTGCATTTTTGGACAAGTAATTACGTAATCTATGTGCTTTTATAAAATTCAGTGTAAAAAAGAATTATTTTCTATTCTTAATTAGCAAAAAACTGTTAATTAACTTGGCGATTCAAAAATTATGCCAAAACAGAGATAAAACACGCCAACGACCATGTACCATCTGTATTAAAATAGCACAAATCAGTTACAGGTTATAATATAACCACATCAAATTTCATCTGCAAGTCAGCCATTTTCTTTTGAAGATATTTAAAAAAAAAATAAAACTTCATAATTATAAGAACACACATTTTATCAGACAATTAAATAGGACTGCAAATTGTAGCAGATGACTGTTTTCAACATGAATAAGTATGATAAATTGCCGCTCAAGTATATCGGTCTGGGTGGCTCTGTCGCAGCGCGTCAACACGGCATGCACAAGGTCCCAGGTTCGAGTCCTGCCCCGGTTAACTTTTATTTAATTGTCTGATAAAATGCGTGTTCTTATAATATTGTACAATAAAGTAATCAGACGTAGTGTTTATGCTTTACAAAATATTTTTAATATATAATTTACGTTTTTAGAAAGATCTTTAAAAATAAATTAGTTTTTGAGGGAAGATGTACCTTCTAAAATGTATACATTAAGACTTATCGGCATTTAAAATTTCTTTCCAAACGTAAACAAAATTTTTGAAATGAATTAAATGTGATTCATTTATTTCTTAAAAAAAAAAAAAAAAAAAAAAAACACGGTAAAGGACAGGCATTTCGTTCGCAGGAATACCTTTCACGTCATTTTCCTATAAATTAATGAAATCCAGTTGTTAAATTACACAGCTCAACACAAATCTGGAGTTTGAAGAATGGCACTTTTTTCTTAGTAAATCAGTCACGCTGATCACAAATATGACATTAGTTTTTTTCTAACACCCACAGTTTTTTCACAAAACAAAAAAGAAGGGGGTGCCTCTTAATAAAATCAATGTGTAATACTTATTAAATAAGATACATTTTTAATAAAAACAACAATTAATTTCTTAGTAAAGTGACATTAATAAATGTTAAAATACAATACTACACTAAAGGATGTGAAATGTAAATATAGATGGCGCCACTTTATGTATTGATATTTGCCTGAGAAGGCGCAATTTTCTCCCGCGCATTTGTAGTGAGAACATGCATTTATTTTGTTCGTTTATTTATATCTTACGTTTGTTTTGTCAGTTTCGTATATTAGCAATATGGCATCAAGAGGTTGTATAAATCCAGGATATAAAAAAAAGTGATTCGGCAGAACTTAGTTGATCCAAAAGAAGTCCTCTTGCCTCCCCTGCACATTAAATTAGGTTTAATGAAACAATTCGTAAAAACCTTAGATAAAACAGGGGATAGTTTTCGATATTTAAATGAAGTTTTTCCACATATATCGGAAGGTAAAATCAAAGAAGATGTGTTTGTTGGCCCAGATATGAGATGGTTAATGAAGGACGAAAATTTTGAGGAAAAAATTAAATCAATCGAGAAAGATGCATGGGTTAGCTTCAAACATGTTACTCAGAAATGTTTAGGAAATTACAAATATCCTAACTACGCAACGATCATTGAAAAAAATGGTTCAAAACTTTCAAAAACTAGGTTGTAACATGAGTTTAAAAATGCATTTTCTGCACCCCTATCTTGAATGTTTTCCTGAAAATCTTGGTGAAATGAGTGAAGAACAAGGTGAGAGATTTCACCAGGACATAAAATGCATGGAAAAACGCTATCAAGGACACTGGAATGTAAATATGTTGGCAGATTACTGCTGGGGGCTAAAAAGAGACACTAAACCAGCTTCAAAATCTAAAGGATACAAGCGTCTTTTGATGATAAAGAAAAGTAATTTTACTGTATGTACTAGAATATAATTTCTTATAAAACATGCACACACATTTATATATGTATTGTGATGAGTTGACATGTTTCAACTCCTCCCTTATTTGTGGAAAAAGGATAATCTCTCTGGAATGAAAATAATCTGACAGATTGATCTCTATTGACAAAAATTCTATCAATAGTGTGAATTTCATTTTCACTTTGAGATAAGCCAAGCTGCAATACATGCTTTGTATTGAATGGTATGTTATCTGAATGAGTAGATAAGAATTGTAAAGTATTGTTCTTGTGGATACAAAGAACTGGGCCCCTACGACATGCAATGTTTTCTGGGAAATTCCTGGAATGCAAGGAAAGCCTCTGGGAAGTAAAATTGCAGACGGCAGTTGATGGTGGAAGGAGTTGAATGTTGAATCAGTTGAATTTGGAATACTGGAGAGTGAGGTTCCACTTTGAGCGGACGTCAGAATCGGAATTTGGCTGACCATGTAAATTTACAACATGGGTGCTTATCATAATTTTTCATTTTTACTTTTGTTTTCTTTTTTTAATGTGTTAATTTAAAATAAAGTTTTTTCGTTTCAAACGATAAATGGAATTTATTAATTATATATACAACGTCTCACGCTACCACAGCAATAGTATATATAATTAATTGGTGGCAGCAAATGGGATATGTAATCTAGAGTAAATTAGATTACGGATCTATGTTAACCTGATTAAACAGATGAAGAGCCAGTGGAAAACGGATAAGCAGAATTGTGGAGTTTTGAAGTATAATTGGAGTCGTGGTTTTTTCTTGGAGTTCTAGCAAGTAGAGAACTGGTAAAAGAACTTTATCGACTAAAGCTGGGAGGTGTATGAACAGTCAACTATAGACTTGGTGCTATTTGTGTGTGCTTCAAAATATATCAGTGGAATGAAGATAGGCGGTGTACCATCTGAGTTTCCTACATATGGATCTAAGTTGAAATTAGTGCCTCATCAGTGAAATTAACATCTTCAAATCTTCAAACATCTGTGTGTGTCATCTTTAAAAGTGCTTGGAAGCCTGGTATCAGTGTGGAGGAAATATCTGCATCTGAAGGTAAGCTCTTTTATGAAATCTTCTATAGAGGTCTGTTTTAAATTGAATTTTGTGTATAAATTTTAATTTTGGGGAACAAAACTCTATGTGAAATTTAAGAATTCTAGGGAAGCTATTAATTTGGTACTTAAATTTTTAGTTAGAATTTTTATGTTTGTTGATTTTCTGGTATCTGTTTGGTATAATATTGGGTTAAGAAAATTTTATATTTATGTATATGTTAAAATTTACTTGGGGTATAGTAAATTGTTATTGATTAATTGAGATTATTAATCAGGGTATTTTAATCATAATTTTGTATAAAACTTTTGGAATTAAGAGTTTTGTTTACATACATTTTATTTATTACAGTAATAAAGTTATAGCTTAATTTTATGGGTATACTGTGGATGATTATGATTAATGTTTCAAAATAAATTGATGTTATACTGTACTGTTGGGTATAAAATTTATTTTGGGGGATATACTCAGTTTGAAAGACGTCACTGTTGCATGAGAATTTGCTATATTGAAATTGTGTCGTTTTTGAATACATTATTATACGTATAGTGAAGAAAATTCTATTTCTGTATTTATTGTATTATTGTAAATTGAATATATCTGTTATTTTGAAATTTATTATATTTTGGGGGAAAATATGGCAGACTATTTAGTAAAATATAATAAAAGCGTCTTGCTATTATTAGCAGAGGAATTTGAGACCAGTGTGTCAAAAACATGTAAAAATCAAGCTATAATTCAGGCTATAGTTAATGCTGAGGATTATAAAGAAAGTTACGCAAAACTTCGCTTGCAATATATTCTTGAACAGGAGGCAGAGCGGAAAGAACCGGAAAAACAAATTGAAAAAGATCGTAAAGAAAGAGAGAGGCAAATTGAATTAGATAGGATTGCACAAGAGGAAAAAGATAAACTTAGGAAATTTGAGTTAGATAAACTTGAAAAACAACTTGAGGTAGATAAACTTGAGAAACAACTTGAGGCAGATAAACTCGAAAAACAACTTGAATTACAAAAACTTGAGAAACAACAGCAATTTGAATTAGAAAAATTGCGTATTCAAAATTCTGCGGATATTGTTAGTGTTTCATCTAATGAATCAAATGTAGATTTTCATAGAACTCCTAAAGTAAATTTAAAGGATTTAGTTCCGCGCTTTGATTCTAAATTAATTGATATAACTCTTTTCTTTATGATTTTTGAAAGGCAAGCCGAGAAAGCTAAAATTTCTCAGGAAGATTTGGTCAGTCAATTAATTCCTTTATTACCTTCTGACATTGCCGAAATTATAGTTAAACAACCGTCAGACAAATGTGATGATTTTCTGCATATAAAGAAAGTTTTGTTAGATAGGTTTAGGCTAAGTACAGGCGCCTTAAAACAGAAATTTGAAACTCATCAAAGAAAATCTGGTGAATTATGGGTAGATCTGATTTATGAGTTAAGGGGTTATCTGGATAATTGGTTAGAGTCATTAGAAGTGAGAGATTTTGAATCCTTAAAAGAACTAATGCTCACGGAACAATTGAAAAAACGTGTCCCTTTTGAGATAAAAGAAAAATTTATTGATGATTGGGAGGAAATAAAGATTGCTTCTAAACTCGCGGAAAAATCGGATAAATTTGAGAGTATAAGAATAGAATTTAACAGGTCGGATAGAAAACCGTGGGAAAATAAATCTTTTCAGGATAAGCAAAAAGACAGCTTTAATTCTAAAAGTAGAAAGGAAATTAAATCAAAATCGGAATTTGAGAATACGAAAGAGAGTGGGAAAACTGACCAATTTAAGAGGGACAATGCTTTCGAAAAGCAAAGACAAGTCCAATGTTATAATTGTTTGGCAGTGGGGCACATCAGACCAAATTGTCCTGAATTGTTAAAAAGTAAATCTAATTATGAGGATAAAAGCATAGCTTGGATTGTTACTAGTGATGGGAAAAGTGTAAATAATAAGGAAGGTGTGGAAACCGAATTACCTATGGTTGATTTATGCGTGAATGGTAAGAAAGTAAAAGCGATTAAGGACACAGGTGCGCAAATTGCGGTTTTTGATGCTAATGACATTCCGTGGAGTGCTAAGAAAGTGGGAAATGTCTTTCTTATACCGGCCCTCGGAAATAGACAAAAAGCGGATTTGGTGTCAGTGCCGGTTGCTTTGATGGAAGGTGAAAAAGAGTATGTTGAAAAAAATGTGGTGGTTGCAGTTGTGAGAAAACTAAATTCTCCGCCCCTTATAACACCAGCTGTTTATGACTTATTAAAGTTAGGAAATATGGAAAAGCAAAATTCGGTGTATAAACAAGTGGGGAATCAAAGAGAATTAAATGGGCAGGGAACCCTCAGATTATCCAGCGATCATGAGCAAGGGGTTGTTAGAAAAACGGTTGTGAATGAAATCTGTGAAAGGGATAAGTCTGTTAATGAGATAGAGGTAAATTCACTGGAAGACGTGACTGATAGGTATTTGGAAAAAGGGTCTAAATTGATCGATACAAAAGAGGGTGCGTCTAAAAAGGATGGTGATAAAAGGTCAGGTATTGGAGGTCAATTTCGGGAAAAGAATTCTGAGCATGATGTAAATATACCCAGGTATTTTGTTGGTAGTATGGGATTTATACATGTTAGAAATAGAATTAGAAAGAAATTGAGTTCATCTATGACTGTGGCCAGTAAATTTAACTCTAGGATGAAGGAAAATAATAGAGTAAATTGGGGGGCTAAATGCCAAGAAGATGTGAATAAGAAATCAAAGTTAAAAAGAATGGAGCAGTCTTCTTTTAAAACGGATCACAAAGAAAGATTTATTGAAATCAAACAAGATTTAGATAGGAAAAATCATGATTATGAAGTTGTAAGGCGAAAATTATTGTCCAAAAGATTTTCTGATAGAAGTAATTCAGATATTGGTTTTCGGGAGAATTCTCTAAATTAAGTTTATTCTAAATTTGGGAGTGCTCATTTTTGTAATATCTGTATTGTGTTTATTTATCATTTAATGCTTAATATTATTTTCGTAATAGTAAAACTTCATTAATTTAATAATTGCATAATTTAGTATGCTTTCTTTTTGTTTGTAGAAGTGTCTAAATTTAGGCTTTTAAGCAAGTTTTAAAGAGAATTGTTTTAGGCATTGTGTTGTAAATAGATTTATTCTTTTTTTTTTATTATTATTTTTTTTGTTGTTAGAATCATGTAAAGTGTAATCTGTATTTGGTATTATATGTATGTGAAGTATTTCAAAATTGTTTCTTAGGGCATCAATTGTATAAATTATTCCTGGAATTATACTTAGGTATTGTAGGTGAGGGAGTATAGTAAATCCTATTGACAGTGTGGTCTATCAAATACTGAGTATGAAAATGTGTTTGTATTCTATAGGGATTTTTCATGTGTTATTCTAAATTCCTTTATACTTTGTTGACCTCTTTAGAAATTGATTGAAGGAGCTTATTCTATTAATATATATGCCAAATTTCTTCTTAGGGGGAGGTGTTGTGATGAGTTGACATGTTTCAACTCCTCCCTTATTTGTGGAAAAAGGATAATCTCCCTGGAATGAAAATAATCTGACAGATTGATCTCTATTGACAAAAATTCTATCAATAGTGTGAATTTCATTTTCACTTTGAGATAAGCCAAGCTGCAATACATGCTTTGTATTGAATGGTATGTTATCTGAATGAGTAGATAAGAATTGTAAAGTATTGTTCTTGTGGATACAAAGAACTGGGCCCCTACGACATGCAATGTTTTCTGGGAAATTCCTGGAATGCAAGGAAAGCCTCTGGGAAGTAAAATTGCAGACGGCAGTTGATGGTGGAAGGAGTTGAATGTTGAATCAGTTGAATTTGGAATACTGGAGAGTGAGGTTCCACTTTGAGCGGACGTCAAAATCGGAATTTGGCTGACCATGTAAATTTACAACATGGGTGCTTATCATAATTTTTCATTTTTACTTTTGTTTTCTTTTTTTAATGTGTTAATTTAAAATAAAGTTTTTTCGTTTCAAACGATAAATGGAATTTATTAATTATATATACAACGTCTCACGCTACCACAGTATATATGATTTTATTTATTTATCTGATTTTTTTTTTGTACGTTTTTAAATGAATGTTGTGTAAATTGTATATTCTCAAATTCCAAATTCTTAGTTTCTTAATTGAAAGAAATCCTGACGTGATACATAAAAATGGATATTATTTTGAAATAAGCATAGCAGATTTCTTACAATTTACATAAATTCATGAAAACCCCAGATAAAAATTTAAATTTTGTAGGCCTGTGTTATTTTTGTTTTAGAAGTGAAGTTTCCATTTAAATTTATTGTAACAGTACAATGTTTAATTGAATAAAATAATGTAAATCTAAGAAATTGCTAAGAAATTCCAAACATGCACAGGGCAACACAAAAATAAATAAATAAATAAATAAACAAAAAATAAATAGATAGATAAATAAATAAATAAAAATCAGCTTTCAGAAATTCTAAAAATTGTTCGTATATCTTAATTACAAGCTAAAGGAGGGTTTATTTCTATATTATTCTATATATAATAGTAATTTCAGCAAATATATTAAATTCCAATGCGATCTGATTTAAACTTTAAGATAGTTTATAAGACATGATAAAAAAAATTATAAAAAAGAGTGGCGCGTCACATTTCGGGGAGGAGATGGGGAGGGGCGTGAGCAAAATTAGGAAGTATAATAAGGCTATCTGTTTGAAACTTTACGATATTTTATAACACATAACATAAATTTTAAAAATAAAGCCGCGTCAAATATTATAGGGAGGGGCGGAGCGTGTTTTGCCTACACAAGGGGGGGGGGGGCACTTTTCTAAATTTTAACGATATCCGTCATGTCACATATCGTTACAAAGGGCTGTGACCACTTATTCCTGTTATGCATCACAGGTGTCACCCTCACATTTTGCGCCCCCCCCCGACACTACTCATGTGATATATCGTTGGAAAGGTCTGTGAACGCTTAATCATACTATGCAGGGAGGGGGGGGGGATTTCTAAATTTTGCACATACTCCTCATGTGATACATCGTTGGAAAGGTCTGTGACCGCTTAATCCTATTATGCATCTCCGGTGTTCATCCCCCCACTTTGCCCCTAAACCTGATTAGCTTTCACCATCAGGGAGCGCTTTCCTATCTCTGTTTCTATGGGTCGGATCACGACGGGGTATGGCTCATTCGACTCGACATCGATAGAGCTTTCTGATTTTAGTTCGTTTTTTCACCACCAGGGGGCACTTTCCTATCTCTTGTTCTATGGGCTGGATCACGACGGGCCAAGCCCATCATGCATAATTTGAAAAAAATTGCATTCTCAGAAACTCGTTAGGATGTATTTAGTACAGGAGAAAACGATTTCTATTAATATATACGTAGGCACTCGACTTATATATATGATAACTTATTTAATGGAAAAAAGTTAAGTAATATAATAGCTTGGAAATTTGATATCACACCATTTTTTAGTCACAACTTTTTTTTTTTTTTTTTTTTTTTTTTTTTTTTTTTTTTTTTTACGCTTAGCTTTTTCTACTTTTGAAAAGTTGTTTTTGTAGATATGTAATAACCAGAAGAAGCCTATTGATTTTCACTAACCTCGATTTTCCGAAACTATTTTTGTTTTTCGGACTCTCGAACTATTCGTTCTGGTAAAAGGTATATAAAAATTTTTGAAATTGTTTAAAAAAACATAAATTTTGCATAAAGCATGAAGTTGATTGGATCATGAGCTGTCGAGATATTTGTAATCCTATTTTTCACACTCTTCGATTTTTCATGACCCTGTATTTCTTTCAAATTTCAACTCAAATCTATATTTTTATTGGAAATAAGACGCTTCATCCGACGCAGTAAACTCTTAGTTAATAGGATTATCATTTTTGGAGTTATAAGGATCTTTCTTTTACGCAATTTAGTAATAGAGCATTTAAAGTTTAGGACGTCATCAAGCCGGGATTTTATTCGAAGTGCAATGCATTTTATAAGTAGTTTACACATGTTTTATTTTCCTATTTTATATTATGCATATCCATGGTGGGTAAGTATTGCGCTAGTTCCCAACCACCAGTTCTTATTTCAAATTGCTTTTAAATTTCGAGTTGAGATAAGTAATTAATCAGCTTTTTTGAACGATCCTTTCAATCGTCTATTTATTTAACTCGCCGCAAATGATGAAAGAATAATAATTATGTGCATTTTGAAGTTGCAATTACAAATTTAACAACTTATGCGCATGAGCAGACATCTGTCTGGCTAAGTTGAGCCTCTTAAAATGTTTCATATAATTGGAACGGATAAACCTAATTCCGGTTTGTCCGGTTCAAAAAAGTTAAGCTAAGTGACTTAAAATTCATAATGTGAACGCAGTATCAGCATGTGAAGTATCGCCAGTTCATCTATATATATATTTCTCTTACGTGGCGCGGAAATAAGGCTGAATTTCTAGATTACCGTTTGGCAACAACCGTAGGCTCCAGAGCTCAGACCAATGAACAGACTATATTGGGTAAGATCATCTCTGCCTCTGGCGGCCAGTGTGAGAGCCAGTCAAATTCAAACTAGCAATTATTAAAAATAAAATAACATGTACGTAATTTAAAGCGTTTGAGATGATTCCTCATTTTAATTATGAGTAATATCGTTAATTTCAAATGAATTCTCAACACACGAATTTCACTCACACGAAAATCGGAGAGAATAAAAATATCAACTGTCTAGATTGCACCTGCTGCCACCTGTCTTCATGAAGTAAAAAATAATTTATTTTGCAAAAATCTATAATCAATTAGAACAGTAAAATGTCGAACGAAATTTAAACAATGATTGATGATATATATAAACTATCTTCCTGTCATGTAGTGTTTTTTTAAATGAATTTAAGCCGCGCTGTACAATATTATAGGTGCAATGAGTTTTAAACTAATTGTGTTTCCAAGATTATTTTTTCATAGTATTTAAATGATTTATATGCCCATTGGTAGCACCAACTAAATGCATTTTTTAATTGTGTTTTCAACGAAGTTTTCAATTACTTTTTTTACATTTAAAAAATTGTCAATTTCATATGTTTTTATGATTTATGGTAAAAATTATTCCGGCTAGAGTTGCTGCAAAAGCAAAAAGGGGCGAGCGAGCAAGGAGCAGGTAGTGGTCTTAATGTGACGGGGGTTGGCGAGCGTTAGAGAGTAGGGGGCTGAGCCCCCTAGTATTTTCAAATTCTGCTGCAAGAAGTCATAAATTATTCCTTTGTGTTTTCTTTTCCAAAGGCTCTGTGGCCAGTTGTGACCTTTTTTATTGCTCTTTAACGGTTTTGAAGCAAAGCGAACATAATCAACAACAACAAAAAATCTCCCCCAGGGGAAATGATAAACATGTCAAGGACTGTCCTCCACTATCGTCACATTCTCTTGTTGTGCGACAAAGACCACATCAAAGAGGCCTGCAAAAGACACGCCGTTCTAGAATGTGATCTAAACGGACCTAAAGAGGGTCGCGGAGAGGATTCAGCCATTTATATTGCATCGAGAATTTCATCGCCTACTCACTAGTTTTCTCAAAATTTACTTTGGTGTAACAATTTAACACTTTCCAAATTACATCGAACACGCTGTAACCATGAGAATCCATGTTTTCTCATATAATTTCAGTTATAATGATAATGATAATAATAATAATAATTATTATTATTATTATTATTATTATATTAGAGTTTTTAGGATTTATTCTCACATTTTTCCTTAAGGTGGTTCTTAAATAACCTGCTCAACAACGCGAAACTTTCTGACATATATTCTGACTGTGGAGTCGATTTAGAATCGAACTGAGTTTTCTTTTTCTTTTCAATTCCTAATATTAGTTCACACTCACCCTATATATATTTACATATCTTGTTCAAATTTTCAATCGTTAATAGAATACTTTTTATTCATCCACCCAAGTTCAAATACATTTTTTTTTAACTTGTAGTGGATGACACTGGATGTGAATACAGTTTTTTCAAATACCAATTCATTAATTAAATTAAATTAATTGTAGTTTTATATGGGAGAAAAAATATCAATACGCAGCCGACTTATTTCAGACATTAGTTGCATTTAAAAGCACTCATTCACAAGTCTTGATAACGCAGTCGATTAAGCTCCGAGCTCCTAACCACAAGGTCCCGGGATCGAACCTCGCCTGGGACGGAAGGAAATTCTCCCGTACTCGAAAATAAATTTCTGTTATATAAGATATTTAGCGGGATATAAATTTAGGAATAAATATCGTCAGTGGCAAAGCGTGTAGATCGCTGAAAAAAAAAAAAAAATATTTTTGACTTAAGTAGGAATTGACTTAATTTTTTTTATATATATATATATATTACTTGTTAATAAATAAATAACATACTGAATTATAAACGATTTGTGTCACGCGTGACAACACGATTTTTGCCTTTCGGGCGATGCCTCACCGGGAATTCGATACAAAACGCTGACTTTGACAATATTTTCTGAAAGATCTTTTGCCTTTACCAAAAAATGCAAAAGTCTTTCAATTAGATAGTTTCTGAATAGTCACACCTGCCAATGTCATGCGTTTGCAAAAAAAAAAAAAAAAAAAAAAAAAAAAATGTGTCATAAAGTTGCCAGTTTGTATTTGAGAACAGCCTTTATAAAGAAAATAAATCTATGTTTAAGGTGATTCTCAAATGATCTGCTGAACAACGAAAAAATTTCTGACACAATTTCAGACTCATTTTTAAACACAAAGGCCTGTAATTGACACACCTGACTACTATAGCGATTTGGAATCGAAATGAGTTTTCCATTTTTTGATCAATAAATTACTTATCGAGTTATAAGCGATTCGGGTCACGTGACAACCCGTTTTCGCCTTTCTGACGCTGAAGAATAGGGAATACGGTTCAAAATGCCGACTTTGACAGTATTTTCTGAAAGATCTTCTGCCTTTACCTAAAAATGGAAAATGTGTTTCGATTACAAAGTTTCTGAATAACAACACTTTCTGAACAAAAATGTATTAAAAAATGTGTTTGAAAGTGGTCCCTTTGGATTTGAGAACAGCCTTAAGTCGTAAGAAATAAACAAACAAAAATACATGGATGAAAAATATTTTTAAATGTGATGTTTGGATAATTGGACGTTCGAATAATTGGAGTTCGAATAACCGACGCTCTACTGTATATCTAATATAAAGAAGTGGTTCTATGCAACATGAAATCTATTGAACTACTGCTTCCAGCAAAACAATCGACGTTATATAAATTTAAGAATCACAGGAGTTTACGAAACCGCTCCTTTCTTTCCTAAAATTGATATGCGTCGAACGCAGTCCGGCTCCGGCCGCACCCAGATATCGCCTGATAGAAAGTGGAGATTATTAATTTTGTGCGAGGACGATGTTACCACTGATAGGGTTGTCATTTATACACCTGCAACCTTGTTTGCATGAACGATGGTTCTTATAACACATGCAGAACGGCATGACAAATGATAGACTCTACGGACCTTTTCTTTGCTGTTTTCTGGGGAGGTGGGGTGGGGGGTCGTTTTTTCAGTGTAGAATTCAATATTTTTGCTTTTGAAGGGATATTACCAACTCCGGGGGGCATATTATGGAGTTCCGGGAGGGGCTATCAAATTGAAAATCTGATAACTTGCGGGGAGACAGTTTGATGTTCCGAAGGAGGCGGGTGTTATTTTTCAGTGTTGAATTTAATATATTTATATTTTGAAGGGATTATAGCAACTCCGGGGGGCATATTATGGAGTTCCGGGAGGGATGTAATTTCAACTTCAGACAATTAACAAATTGAAAATCTGAAAGTTTCCGGGACACAGTTTGATGTTCCGAATTAGGGGGTGTCAATTTTTCAGTGTTAAATTCAATATTTTTTCTTTTGAAGTGATTTTAGCAACTTCGGAAGGCATATTATGGAGTTCCGGGAGGGGCTATCAAACTGAAATCTGAAAATTTTAATGGAGACACTTTGATGTTCCAAAGAAGGCGGGTTTCTATTTTTTAGTGTTGAATTCAATATTTTTGCTTTTGAAGAGATTTTAGCAACTCCGGAGGGCATATTATGGAGTTCCGGGAGGGGCTATCAAATTGAAAATCTAAAAATTTAAGGGAGACAGTTTGATGTTCCGAAGGAGGGGGCGTCTTTTTTGCAGTGTTGCATTCAGAACTGTTTCTCTTGAAAAAAATATTGCAGCACCGCGCCGGCCGGAGGGCATATTATGGAGCTCTGGGAGGGGCTATCAAATTGAAAATCTGAAAACTTCCGGAGTGACAGTTTGATGTTTCGAAGGAGGCGGATGTCTATTTTTCAGTGCTGAATTCAATATTTTTTCTCTTGAAGGGATTACAGCAACTCCGGAGGGCATATTATGGAGTTCCGGGAGGTGCTATCAAATTGAAAATTTGGAAAATTCAGAGACAATTTGATGTTCCGAAGGAGTCTTTTATTTCAGTGTTGCATTCAGAACTGATTCTCTTGAAGGGAATATTGCAGCACCGTGCCGGAGGGAACATTATGAAGTTGCGAGAGGATCCATTTTCAACTAGACAATTAATAAATTGAAAATCGGAAATTTTCTGGGGAGACACCTTGATGTTTCGAAGGGGGAGGTGTCTTTTTTACAATGTTGAATTCAAAATTTTTTCTCATGAAGGGGTTTCTGTAGCTTCGGAGGGGACATTATAAAGTTTCAGGAAGGACGCATTTTCAATTTCAGACAGTTAATAAATTGAAAATCTGAAAACTTCCGGGGATACAATTTGATGTTCCGAAGGAGGGAGGGGAATGTGTTTTTTTTTTTCTTTTTTTGAAGTGTTGAATTTACAAATTTTTCTCTTGAAGGGATTTTTTGCAGCTCCGGAGGGGACATTGTTGAGTTCCGGAAAGCGCGCATTTTCAATTTCAGGCATTAGAAAAATCGAAAATCTGAAAACTTCAGGGAAGACACTTTGATGTTCTGAAGGAGGCGGTGTCTTTTTTTCAATGTTGAATTCAGAAGTTTTTCTCTTGAAGGGTTTTCTATAGCTCCGGAGGGGACATTATGGAGTTCCAGGTGGGACGCACTTTCAACTTTAGACAATTAATAAATTGAAAATCTGAAAACTTGTGGAGAGACAGTTAAATGATCCGAAGGAGGGGGGCGTCTTTTTATCAATTATGCATTCAGAACTGTTTCTCTTAAAGAGAATATTGCAGCACCGCGCTGGAGGAAGGCCCATTTTCAACTAGACAATTAATAAATTGAAAATCTAAAATTTTCCGGGGAGACACTTTGATGTTCCGAAGGAAGGGATGTCTTTTTTACAATGTTGAATTAAAAAAATTTTCTCTTGAAGGGGTTTCTGTATAGCTTTCGGAGGGGACATTATGAAGTTTCAAGAAGGGTGCATTTTCAACTTCAGACAATTAATAAATTGAAAATCTGAAAACTTGCGGGGAGACACTTTGATGTTCCGAAGGAAGGGAATAGTCTTGTTTTCGGAGTTGAATTCAGAAAATTTTCTCTTGAAGGGATTTCTGCAGTTCCGGAGGGGACAATATCGAGTTCCAGGAGGGGCGCATTTTCAACTTCAGATAATTAATAAATTGAAAATCCGAAAACTTGCGGGGAGACACTTTGATGTTCCGAAGAAAGGGAATAGTCTTGTTTTCGGAGTTGAATTCAGAAAATTTTCTCTTGAAGGGATTTCTGCAGTCCCGGAGGGGACAATATCGAGTTCCAGGAGGGGCGCATTTTCAACTTCAGATAATTAATAAATTGAAAATCTGAAAACTTGCGGGGAGACACTATGATGTTTCGAAGGAGGGGGAGGGGGGTGACAGTGTTGAATTCAAAAATTTTTTTATCTTGAAAGGATTTCTGCAGTTCCGGAGGTGACAATATCGAGTTCCAGGAGGGGCGCATTTTCAAACAGATAATTAATAAATTTAAAATCTGAAAACTTGCAGGGAGACACTTTGATCTTCCGAAGGAAGGGAATAGTCTTTATTTCGGAGTTGAAATCAGAAAGTTTTCTCTTGAATGGATTTCCGTAAGTGTCATTATGGAGTTCCTCGAGGGGTGCATTTTCAACTAGGCAATTAATAAATTGAAAATCTAAAAACTTTCGGGAAAACAATTTTATCTTCTGGAGGAAAGATGTTTTTTATAATTTTTTTTAATTTCTTTTTTTTCTTTTTTCAGTATGGAATTTAAAATTTTTTACTATGGAGTTCCGAAAGGAGAACATTTAAAATCTTCAGACAATTAATAAATTGAAAATCTGAAAATTTCCACTTTGACGTTCCGAATAAGGGGTGGTTTTTTTTTTTTTTTCAGTGTTAATTTCAAAATATTTTCTCTTGAAGGGATTTCTGCAGTCCTAGAAGGGACTTCGTTGAGTTCCGGGAGGGCAGCACTTTCAACTTCAGACAATTAATAAATTGAAAATCTGAAAACTTCCTGGAAGACATCCGAAGGAGCGGGGCGGGGGGGGGGGGTCGTTTTTCTGTGTTGAATGCAAAAAAATTTCTCCTAAATGGATTTCTGCAGCTCCGGAGGGGCAGTATGCAGTTCCGGGAGGGGAGCATTTTTAACTCCAAACAATTAATAAATTGAAAATCTGAAAACTTCCTGGAAGACATCCGAAGGAAGGAGGGGAGTGTATTTTTTTTCAGTGTTGAATGCAAAAAAAAAAAAAAAAAAAAAAAAAAAAAAAAAAAAAAAAATTCTCCCAAGTTGATTTCTGCAGCTCCGGAGGTGACATTATGCAGTCCCGGAAGGGGGGCATTTTCAACTTCAGACAATTAATAAATTGAAAATCAGAAAACTTCCTGGAAGACATCCGAAGGAGGGAGGGGAGTGTCTTTTTTTCAGTGTTGATTGCAAAGAAAAAAAATTCTCCTAAGTTGATTTCTGCAGCTCCGGAGGGGGCATTATGCAGTCCCGGAAGGGGAGCATTTTCAACTTCAGACAATTAATAAATGGAAAATCAGAAAACTTCCTGGAAGACATCCGAAGGAGGGAGGAGAGTGTCTTTTTTTCAGTGTTGAATGCAAAAAAAAAAAAAAAAAAAATTCTCCTAAGTTGATTTCTGCAGCTCCGGAAGGGGAGCATTTTCTGTTAGAATTATGTTTTATGAATTATGAATATTATTATAGAATTATGTTTTTTATGTTTTCTGTTATAGGGGAACCGTCGGTAGCATGATTAATTTTCTATCTTAATAAATTGTTATATCAGTCTTCATATTTTAATATACATTTTCATCTTTTGATAATGGTAAAGAATATTGTTTCGGCTTACCTGAGATTTTCCTTTAGCGCACAGAATGATCCACAGTAATCCAAATATTTATTGCTTTGAGTGATCGTCGTATCACTGTATTTGAATAGTAAGAAACATTATTAGAAAATAACATTGTGTGAAATAAGAAGTAGATCCATTTTCCTTTGAATATAATATTATAATTCTTGGCTAGATATGTACATTTTTATGGCGTTTTGGAGACTGCATATAGGTGCTCCAATTTTACATTATATTTGAGATATATTTACATCATATATATACAAGAGCGTCTTAACTGCTCGGATACATTTTGGAAACTGAGGGAGAATTGTTATTAAGTTCAGTGCACGCGCGCGGCATATCAGCTGTAGGTTGAAGTAGGGAGGTCTGCAGAATTTCACAGTTAATTGGTTTCGACAGTCTCTGGTTTTATTCACTATGTTTTGCATCTGCGGTTATCACTTAAAGTACTTATAGTTAATTGGGGTCTGGTTTTTAATATGTTCTTTCGATCGTTCACTGCACGTGGAGATTATTAACTGCATAAAAAAGGTTTCTCCGTCATTTTCAAATTCAGAAAATTAATAAATTGAAAATCTTAAAACATCCAGGGGGACAGTTTAACGTTCCGAAGCAGGTGGTTCTGAACCCCCTTCCCCTTCTCCGGAATACTCTTTTAACTCATCACTGCTTCTTTTTGTATTACCTTTTGGTTATTGTCGAATTCTTGCGCACTTTTACGTCGTACATTTTTATACGAAAATGAATTAAATTTGCTAACATTATATTATTGAAGTTCAATATGTATATCGTCTTCAGTGAATACAACAGTTTTTTATTTTTCTTGTAAATGTTGTAAATCTTCAATTATGATCAATTGAAGCCTCAAAATGAGCCTTTTGTGGCTGCCGCGTTCAATAAATCCGTACAAATCGTCAATTTTGACCGTATTTTCTGAAATATCATTTGCCATTATGGGAGTATAGGAAACTCTATATTCGATTTCTTAGTTTCTAATACACATTTATTAATAAAAATGTTTTCATGAGCACAAAAAGTTAGTTAATTTGGATTAGTGAACAGATTTAAGGCTGTTTTCAAATCCAAACAGGCTACTTTATGACATATTTTTTAATTCATTTTTGTTCAGAAACAGATGAAATTGGCAAGGGTTTTTACTCAGAAACCTTGTAATTGAAAGACGTTTTCCATTTTTTGGTAAAAGCAGAAGATCTTTCAGAAAATACTGTCAAATTTGACGTATTGAACTGAACAGCGCCGCAGCATGAGAAAGAGGGAAAACGTGTCGTCACGAGACACGAATCGTTTATAATTCGATAAGTAATTTATTGATCAAAAAATGGAAAGCTTATTTCGATTCCAAATCGCTTCCATAGTCAGGCCTGATAATGTTATGCCTTTGCATTTAAAAATGAGTAAGAAATGTGTCAGAAAGTTTCGAGTCGTTGAGTAGTTCAGTTGAGAACCATTTAAATGGAAATTTTTGAAGGATCTTCTCTTATTAAATGAAATTTTGTGAAGAGCCCTCTTTTATTAAATGGAATTTCGTGAAGGATGATTGTTTCATTAATGTGAAGGATTTTCTTTTAGGATATGGAATTTAATGAAGGATCCTCTTGCGTTAAATGGAATTTTGAGAATGACCCTCTTTTATTAAATGAAATTTTGTGAAAGAACTTTTTTTATTAAATGGAATTTTGTAAAATGCCCTCTTTTATGAAATGAAATTTGATAAATGGACTTTTCTTTTATTAAATGGAATTTTGTGAAGTATTTTGTTTTATTAAATGGAATTTTGCGAAGGATCTTCTTTTATGAAATGGATTTTTGTAAAGGACCTTGTTTTATTAAATGGAATTTTGCGAAGGATCTTCTTTTATTAAATGGAATTTTGTAAAGGACCTTGTTTTATTAAATGGAATTTTGTGAAGGATCCTCTTTTATTAAATGGAACTTTGTGAAGGACCCTTTTACATTAAATGGAATTTTGTGAAGGTACTTCTTTTATTAGATGGTATTTTGTCAAGGACCCTCTTTTATTAAAGGGAATAATGTAAAGGGCCTTTTTTTATTAAATTGAATTTTGTGAATGATCTTCTTTTACAAAATGGATTTTTGTAAAGGGCCTTCTTTTATTAAATGGAATTTTGTGAAGGACCTTCATTTATTAAATGGAATTTTGTGAAGGACCTCCTTTTATGAAATGAAATTTTGTGACTTTCTTTTATTGAATGGAAACTTTGTGAAGGACCTTCTTTTATTAAATGGAATTTTGTGAAGGGTCTTCTTTTATTAGATGGGATTTTGTCAAGGGCCCTCTTTTATTAAATGAAATTTTGTAAAGGGCCTTTTTTTATCCAATGGAATTTTGTACAGTGTTGCCCGTTTTACGAAATTAAGCCTCCTAATTAAGATAAGTGTTAAAACAAAAATAAAGAAAAAGTTAAATCTCCATCTTATAGAACTTACGTCTGGACAATCTTTCTGTGCCGCTCACATCAGGTTAGCTGACAGTAACGAGGCAAATTTATTGCCTGTTAGAAAAGACTTTATTCGTTAGCCATCTGCAGAATATTTGTGTTAAGTATCGTCAGACATTTTAAAAACAGTTTAGCTCAACTTCTTTTTAACGAGACTTTTACTGACTCTTTTTTATAAACACTTGAATTTGATTTTTAATGATGCAAAATGGCCAATTTTAGATAATGATGTTTATCACGCATGTAACCTTTTGAATGTAACCCAGTTTTTGAGAAAAGCACGTGTGTATTTTCTTATATATGTTTTTTGCTCACTTCGTGCTTAAACACCCGACTGAGAGGGTGCAGAATGTTCAGTCTTAATTTTATCTTATATTAAATTCTTTCTTTTCCTTTTAAAAAGTGTGAAGATGATTTTCTCTACTTAGTATACCACTACAATACTATGGAATACATAATTTTATAGCAATGATCATCTATCTAGTGAAATCACATAATTTCTTTTCAAATGGATACTTCAAACAAAATAATATTCACACAACAACAAACAAAGTTGTTTCAAACGGATTAACGCTCGTATTCACGAATAACTTCGACCGAGAGTTGAACCGAGGGTCCAGTAACCCCAGGTTGAGGTTTTCAACCGAGAGTTGAAAACTCGTATTCACCGTCTACTTCGGAAGAAAAGTTACCCAACTCAGAGTTACTCGACCCCGGTTGAATAAAGCGTGCTAATTGGTTAAAAAAATCAGATGACGTTTTCGGTTTCGCGTTGAAGCTTTGTTTGTTTATATTATGGAAGAAAAGTGCCGGAAAAAAAAAGGAAATTAAATGTAGTACTTATTTTATTTTTTACAAAATATATGCACAAAATAAAAACTTGTAGTAATTACTAAATATGGAGATTAACTTATTTTAATTTCTTACAAAGTTTAATATTTTTTTAAACAATTTATTCAAATTTTATGTATTATTATTATTACTTTTAAACATATATGTGAGTTAAGAAAGGGATATGAAATGTGTTAATTGCTAAAGTAAATTTTATAAGTTTATTTTTCAAATAAATTTTGTCTTAGTAGCTAAACGAAAACTTGATTTGATCAAAACGAAAATTTTATTTCAACAGCAATTATGTTGATTTCTATTATTAAAAGCTATAATTAGTAATTAATTAAATAATTTCTAATTAAGAAAATATTAAAATGGAGAAAAAGGAAAAAAATCCAGAAAGTAGCCTCTAGTACTATTTTTATTTTGTCGAATAAATTTATATATTAAATGATATCCAGATGTATTGATTTGATTTTTTTTATTTTCAGCAATCTAATTAAAATGATTAATTCTAATACAATTAGATAGTAATTAATATGCACATTGACAAAAACAACAACAACAAAAGAGTGGAAATAATATCAACAGAGCTTCAAAGGAAGAGAGCTTCAAAGAGTGCTTAAAGGTGGTGTTTGTGGTTCTAACAGTGCCCTGGCACCAGGCACCCAAGTTTTTCAGGAGCTCCAACGGCGCATTCAATTATCGCTTCCGATCGGTTAACAAACATTTTATTTTAACTAGTCGCTAAATAATAAACTCCAAACTTGTTTTTAGTTTAAACTGTCAACCATGGATATATTGCTATTTTATTAGATGTTATTTTAATGAACACTAATATTTTAAACCTTTTAAGGCTACTATATAAATTTTCATTCAACACAGAATCGAGTAAAGTCTTTTCTAAATAATGATAAATGAATTCTGTATACTATCTGGACATAAAACTGTGAAATATTACAAAAAGTTGATTTTTTTTTAAAAATTGTAGCTTTTAGAAGCCCCTTTACCCCTTTTGTATAAGAATTTTTCCATTATCAGATTTACAAGTTCAAAGGTATTCACTTGACTGCCTTTGAATATTTTTTAATAAATCAGCCTAAGTAATTACAAAATATTTTTACATGCATAGACATCTATTTTTAGATCCAGTGCATCATTGAAAAAGATGTATTTATATAGAAAATTATACTTCATTTTCTATATTCTTTCTAGTTCTTAAATTTTATTTTTTTCACTCATTTAGATGTCACTTCATAGATTCAATTACAATTTTATTTATGAGAGAGAGAGAGAAGATTTTTAAATATTTTTTTATGAATGAATGGCGATAGATTTCTAGACTAGATAGGGAAAATAATGATAGTTCGTAATCTAATAAAACAATCTGAATTTATTAACGATAATTTCAGATAATTTTATAGTACTGAATTTTAAGGAATAAATATAATTTTTTTGAATGTGATTTAGTGGAGAGGAATAAGTGCCCCATTTGCCCCACCCTACCCATGCATCACTCTATCTTTCTTCCTTTCTTTTTCTTTTTTTTTTTTTTTTTTTTTTTTGTCAGTGTTATAAGTTAATTAAAGTAAATTAAAACGTGACTCAAGATTCTATGTAAGATATAGAAATAAAAAGAAAGTTTAAAGTATTAAAAATAGAATGTATGTAATCTCATATATATATATATATGTATATATTATCTGCAAACTTTTTAGCTGGTTTGTTTATATTTATACATACAACTCATATATTATATGTTTAATTATTTGCTTACATAAATATTCAAGATCATGAAGAGTAGAGTTTATTTGCCTTAAAAAATTGTCAACATTACCTAAAGGGCTAATAAAACATTACTAAAATAACATATTTTGCATTTAAGGTTATTTATTTTTTTCAAATTTTCATTTAAAAAAAAAATTAGAAATAACGAATGTATTTTAACAGTAGCGAAATGACTCCTGTTTACATAAATGAAATTTCAGATATCAAACTAATTAGTATTTTTGATTTACCAACTAAAGTAAAAAAATTCAAGGGTTTTTTTTTTTTTTTTTTTTTTTTTTTTTGGTGTGGTGGGGGGAGACATTTTGTGAAAAGTAAAAGAAGTTATTTTTGTGAAATGTATTATATTTTTGCGAAAAAAACATTTTGTAACAAAAGAGGAAATTCAGTTATTCAAATTCAACCAAGCATTTATTAAAAATAACTTCCTGCTAAAGTTTTACTTTTTGGTGAATTTGTTTTGTTAGTAGATTACACATTTTAAAAGCTAACACAATAAAAATAATTAATGAAGAGTATGTTTTTGTGGAATTGAATTTTGTGAAGGGTCCTGTTTTATTAAAAGGAGTTTTGTGAAGGGGTTGTTTTATTAAAAGCAATTTTATGAAGGGCCCTGTTTTATTAAAAGCAATTTTATGAAGGGCCCTGTTTTATGACATGGATTTTTGTGAAGGGGCCCTAAATAGGCCCCAAATTTTGTCTGGATTGATCCTTAGTATGTGTATATGTGAAAACATGATGGGAAAAGGGGGAGGGGATAAGTTTGGTTCTGTAAGTTTATTATGTACAGCTGTTATAACTTTTTATATACCGTACAATCAATGGTTTAGGTCATATCAATTCTGTCATGATACACAAAATTGGAAGTGACAAAACGTTTATTTGAAGAGAAGCATTATTTTAAAACAAATGTGTTTCTGGATTTTTTGCCTGGTGTTATTTTAAAAATGAACAATTTTTTATCAATGTATTTCAGCCCTTTACTTCTATTGCAATATTTTATATTATATATAATTTTGAAATTAAAACACAGTTGAAACTTAAATGTAATTAAATAAATATTTCAAATTTCTCAAAAATTGGGAAATATAACGTAAAGCTCAAAAACAGAAATAACAATAGTATAGTGTTGTGATGATGTGAACAATGATAGAGTTGTTTAATTAATATAAACATATTCGTGATTTAAACAAAGAATAAACCTACTAAAAATCTTCAATAGATAAATACAACTCGGATGATATATTGTTTAGTTTAAAACCACAATATCTAATTTATAGAGCTAATCTTATATTTATATAACAGATCGTACATAAATAATAATAGTGTATCTTTCACACAAGACACAAAATTTAACTTTTACCCATATTCTACGAGTACCAAAATCGAAAACCTACATTGAGTCGATGGATACTTGAACATAATCTAAGTATTTTTTACTTAAAGAAAAATGCAAATTAGTCTGATGTCTCAAATTTTAATTAGAATTTACGTACGACATTTATTTCGCTACTATTAAAATACATTCATAAATTCTTTTTAAGATCAAAATTGCAAAAACAAATAACCTTAAATGCAACAATTTTTATTTTAATAGCAATTTATCTACCATTAATGTAATGTTGACTATTTTTTATGGCAAATAAAATTCTTCGCGACCATGCTTATTTATATAAACAAACAATTGAACATAAAATATAGAGGATTTATATATAAATATAAACAAACCAGATAAAAAAAATTGAAGCTAATACATATATATGAGATCACATACCTTTGCATATTGTTCTTTTGTTTTATAATAGTAATAAATTTCTATTATATCTTATACACAGACACTTGATTCAGTACGTAAGCTCGTAAGCCGCCATTATTGTAAAATGTGACTAGACTTGCTCTCTCGTCTTGTTTTTTGTTAACTACGCATGCTCGGTTGAAAAACTTGAACTTCAACCCTCTGTAAAGCCAGGTCCAGTAACTGAGAGTAACTGAACCCAGCGTTAGATTTCGCCTTCAAACTGGTCCAGTCAGGTAGACGATGAATACCATTTTAGCTTTCGACTCGGGGTCGAAGTTATTCGTGAATACAACCGTAACTCGGATACATCACTGACGAAGCTACCAAACGGTAAGAACATTCTTTTTTACTTCTATAAGATGTTGTGAAGAAAAATGATTAAGTATTTAGAAATAAAATAAAGGAGGTAATTAACCGTTCTCACGCCTTAGTACGCCGTTAGGTAAATATTGTCTAACATAAAGGACCTTCTTTTATTAAATGGTATTTTGTGAAAGGTCTTCTTTTATTAGATGGGATTTTGTCAAGGGCCCTCTTTTATTAAATGAAATTTTGTAAAGGGCCTTTTTTTTATCCAATGGAATTTAGTAAAGGACCTTCTTTTATTAAATGGAATTTTGTGAAGGGTCTTCTTTTATTAGATGGGGTTTTGTCAAGAGCCCTCTTTTATTAAATGGAATTTTATAAAGGGCTTTTTTATTAAATGGATTTTTGTGAAGGACCTTCTTGTATTAAATGGAATTTTGTGAAGGTCCTCTTTTATTAAAAGGAATTTTGTGAATTGTCTTCTTTTATTAAATGAAATTTTGTAAAGGACCTTCCAATACAAGAGAGCCCTTTACAAAAGAGGGCTCTTGATTGTGAAGGGCATTTTATTATTAAATGGAGTTTTGTGAAGGTTTTTCTTCTATGAAATAGAATTTTGTGAAAGTTACATTTTTAATCAACGGGATATTGTAAATGATACTCTTTTATAAAATGGAATTTTGTGAAGGAACTTCTTCTATCAAACGAAATTTTTTAAAAGAACTCTTTTACTTAATGAAATTTTGCGAAGGGCTCTGAAGAAATTCCAATAAATGTCTGGCTGATAACATTTTAGCTATTTCATTTACAAGATCAACAGGATTACAAAATTTGAGCTATCATTCATTTTATCCTATACATTTTATTCTAACATTCGTGTTCATTTATTTAACTGTCCTGTTATCACTTTTCTCCTGCACGTTCTCCAAAATTAATCTACGAAACGCTAAATGAATTCTAACAGTTGAATCAGAAACTGCGAACAACAAATTGGAGAACATTCCTTTTTTCAAAAATCCCATTAAACACTTATTACTTTCATTTCAGTATCGTCTGCTTTCCGCTTGTTGCCACCGTCCCTGAACCCCGCAGAAAGACACGCTTTTCCAAGGTATTAAATTCTACGCCTAAAATATAACTAAAAGCCTAGAACGAGATTAATGAAAATACTCTCGCTCACATACTGCGCGGTGGAAAACGGTTGAATTCCTGGATTTAATGAGTATTTGATGAGAACTCTGGTGTTAGGGGAGGAGTCTAACAGGCGGATACTGCTGGTGTTTAAACAGTGGCATTGTTCAGTGGCGTGGAATCCAATATGTTTGACTTCAGAGTGTACTCAATATCTATGTTATATATCATTTCATTTAGAGAATTCCTGATTTTAGTTTGATCAAATCGAAGTAACCATTTCTGGGCTCAGATAGATACAAACCATAAATTTTACTTAAAGCTGTTCCCAAATCCAAACTGGCTACTTTATAACACATTTTTTTAATTTATTACTTACCCATCATACGTAGTATAGGGTAAGTCTTGTAATCGTTTTGAAAATCGAATTTTTTTTTTTTTTTTTTTTTGACGGATTTACACGTTTCAGACACTGGAGATTACGAAAAACATATTTTTAGAAAAAAAAATTGCCGTCCGTCTGTGTGTCTGTGTGTCTGTAAACGCTCTATCTCCCGAAAAATTTGAGATAGAGACTTGCAATTTGGTATGTACTTAGCATGTAATAATGGGAAGAAGCCTATTTCATTTCAATAACCTCGATTAACCAGAACTATTTTTTCGGACTCTCGAAATATTCGTTCTGATAAAAGGTATATAAAAATTTTCGAAATTGGTTATTTTAAGAAATGAACATAAAAGACAATAAAAAAACATAAATTTTGCATAAAGCATGAAGTCGATCGGATAATTAGTTGCCGAGATATTTGGAATCCTATTTCCCACACTCTTCGATTTTTCATGACCCTGTATTTCATCCAAATTTCACTTCAAAGATATATTTTAATTGGAAATTTGACTCTTAATCAGATGCAATAAACCGCTAGTTAATAGGATTATTATTTTTGGAGTTATAAGGACAAACTTTTTCTTTCAAGCCATTCAGTAATCTAGCCTTTAAAGTTTGTGACGTCATCAAGCCACGATTTTATTTGAATTTCAATGCATTTTATAAGTAGTTTACACATTTTTATTTTAATATTTTACATTATGCATAGCCATGATGGGTAAGTATTACGGTGGCCCCCAACGACTAGTTTTTGTTCACAAATGTATTAAATTGGCAGATGCTCTTATTGAGAAACTTTGTAATCATAACACGTTTTTCATATTTTGGTAAAGGCAGAAGATCGTTCCGAAAATACTGTCAAAGTCAGCGTTCTGCACTAAATTCCCGACGCGGCAGGACGATATAAGGGGTAAACGCGTCGTCACGTGACACAAATGACTTATAAATCGATAAGTAATTTATTGATCAAAAAAGGGAAAACTCATTTCCATTCCAAATCACTTCCATAGTCAGGCCATGCTAATTGCATTCTTTTGCGTTTAAAAATGAGTCAAGAAATGTGTCAGAAGGTTTCGCGTTGTTGAGCAAGTCATTTGAGAACCACCTTAATAAATCAAATAAGTATTACATAGAATAGAACACATTTTATTAAATGAATTTTCTGGTTCGAACCATATTTATTTGAGGAATAAAATCGGAAGTGGCCAGTTATGTAATTGTTTTTAAATATATCATCAACTTCAAATATTCGTTTTCTTTTTACTCAAAAACTTTATCTGTGATTTCAACACCTTATCCTCAGCAACCCTATGATCAACTCTGTGAGGCCCGGGGCACACAGTTTATGTTGGGGCCCCTTTCTCAAGAAATTCACATTATGAACATGACAAACAGCTTTATGTGCAGTTTAAAATTTAAACCATTGCTTTATGAAACTAGTCGTTGGGGGCCACCGTAATACTTACCCATCATGGATATGCATAATGTAAAATATTAAAATAAAAATGTGTAAACTACTTATAAAATGCATTGCAATTCAAATAAAATCGTGGATTGATGACGTCATAAACTTTAAAGTCTCGATTACTGAATTACTTGAAAGAGGTTTTTCCTTATAACTCCAAAAATAATAATCCTATTAACTAGCGGTTTATTGCACCTGATTAAGCGTCAAATTTCCAATTAAAATATATCTTTGAAGTGAAATTTGGATGAAATACAGGGTCATGAAAAATCGAAGCGTGTGGAAAATAGGATTCCAAATATCTCGGCAACTCATTATCCGATCGACTTCATGCTGTATGCAAAATTTATGTTTTTTTATTGTCTTCAATGTTCATTTCTTAAAATAAACCATTTCGAAAATTTTTATATACCTTTTATCAGAACGAATATTTCGAGAGTCCGAAAAAAATAGTTCCGGTTAATCGAGGTTATTGAAATGAAATAGGCTTCTTCCCATTATTACATACTAAGTACATACCAAATTGCAAGTCTCTATCTCAATTTTTTCGGGAGATAGAGCGTTTACAGACACACAGACACACAGACATCCAGACACACAGACGGACGGCAAAATTTTTGTTTCTAAAAATCTGTTTTTCGGAATCTCCAGTGTCTGAAACGTGTAAATCCGTCAAAAAAATTTTTTCGATTTTCAAAACGATTACAAGACTTGCTCTATATTACGTATGATGGGTAAGTAAAAATATGGCAAAGTAAAATCTTCTATATATGCTATTACTTACCCATCATACGAAGTATAGGGTAAGTCTTGTAATCGTTTTGAAAATCGAAAAATTTTTTTTGACGGATTTACACGTTTCAGACACTGGAGATTCCGAAAAACATATTTTTAGAAAAAAAAATTTTACCGTCCGTCTGTGTGTCTGTGTGTCTGTAAACGCTCTATCTCCCGAAAAAATTGAGATAGAGACTTGCAATTTGGTATGTACTTAGTATGTAATAATGGGAAGAAGCCTATTTCATTTCATTAACCTCGATTAACCGGAACTATTTTATTCGGACCCTCGAAATATTCGTTCTGATAAAAGGTATATAAAAATTTTCGAAATTGTTTATTTTAAGAAATGAATATAAAAGACAATAAAAAAACATAAATTTTACATAAAGCATGAAGTCGATCGGATAATTAGTTGCCGAGATATTTGGAATCCTATTTTCCACACTCTTCGATTTTTCATGACCCTGTATTTCATCCAAATTTCACTTCAAAGAGATATTTTAATTGGAAATTTGACGCTTAATCAGATGCAATAAACCGCTAGTTAATAGGATTATTATTTTTGGAGTTATAAGGAAAAACCTCTTTCAAGCAATTCAGTAATCGAGCCTTTAAAGTTTGTGACGTCATCAAGCCACGATTTTATTTGAATTGCAATGCATTTTATAAGTAGTTTACACATTTTTATTTTAATATTTTACATTATGCATATCCATGATGGGTAAGTATTACGGTGGCCCCCAACGACTAGTTTAGAGTGGAGCAAAATTCTAAATCTAATGAGTGAATTGAATGAATCGGAATTCTGAAGTTTACATTATAGTATTTCACTGTCGTTAGTGAAAATAACATTGAAATAGTTTGTTTTATACATGAATGGAAAAATACCATTTTTCATGTGAACTATAAATTGAAATTTCCATTGATTTTTAGTCAAAGAATGGACAAACTGCATTTTGGTGGCCCCTGAGAATGTGAGCCCCTGTGATAATCAAGCTATGCCCTCAGCAACACGCAGGTTTGCATGTCGTTATCCGGAAGCAATCGATTGTAACACAATAATGTAATGCATTTATAGAAAATCGAAAATTGCTATTCAATTTGAAAGCACTATATACAGTAGTAATTGTCTGCGAATTTACCGCTTTTCTGTTTAAAATTACTACATAACAGAATCATTTACGTTATTGCGCGGAGACATTAGTATTATTATTTTTCTTTTAGAAAGTTCTTAAAACTTAGACGTTTGAAACTTTTCAATAGGCACTTACAAATACACAAATAGCATCAGATGAACACTTTTCACATATAATTTCGACCGTGTAACTTCAGTAGATATGCTGGATTTCATTTCACTTCACCGAAATTTATTCTCTTCCACCATTTTAAACATTTTTCAACATACTTGAAAAATGCTTATGAATTCGGCTTGTCTGTTCGTGCTCTAGCTCGCTTAAATAGACTCAGATTGCCATGTAATTGATATATGTTAATGAGGCATGTTCGGTAAGGAAAATAAAGTGTGCAGCGTTTATAGTTCATTTACAGGCACACTCAAAAGAATTCGTTACATTACGGACTGTGGGAAAAAATCGCTTGCGGTGAATTTTAATGGTGTTACACAATTTCAAACATATTGAAATTGATATATATCACTAAGGTGTACTTCAAGATACTATAGAATATATTGTGTGTATAGCATTCATCATTCATTTACAAGAACACACAAAAGAATTAGGTTAGATTGTCTAACAACAATAATTTCTGTAAGTGCGTTTTAAGTTGTGTTACGTTTTTAAATTAAACAATTTTTTTGCCTATTACTTGGTGTATATAAATTCTGTAGATGATATAGAGGGCAGCACAAACCATCTCGAGCACGTTTCCGTTATGTTTAACTTTGCTATGCGTTTCCTAACTAAACTAAATTTTAGCATTACTATATAGTATTAAAAATCTGCACTGGTAAACAAAAAAAAAAAAAAAAAAAAAAAATCTATAATTTCAACAGAAAGATATTTTTTACAGAAAAAACTGTTTCAAAGTAAAACAGTTTTTTTCTGTAAAAAAATGTGGATTTTGTAATTTTTACAGAAAAAAACTGTTTTAATGAAACTATACATATATCTTTCTGTAAATTAAATGGTTTTCCACTGGCCAAAACTGGCAGTTTTTTTTCTGTCAATTTGAGGGTTTTTTTTTTTTTTTTTTTTTTTTTTTTTTTTTTTTTTTTTGCAGTGTAGAGATTATATACAGGGCTGCACAAAATAATTCGGATATTTTCCCGACTATATTGATGGTAATTTTTAAATTGGATTTTCAAATGTGTTATGAGTTTTCAAAATTATTTACTTTAGACATAAGTATTCTGGACGTGTTGGAAAGTGTGCTTCACGCATGATTTTTCGTTCTTGTTTGATTTGTTCGTGAACGGAATTTTAAATTCTTTTCCTCTCATCCACTTCGTGAAAGTTGAAACAGATTGTCATTTTTTCCGCGGTTACACGCACCCTGTCCCAGTAAAATGCACTCGAAAGGGTTACGAGGTACGTTGCTATATCTGCCAATTTTTGGTAGCAGAGATTTTTTTTAAAGCCGTGTTCTATTACGTCACAAAGTATGTGCATTTGCACAAACTAATGTGGGTTCATAACAATTATTATTATTATTATTATTATTATTATTTGAAAAGGAGTTCAATAAATAAAAATCAAACAGAATCGTGTGTGATTCTTACTATTTTTCAGTGTAACTGAAATATTTTAATAAAATTCATGAACATAATAACATTTTGGCTTTAAGTATCGCGTAAAAGAAAAAAAGTAATAAAGTAAGTTTTTTTTGCTGCCTAAGCCAAGGATATTTTTTTTTTTCGATATTTTCTATTTTCACTATTTTTTTAGATACCAAGTGAATTTAAATATATATTTTTAAAAAAATGCTGTTGTTGTTGAACATTTTAATTGTTAATTTATTTTCAATGTGTTCTTATAATGCAATAAAAAAAATAGGGTAAAATTGCATATCTCATTATTAGTGGCTTCTTAAGGTTGTTCCCAAAATGACCTGCTCAATAACGCAAACATTTTTAAACGCAAAGGCATAAAATTGGCAGGCGTGACTATTAAATGGATTTGGAATCGAAATGAGTTTTCCATTTTTTGATAAATAGATTATTTATCGAGATAAGCGATTCTGGTCACGTGACGACACGTTTTTCGTGCTTCTCGTACTGCCATGTTAGGAATTTGGTTTGAACCGCCGAATTTGGCAGTCTTTTCTGAAAGATATTCTGCCTTTACCAAAAAATGGAAAACGGGTTTCAATTATATAGTTTCTGAATGAAAACACCTGCCAATTTATTGCATTTAGGAACAGAAATAAATTTAAAAAGGTGTCAGAAAGTAGCCCCTTTGGATTTGAGAACAGCCGTAAATCCAAAATTTCCTACAGAACTTAATGTAACTTTGCGTACATACTCTACACTTACCCTTGGGTCATAATATCACTTTAAATATATCATTAGTTCATCACATTTTCTAATTATAAATAATTATTTATAAAAAGTTAAATCATCCGGTGTTACCCCCACCGGTGGAGTAAAACCGCATGGATATGTTAATTTTACAAGAAATGGCAAACTTTAGACTTTTTTTTTTTTTTTTTTTTTAAAGAAACAATATAGTGTGATGACTTGGCATAAATTATGCTACATAATCTAGCTACATAAATATTAAATCCAAAATAAGACAATTTTTTACGATGTAAGTTCTTTATTAGAACAATTAAAAGACAAAAAAAAAAGTAATAAAAATGAACTACAAGCATGCATGGTATATCTCAATCTTAATCAACACTCTTCAAAAAAATATAAACCATACGATCAAATTTAAATTATTATATTTCCACAATTTTTATTAAAAAAAAAAAGAGGAATATAATAATAGTTTTTTTTTTTTTTTTTTTCGATATTGTTGCACTAATTCCTCAAAAGAAGAGTAAAAAAGTATAATATTAATTATTTAAAAAAACATGCATTTAGTAACAAAACTCAGACTTAATCACAATCGAAAAAAAAAATGCCGGTTCATCACAATTGAAAAAAAAAAATGACGCCTAAGACTAAACATTCCAAATTCGGACAGATGCTGGCAAATGTAATCGGACCATTAACGGACACCAGATATCGGTACAGCGTCATTTCCCGATTTAAGTCGCTTGCCGATAAGCATAAGGGGAGCGATAACAGTAACTGGCATTTGAAAAAGCACGGTTCTTTAGTATCAGTTGCCGACATACAACCGGCACTTGACCGATGCCACTGTGCCGATGCCGACACAAAACCGACACTGCCGGCTGCGGTCCGATCGTGTGCCGAAAGGTATGTGTTTGCTGGGCACATATTTACATGTATACTTTTATATATGGTCTCCATTTATGGTAATCAATTTTCTATTGAGCATAACTCAATCAATTTGAAAGATACACGTATGCAAATTTTCGGTAATGATCTTGTCGCAGCAAGAGAAAATATATTTGATTGATCGCTTTTTTTCTTGCTAGGGTGTGGGAGGTGTGGGGTCATATAAAAAATTAAAAAGGTGTAAATTTTTGAAAATTACTGATAGAATTATTTCATTAACATAATCTTATCTTCTACCTTATTTTGAATAGTATCGCGGCCCATCTATGGGTATCGCGGTCCATCGACCCATTTAATTGGAATGAAAGGATGGTTAGTGTACCCATAGGATAGGAAAAGAAAAAACCAGAGGCCTAGACCTTTTAAAATAACTAAGATAATTAAATAGCCAAAATTGGGCAAAATAATAAAATAAAATAAAATGAGAGTATTAAGAGTAGGGAAAAGAGTGATGCTGAAGTGACACGGTCCAGAAGGAAGATGATACTTAAAAATATTAAAAGAATATTTAAAAAGGGTAAGCTGTTGCTGGGCACTGATATGTTAGACTATTTTTTTTTATTTATATTCAAATATGGAAGGCCAAGATAATCTATATTAATAAAAGAAAGTTTCGCTCTGTGTGTGTGTGTTTGTTTGTTTGTTTGTCTGTCTGTCTGCGATGGCTAGCAAAATCTGGCCCAAATAGAAGTCTGAAAATTTAGGTGTGGATAGTCCAAGGTCTGGCCATGTGCACCCGAGTCTCAGAATTTTAATATTTTGATAATTACCCAAGATATTAATTAGTTTCTCATTAACCATCGCTTCTAAAATGCCATATTTTTCTGAAAATGGTGCAAAAGAAATGTGAAACCGCAAAATGAGGTGTGTGCTGGGAGAGGGAAGAAAGATTTTAGGTTTACTGGAAAAAGGTTGAGTTACCACATTGACTTTTAACTACGCCTTTTCGACACATGTCGAAATAACAGAAACTATTAGGTCTTTCGACACGAAAATTTGCAGATCTATATAAATCGCAATCAGTCGCAAATTCAAAAAGTCAAATTTCAAAAAATTCCATCCACAACTTTCAGATATATTAATTAGAAATATTTAATTTTTCGAGCAATTTAATCTTGCAATGATCAACACGTTTCTTGACAAAAATTTGAGCCGCCGCAGCAGGTGTCTCGATAATTAAACCGCAAAGAAAGAGGTACTAAGAGATTTTTTAGTTTACTCAAATTAACAATTCTAATTAAGCTACGATTTTAAAATTAACACCTTTCGAATCCTCTCTGTTTCCACATTACAAGTTTGTAAAAATTAAGATTATCCAATTCTAATAACCGAAGATATTTATTATTTCACATTAATTTGACTGCAGAAAAAAAAAGAAACGTGTTTCTTTCCTTCTTTCTTTTTTTTTCTTTTCTTTTTTTTTTCTACGAGCAAGCATAGCAGACAAGATGTCCGTTATCTCTTGAATAAAGAAAGATACAAAACAAGTAAATAAAAATTTGGAATGGTGCTATTAAAAGCTGTATAAAATTATTAAAAATCTTGGATTTTTTTTATTGGAAAATTATGCATCCTTATCGAGTAAAAATTTAAAATCATACAAACTTTTGGTTTGTTTAACTTTATTATCACGGGTACGGGCAACGTCAGGCGGGTCAACTAGCTATAAATATGAAAACATTATCACGATTAGAATATAAAATAAGCATTGTGGTTATCATAACACAAAAGTTTTTTAGGTTATGCCTTTTCACTCTCGAATAATATATGAAATGATTGGTCTTGATTTGAGCATCTTATTTTTCATCTTTTCACTCTTTTCTTTTCTTTCTTTTCTTTCTTTTTTCTTTTTTTTTTTTTCTTCTTACTTTTCGTCCAGTAGAGGGCGTTTTTCTCATTATTTTCCATAGTTTTTCCATTTTCCTACTGTTAAATAAAGTTAGACTTTATTTAGTGCCTTTCCTTGGTTTTCTCTTTATAGTTTTCTTCTCCCCTTCCCCCCCCCTCTTCATTATTATAGTTATTCAAGTGCAGCGAGGAACACAGACTTCAACTGGTAAGTTTTAAACTTTTATTTATTTTTTATTTACTTTGGGCTCTGACATTTTCATTTTTTCATTTTTCAGTCATTTTAATTTTAATATTTTTCGACTGTTTTGTGAAAACTTCTTCTTTTTTTTTTTTTTTTAAATAATTGTAAATATTATAAATCTTGTAAATTTATGTTATTTCTATGCAACTTCTATTATTTTCAGTACTCTGAGTAATTATTTTATGGAATGATTTATATAAATTGTTTTATCTATTATTGGTGTTAATACTTTATATCTTGAATGATTATATTTTACTCTCACTATATATATATTTTTAACAACATCAATGTTTGTAGAGCTCGATAAGTGGTTTATCTTGTCCAATATACTATTCTATTTACTCCCATTTTATTTTTCTCTAAATTCTTCTTCTATCTTCTGTTAATATTAATTAGCTAATTTGGACAATAATTTATATATATATATATATATATATTTCTCATTTATCAAAATTGTCCATCATTTTGGTGGTTAGTCACTATCTTAGTCATTTTCAGTGATCTAGGTCACTGGTTTTTTTTTTTTTTTTACTTTCCTATTTTTACTCTTTCCTTCAATGAGACCGGAGAAGATCTCAGGTGTTGCCTGGTCAGTATATTTATTATTTAAAAAATATATATATTAAAAAACTGAGTTATAATATAATTAGAAAATTGTGCCATTTACTGCCATAAATAATTTAAAGGAATTTTAGTCTATACTAAAAATACCATTCATTTTAATTATATGTTAAAGAAGAAAGAAATAATAGTCAGTAGTTAAAGAAAATTACTATTCATCAATGTCAGAACAAGAAGAATTAGACAATAATATTCAACGTATAACGAGAAGTATAACGAAAGACGATCTTCAAAATAGAACAAGATCAACTTCTCTAAATATCATTGATTCTTCTATTGAAAAACCAAACACCGAAATTCATCGAAGTCACCGGAACCCATTCAGTAAAAATCCAGATTTGTACCAAAACCAAACGAAAACTGATAATGCACCATCAACAAAACCTTCTAAAACAAACTCTTCGCTTCAGGTAAAGAAACTGTTTAAATACGAAGATGATGAAGTACAACATATGTCATTAGAAGACAAAATGGACCAGATGAAGAGACACCTCAAAAAACGAGAAATAGCGTATAAGGTCGAAGCAGAAAAATATTATGAAGACATCTTGAGAATAATCCAGGATTTAACAATAAAAGCAGAACTTCAATCAACATCTAAACAAGAGGACGTTCAGAAAATAATTCAGGATGAAAACTTGCTATGTTAGAAAAAGAATTGATCGAAACAAAAGAAGCACTAAACAATCAAAAGAAGGAAACAGAAAATCTTTTTCAAATTGTAAAACACAAAGAAGTAGAATGGCTGGAAATAATAAAACAAAAAGAAGTAGAACTGCAAACAATCTTGAAAGACAAAGATTTGTTCCTTGTACAACTACTCAATTAATCAAGAATTATAAAACGTCTTTATAAGAAAGATCTGAATTTTAAATTGTGTCCAACTACTAATATAATTATTTAGTTTTAGTGACGGTGGTAATAACAACAACAGTGATATAAGTAACATCACGGATATCCATTGGATTACTATTATGCAATTGGATAATATCCCGAAGCACCTTCAGAAAAGGTAAGAGAATTTTATCTTATCCTTTTTTAAGAACTTTTGAGACATTTCGCGTTGCACGAACTCCTCCTTCAGAACCAATGTCTCTTCGTATGCTAGCAAAAGGCTATATTTATATAGGTTTAGCATCGTGTAGAATTACAAATTATGTCGCTCTTATAAGATGTGGAAATTGCCAATTATTTGGACACTCCCATAAAAAATGTAGACGCAAACAACCGTGTGCATATTGTATGCACAGCCATGAGTCCAGTACATGTTCTAAGCGCAATTATCTAAACTTGCATAGATGCATAAATTGTTATAATACTGTTGATGAGAAAGGCATGACATTTAGCTATAAACACAGTGCAAACTCAAACAAGTGCCAAGTTTTCCAAAATCTTCTCCAAAATAGACAATCGCATCAACAATACCATTAGATCATTTTCAACTTAAAGAATAGTTCCTCTAAAACCGTTTCATCAAATACAAACTCAAATTCACCTCCATTTCTAAATTCTTACTAATGTTATTATTATTCACAAATTGGAAGACCTTAAAATAGCGCAATTAAACCTGCAAAAAATACCTCCAGCTTCATCATCCCTCTTTCAAAAATTAATAAAGGAAAAGTACACAATAGTCTGTCTCCAAGACTGCGCCATAACAAATAAAAGGCCACATGGTCTTCCAAGCTCACTACCATGCTACTCTTCGTTATCTAGAAATTGTTTCATAGCCATTTTAAACACGGAAATCCAACACCTTCAAATAAAAACAACACAAAATGCAGTCTTTGTAAATATATTGACAATAGAAGGACATCTAACAATAGGTTGCCAATATATATACCTCTCTCTCATGACATACAAGAAGACTTGTAAGAATGGGAACAAATTAAAGGAAAATCATCAAAATTCCTAATGTTAGGCGATTTTAATGCTCACAGTCCTCTATGGTAATGCAATAGTGAAAATGACAGAGGGCATCATTTAATTCATCAAATGTGTACTCACAAACTTTTAGTAGTAAATAACCCACATGCTTCCCCGAATATACGAGTCAAAGGACAGGAAATGCTGGCCGGACGTAACATTAGCTTCAATGCCGATCTTTTCTCACATAGCGAGCTGGAAAGTGAGGGAGAAGATGGATTTTGGTGACCATCGTTTAATAACTTTAATATTAGATACAAAAATTCCGAGCTTCCCAGACGACGATTCAGAACAAAAAATGTATCATTTCATAAATTTAACACAGCTTTTAACAGTCAAATAAAAGAAAATTATATATGCTTTAATAATATAGAAGATATAGATACATTTAATGATATTTACGAAAAATTCATCACATTACTCACCAATATCTGTAAGAAAAGTTTTAAAAGAAGAAAGTCAGCGTATACACCACAAATAACATAGTGGACGGAGGATATCAGAAAACAAAGAAATTTGGTTAGAGCTTTAAGAAAGAAATCAAAATTACCAGAGTCTACTCATGCAAAATATAAATTAAGAGAAAGCTAAATACAGAAAGTTTATAAAGAAAGCTAAGAATGATGCATGGAATCAATTTTGTAAAATAAAACAAAAAATCCATATGGGAAACTACAAAAAGTAGCTTTTCAAGATTTCTATCATAAAGAATCGTATGCGCTATCTTCTTCAGACACCATAACCCAAACTAAAAAGCAACTATTCACAGATCTCACAAAAGGAATTTTCGGTCCATCAGCTAATCCAAAAGTTAATCTGCATCCACAGTCAACGGACACTGTACCGCCGTTCACTATTCAAGAATTGAGAGACATCATCTACTCTTTTGATGCTAACAAAGCGCCGGGAATAGATGACATCGATCATCGCATAGTAAGAAATATTTTCAAAATTAAAAAAGATCTCCTACTCCAAATGTACATAACACTATTGAAACTGAACTATTTTCCAGATGTTTGGAAAATAGGAGAGTTGGTGTATTTTTTAAAATCGGGCAAACCCCCTACAGAGATTGACTCCTACAGGCCAATAACTTTGCTCCCTGTTTTCGGAAAAATATATGAAAAACTCTTGCTGCGAAGGATAAACTTTTCTTTACACAGAAATAGAATACTCTTTGAAAATCAACATGGATACACGGAAGGGTGATCAACAGAAACAGCAATTCAAACACTATTCTCACACATAGAAATAATTAAACAAAACAACTCGTATATATATCCCTGTTGTCAATAGATTTTAAAAATGCATTTGATAATATTCCGTGGGAGCAGACAGTAATCCTACTTCAACAACTAAATATTGAACAGCCCTCTATTAACACGACAAGGTCCTTCCTAACTAAAAGAGGAGCATATCCCAGCTGGCTAATGGATGAAATACATTGGTTCTCCAAAGGCTGCTCACAAGGCTCGTGCTATGGTCCTTTCCTGTGGAAACTGTTTATGCAGCAATTAATCGATCTTCTCAGCAATAAAAATATAAGGGTCTTAGCATATGTGGATGATTTAATGCTAATCATTGAGGCAAGAACTAAAGCCGAACTGGAAAGGAGAGGAAATGGAGCTCTTCAAGTAATTAGCGATTGGGCTCAAACTTCAGATCTGAAAATATCTTATCACAAATGCCAATGTCTGAATCTCAGACGTCCAAAGTATTTAAAACGGCGTCCAATCTTTAAACTTGATTCACATAATCTTAAAACTGAAAATACTATGCCATATCTACACTGTAAAAAAAAAAATTCCTGAAAAAAACGGAAATTGTACTGGCAATCGAGACGCCAGTACTATTTCCGTATTTTAACGGATAAAAAAATTCAGTAAATTCCAGGAAATTTTCCGTGATTTCTAAAATATCCGTTTTTAAATTTCCGTTTTTTAACAGATATCTTCCGTATTTTTAGATATTTTTATATCGTTAAAATAAATTTTATAGGACCAAAAAAAATATAAATATTTCTCAAGGAACATCTCATAACACTTTTTCTTTCACTTCTGTGCGAGTTTTTAGCTAATAACCAACATTTGCTAGGACGGGGTTCGAACGCAGAAAGTTCTGTGTACTAAACTGGCGGGCTGTACCGTTACGCTACGAGCGGATTCTTCGTTTCCTCATTTGTTGTTATTTATTTTAAAGGATGCAAAAACGAAGGTTTCATAGATGGATTTTTTCAATATTTTATTTTCATATTTTTTAATATCTTGCTTTATTATTTGATGTTTTATAACAGATAAATTTTAACCTTTTATGTATTATATGCGTAAAACATTGCATTAAGACGAATGATTGTTTCTTTTTGCAATAGTACATATACTTTTTAAAATTATGTCTGTTGATCTATTTATCAATTCCAGTAAAAACAATGTTATCTTAAGTAGACGTATTTATTACATGCTATTAAAGTAATTTTCTTTATCTCTTATTTTAAAAACTTAAGTGAATAAACAATTTTATAATAAATTAAATTATTATATTTAATCTTTGCTGAGAGCTTTTGTGTACGATTCTGTTAAACCGAATAATTTAAAAAAATCAAAACAAAAAAATAGATTTTTAGAGAAAATTTTGAAATTAATGACCTTAGGATAGGTAAGTTTAAATTTGGACTTTTTAATTTATAAAATTATAAACTAACGAAATAAATTATAAACTTCATTTTTATAAAAGTAAACAAAAAGTTATTAATCATTTTTTTATAAATTTAAAGTCAAAAATATGAACTTCGTAAAATTATAATTTATAAAATAATAAATTTTAATTTATAAGACAAATCAGCTTAGTTTAACATCTACATACCGATAATTTGCAAAAATATTATATTATAAATCCTTAAAAATATATATTTTTTTAAAAATAGCGAAAATTTTGAAATTAATGACCTTGGGATAGGTATGTTTAAATTTGGATTTATTAATTTAGTCTAAATTAATTTAGTTTAATTTATAAAATTATAAACTAACTAAATATATTATGAACTTTATAAAATTATAAACTTCATTTTTATAAAAGTAAAGAAAAAATCATTAATTATTTTTATAAATTTAAAGAAAAATATATAAACTTTCTAAAATTATAATTTATAAAATAATAAATTTTAGTTTAATTCTCAAATTTATAAGACAAATCAGTTTTGTTCAATACCAATAATTTTGCAAAGATATTATTTTACGAAACCTTTAATAACCTAATATTGCCTCACGTTAATAAAATTAAAATAAAATTTTAAAATTTCAGTGAAAAAAGTCATAATTTGAAGCACTATATAAAAAAAAAAGTAGATTTAAAAAAATATTTTTCTGTAATTTATATAAATAAAGTAAATTTCTAAAGATTTCACTAAAAAATAAAAAATATCATTATTATTTTTACAAAATATTACCGTCCAGACACGGGTCCAGACACTCTGATACATTTCAAAACAAAGCTTACAAGAAAATATATAGACACCTCAAAAGAATATCTTAATATACTGGATGCACAAAATAAAATAGAGACAGATGTGCAAATATACACGGATGGCTCAAAAACTGAAATCGGCACGGGTTATGCCTACTGCGTATTTAAAGAAGGAGAAATAATATATACATATTAGCAAAGAATACAGAACGAAAACTCAATGTATCAAGCGGAACAGCTGGCGATCTTGGACTCAATACAATGGTCAAAACAATCAAAATATCGCACAATAGTTATAAAATCTGATAGCCAATCTACAATATCAGCACTAAAAGATATATCTACAAAAAATATAATAATCAGCCAAATAATCCAATCTCTGCAAGGAGCAACACAAAAAATTTATCTACAATGGGTCAAAGGACATTCAGGTATAACAGGTAATGAATTAGTGGATCGGTTAGCAAAGGAAGCAACTGACCCAAATTCATTAATACCAGAAAAATTTATACCATATCCATCCTCATATCTTAAGAGAATATTAAAGCAAACTTTACATAACTCATGGCAACGTGATTGGGACTTATGTCTCACTGGGCGATAAATGTTTACCGACAATGTGTGTTTTTACAAATTATCTCGTTAAACTTTAAATATTTAAAAAATCTCCGAAACTTTGAAATTTCCACTTAATGAAATTTCACCATCTTCTTAGAAATACCGAAAATTTAAGGAGACAATTTTTAAAAACACACATTGTCGGCATCTAACGTGTGCTTTCTGATAACGAAAACCGTATTTTAATAATTACATTAAGTAATGAGTTATCGCATTTCGAAATTTCCCCATAGGTTAACATTGGATTTCACGATTTAAGGTGGTTCTCAAATGATCTGCTGAACAACCCGAAAATTTATGACACATTTTCTGATTCATTTTTAAACGCAAAGGTATAAAATTAGCAGGCCTGACTATTGAAGCGATTTGGAATCGAAATGAGTTTTTCATTTTTTTAAATAAATAAAATATTTATTGCGTTATAAGCGATTCGTGTCACGTGACAACACGTTTTTCGCCTTGCTCACGGAGCCGCGGCGAGAATTCGATTCAAAACGCCGACTTTGACAGTATTTTCTGAAAGATCTTCTGCCTTTACCAAAAAATGGAAAACGTGTTTCGATTACATAGTTTCTGAATAAAAACAATTTAAATGTGTTTCCGAACAAAAAATAAATCAAAAAATGTGTCTGAAAATACCCCCCTATGGATTTGAGGACAGCCTTAAACTGTTTTTATTATTTCCTTTAACAATGACTCATTTTATATGACTATATACATGGAAAATATTAATCCGAATAAGAACATAAACATATCGACAATCCGAGTAATATAGTATGTCGTTTTCGCACTATGCAAACACCGCCCTTGAAAAAGTTAAACTGTTTTTATGTTTCCTTTAACTATGACTTAATTCATATGACTATACATACATATAGAAAATATGCAAACTATTCTTTAATTCCTTTAAGAACACATAAACATATCGACAATCCAAGTAATACATTTCGTTCAGCAATTCCAGGGATTAAGAGTCGTCCAGTTCAATCTAACATCCAATGTGAAATCGTTCATCGGCGCATCTTTCAAAGAGTTGGTTTTTATTTTTTTCGCGATATAGGAGGATGTTTCGATTACAAAGTTTCCGAATAACAACACCAGCCAATTTTATGCGTTTCCGAACAAAAATGAATTTAAAAATGTGTCTGAACACCGTTGCGGTTATTCAAGAAGCAGTGCGGCTAGATAGCTTTCATTTTCATAGAAACAGATTAAACTCCACTCAGACATCATATACATGCATATATATATATATATATATATATATATATATATATAATTCGAAATGGACTGTGAATCTGGGTAAATTGCCAAAACTGCTGAGATACTGGGAAGATGATGGGAGGTAATTATCCCTTCAGAATGGGACTGTCTATACGAGATTACTGGCCGTGTCATTCAGTGCGCGGCGCCACCGATGAGAGGGGAGGGTGGTAAGCCCCCCCCTCCCCCCATATTATTTCGAATTTGCGTCCGAGTTCCGTCTTCCACACCGTTTATTAGCGGCAAATCCCACAAGTGTCAATCAATTTTTTCTTCTGTTTCTCTCTCTTTTTTAACTCCTTTCTGCTTTCTATACCGATAGTTGCGTTTAGAATGGAAATAAATAAAGAAAATGATAATAAAAAAAGTATAATTGTATTTATGTTTTTTTTTTCCTCTTCTACTATTTGACTGTAATGGCAACCTTTCATTAAGGGTAGAGTCCGATATCGGGTTCCGGTTCTTTTATTGTTTCTTTTTTTTTTCACTCTGGTTTTCTCTCTATTTTTCTGACTGTATATATATATTTCTTTTTTTGTTCCTTCATCCGTGACTCATGAAGTTCTGTCGAAAGCACCGATTTCTGGTGGAATGATATGTGTAGTATAGTTGAACTTGATGAAAGCAGTGGCGAACAACAGGGCCGAAACTAGATTTTTTTTTTTTTTTTACCCGGGACAAGCAGGAATTTGGGTACACCCACGCCTAAAATAAATTTATAGAACAACATAACTAGTAAGTTTGTTTTGGTCCATTTATTTTATATTTTAAATATGGAATAACTCTTAATATGTACACGGTGTGTACAATTAAAGTTCACCTATTCGGTAATTGTTGATTCATCAGATAATTATGAAATTTGGAATGCGTCTAAATGAAGAGAAAAAAAATTAATGTCAAAAATGGCCACTAGAATGCGTATTATTGATATTTTTTTTTTCAATAATTTAACAAAATACAAGTTTTGTTAAATTGTATTCTGTGGCATCGGTGGCACTGTGACACTGTGGCATCGGTTTATCAAGGCAAATACTGTTGAACGTGTCGATTATTTTGGTCAAATACTGTCTGTAATTGCAACAGTCCGCGAAGCAAATTCTTGGAAAAATTGAGGGCTTGATGAGAAATACTGTCTTTGTTTTCTGGCAATTTTCCGTTTGCAGTCATTGCACCTCTGAGAATGTTTTTCAAAACTCGATACCTCCGCAAAGTTTCTGGTGTGGAATCACCATTTTGATAAAAGTTTCACAAGTGAAGCACCACCATCTTGTGAACTGCACAACATTTTCATTGGAAAAGGCGTGAGACCGACAAGAGATTCATTGCGTCCTTTAATTTAACATCTGTCAATTTGCCTGTCGATACATCACGTAGTTGTTAAAATTTGCAAATTATGCCGAATTTTTTTATTAGAAAAAGCCTTCTAGAGTCAATTAATTTTTTTTTTCTGCTAAATGTCTTTCGCATCTCTTTATTCCCGGGCATCACCGAGCGGGTCAGTAATTAACATAGCATAAAAAAAACACAAATTTAGCAGATATATAATCAAACTACGTCTTAACCCTTTGATTGCGAGCCAGGACTGGCGATTATTTTTATATTCAATCGTACCAAAATTTACAAAAAAATGTCTTTGCGGTAGATTTTTCTAGAAAATATCCATCTTATTTCAAAGAATAATGCCCCTCGAAAAATGAAGAAATCGACAATAAATTAAGGGAGGATTAGCCCCCTTCCCCCTTTTATATTTATCCAATGAACCCCCGAAACTAATCAGGGAGGCGCCTTATCACAATGAACATATATACAAAATTTGAAGCAAATCGAATAATTCGGCATGAAAAACCCATTTATCTAAATAAAGAGGGGGGGGGAGGATTATCCCCCATTCAGCCCTTTATACTTAACCAATCAACCCCCAAAACTGATCAGAGAAGCGCCTTATCAGAATGATCTTATATACAAAATCTGAAGCAAATCGGATAATTCGGCATTAAAAACCCATTTGTCTAAATAAAGGGGGGATTATCTCTCGTTCCCCCCTTTATACTTATCCAATGAACCCCCAAAATTAATCAGAGAAACGCCTTATCACAATGAACCTATATACAAAATTTGAAGCAAATCGGATAATATTGCATGAAAAACCCATTTATCTAAATTAAGGGGGGGGATTAGCCCCATCCCCCTTTTATACTTAACCAATGAACCCCCAAAACTATTCAGGGAAGCGCCTTATCAGAATGTACCATATACAAAATTTGAAGCAAATCGGAAATTTCTATCAAGAGTTATCGCGTTCCGTAACATACATCCGTACATACGTACATAGAGAACCTGCGAGCACATTAGCTCACTGGCTTTGATAGCCTGTGGACTAAAAAGTGGTAAAAATAGAACAAAAAATAGTCCACTGAGACGTATATGTCCCAAACTGTAATCAAATGCGTTAAACACTGAAATAATCAGAATCAGAACGGCTGCTGTAAGTAGCAAACTCTTTGTTGATTTCTTCGGCTATTAACCTCTAATATGCAGCTAATACGAAAGTATCGTTTTTAATAAATTTCAAAACTTTAAATTTATTAAAAGTTTATCAAGAGTTTATTTAAAGTTTATTAAAAAGTTTATTAAAAGTCTATCTTATGCGCTCAAAGTTTATACTTACTTTGAGTGCATAATTGATATTCTTTTTATATAAAAATGTGTTTTAGTGTTGTCACTGTAAACTGAAAAGTCTGAAATTCAGACACATAAGTGTCTAAAACGCATGGTTTAAAAAAGAGACACTTTAAAGTGTCTTATTTTTTAAACACTTCATACAATTGAAATTTTATACAATTGAAACTTCTGAATCCCGACCATTTTCGACCCCTCATATGTCCACAATAGGCAGCCATTTCCAACCATTTATTTAGCATTAAACGCAGCTATGTTTGATCACATTGAATACTCGATAAATGGGAAACTATTTGACCATAAAGCAAGTCTGGGTTTGTTTCAGAAGCAGAATCTAATTAAAGCATGGGCAAAGTGGGCCGTGAACCTGCCCCCTTGATTTTAGGGGGATAGGGCAAATTTGGTATGCAATTTTCGTAAAGCTGATATTTTAAATCTATTTCCTGATTGTACTGAAAAAAATCAATATTTTGACTTATATATATATATGCGTGTCTATATGTGTTTATCTAAATACAATAAAAACTCTGAATAAGAGAGCTAATACGGGCTGCAGAATTCGTCTTAGAAATCTCCTGATAGCAGTCAATTTCCGGGTCCCAAGATGCAAGATATATATATATATATATATATATATATATATATATATATATATATATATATATATATATATATATATATATATATATATATATTATGTTATTCTACTTTAAAACTTCAAAATATCGATTATAATCAGAACAATGTCGAGTAGACTAAAAATATCGCTTAAACGAAAATTGCATATCAAATTTGAGAACCGATTACTGTTCACATACCTGTATAACTTAGATCATGTAAATAGTATTTCACCCTTTTGTTTAAGAAATAGTAGATATCAACAAATTAATAAAATTAAATAATTTTTTTTTTAAATTGTTAATTTGTGATACATTTAAAACATTTAAAAACTTTTTACTAACTTGTATATTTCTTTGCTAACTTGCATACTGTTTTCTACTAACATGTTTTTTTCATTCATCTGTTAAATTTTTGTTAACCTGTGATCGTAAACTTTTTGTGTATATTTTTTGAAAACTCTGAAAATATTTTTAATTTGTAAATATATTTTTTTTTTAATTTTTGTAAATTTTTTTTGTAATTTTTTTTAACATTTTGTAATTTTTATTAATTTTTTAATTTTTGTAATTTTTAAAAAAAATTTGTGATTTTTTAAAAACTTTTTGTAATTTATAGAAACTTTTGTAATTAAAAAAATAATAATGTAATAAAAAAATTGTTTACTTGTGATATTTTAAAAAAAATTTAAATTTTTTAAATAACTTGTAAATTTTTGTTGCTGATTTGTATCTATTTTTCATTAATGTGTTGCTTAGCATTATCAAAAGCTGATTTTCGTATGTATACATGTAAATTGGTAAAAATGTTGTTTCGTTGAAAAAGTTACGAAATATATGTTTTCCGTAAAGTAAAATTTTATTTGTTAGCATGTAGAAATTTAAAGATAAATCTCTTACAATATGTTCCATTAATGAAATAGGTTTTACAAAAGTAAACACATATATCAAAAAATATTTATTATGGTCATTTAACTAATACATTTATATCAGTTAGAAAATCATGGGTAATAAAATTCTATACATTCAATTTTTCGAAGTACTTAATTTTATACTTCTGTGTTAAATTCTTTAAAACGAAAAATCCTTATGAAATCAGCATTTTTCTTGAAAATTGATATTCTTCCTTTGCTTAATTATTAATACTCATTAATTTGTTTGTTGTTAAAAAACTAAAATATAAGTTTAAATTTCCTCTTATAGTTTGATACCCTCATCTTATAGTTGAAAAACTCTCAAGAAATCGAGTTTTTGCCTTAAAAATTCATATTTTCCACTGTTTTGCTTAATCATTAACACATTAAGGTGTTCGTCATTCAAAATTAATATATATGTTTAATATTCATCTTATAGTATGATAGCCTCATCTTATACATCTTATAATTCATTTGGAAATCAACTTTCTATCTTAAAAATCGATAGTTATCATTTGTTTTGATTAATTATTAATACTAATTAAAGTGTTGGTCATTCAAAATTCAAATATAAATTTAATATTCATCTTATTGTATGATAACTGTTCCGTAATCGACATTACTTATTTATTTTTTGTTCCAAATCACGCGACCAGCATAAACAATGTAAAAAAGAAAAAAAAAAAGACTTTGAAGCGACATTTTAATATTTTGTTTTATTGTGCGTTCACATGTGATTGTCTCGTGTTAAAAGAAATTCAGAAAAACCAAGTTTTGATGTATTTTGTGGCAACGTCCACTCTTTTTTTTATGGAATTCCAGAGAGAAAATAAATAAATGTTGGTAGCTTGTTTTTTCTTGAGTTATTTGCTAAGTTTTTGTGTTTATCTCGCCGTAGGAGTTGTGAAAGATATTCTACGACTATGCGAGCACAAAGGTGCTAAAGTGAATAGTATTTACATTTAAGATTTAAAGTTTAGTAAAAGACTTTTATTCATAGAATTAAAGTTGACATAAATCTGCTTTCGTGGTACGTTTACACTCTAAATAAGAAAGAGTGACTATTCACTCCGGAGGAGTGGATATTCACTCTATCGCAGAGTCAAAATTTGCCCAACCTCTTTAGAGTGACTATTCACTCTAGGCAAAAGTGAAATTGTTCACTCTCTGAAAGAGTGAATACTCACTCCCGAGAAGTGAATATTCACTCTAAACAGGAGTGGATACTCACTCTTTCAGAGGAGTGACTATCCACTCTTCCAAAAAGAGTGGGTTTTTTCACCCTGATAGGAGTGAATAGTCACTCTTTCATAGGAGTGGCTATCCACTCTTTCATAGGAGTGACTATTCACTCTTGCAGAAGGAGTGGATTTCTCACTCCTGAGAGGAGTGAATAGCCACTCTTTCATAGGAGTGAATGTTCACTTTTTATGGAGTGAATTTTTTTTTTTTTTATGTTTCCTTTATGGGCATTTTAAAAGAATCATATATTTTAGAGCATGCAATGAAAATAGACACAAGCGTGGTAAAGATTGGAATAAAATACTTTATTGGCAATATTTATTTAATTCATGGTTTGTTACAGTAATTGAACTCTAATGGAAAAATTCAATTAGAGTTAGATAATGAATTAAATTAGATTACTGACAGAAATAAACTAAAATATTTTATTCCAAGCTTATCACTATTGTATTTGCTTTCATTGCATCCCTTATAAAGATATGATAATTTTAAAATGCCCATAAGGACAAGTAATTAACTAAAATCTTAATCAGTTAATATTATTTCTTTCTTTTTCAAATACCCATTAAGTTGTATTTAGTATTTTAATAATTCCTGTGATGTACGTTATTTTATTTTTTATTTTTTTCATGTGTAACTCAAATTTTAAATCTTTAGATCTCTGTATTTTTTTTTTTTTTTTTTTTTTTTTTTTTTTTTTTTTTTAAAGCGTGAAAAGCAGCCATGTTTAGCCACACTGTAGCCTCAATAAGTGGGGAAATATTTGACCATAAAGCAAGTCACGGTTTGTTCCAAAAGCAGAATCTGATTAAAGCATGGGCAAAGTAGGCTATGACCCTGCTCCCTTCCATTTTTTTAGGGAGCCAAATTTGGTATGCAATTTTTGTAAAGCTTATATCAGCTTTACAAAAATCGCATACCAAATTTGGGTCCTAAAATAATCGGATGGGGCAGGGTTACAACCCACTTTGACCATGCTTTGATCAGATTCTGCTTCTGGAACAAACCCAGACCTGCTTTATGGTCAAATATTTTCATGTATATAAAAAAATAATAAAAATCCGATTTAATTTTTTTTGTAATCCAATTACATTAATTATTATTATTCTGTTTTTTTTTTCACCCATATATATATTAAAAAAATACTCTAAGGGGATAAAATTCTAAAAACATTTTTTTTTTCTATTAATCTCACAGTATTTTTTTTTTTTTTAATTTAACTGTAAAATTAAAAATATAATAATCATATGAAATACACAGAGCAAAAAACACAAGAATAATTATATCTTACCTTTTTAAAGTATTAAATATCACCAATGTTACCAATCAGTAGGTATAACTGACATTAGATGTCTTAGAATATTAGATTACAACTGTGTTTTAACTCCTTGAAGGGCACCGGTATATTATATATACCACTTAATTTTAATCCCTAAATGCCACAATGACACCAGAATTTTATAATCAAATTTTGAATTTAAGGTACATGAGAAAAAGGCTTTTACTTATTTTAAAATAAATTCGTTCGTGAATCCTGGTGTCAATCAATCATTTCAATATTTTAGCTACAAAAGTACTTTGCCCTGAAGGGGTTAAGAAGTTGTATCTTTAGATCTCAAATTTTATTATAAAAATTAAAACCCCTAAAAATGTGTTTGTCTGTATCATGATGCTGACAATAGATTTTATACATATTCATCGACCTTTTTTTTTTTCATATTATTTTCATTTTTTTTTACTCGTGATATTATTCAACATGATTTTTTAAATATTTTTAGAGCACATATTGGATTAATAACATAGATTTTTATTCTTCACATATTCTTCACCCACGTATAATCTTATTCTTCATTTGTAGGGTATTTTCAAGCTGGCCCCGTGTCTCGAAATTTAAATATGTTATTGAGATGGAATACAGGATATTTATCAAAGTAATTTTTGTATTTTCAAACAAATTTTATGCAGATTACTTAAAAAAATAGTACCGTCCTGCAGGTGAATATAGTACTATAGCTATAGGAGGGATTATTTCCCATTGGAAAAACACATTATTTATAAAATATTCAGAAAGTCATAACTTCACTCTGATACTCTCAGGATTTTTTTTTTTCCTTTTTGATGCTCTGTATCCCCCATTTGAACAAAAAAAAATGGTTTATAACATTTCTTATACAAAAAGTTAAATTTGTTAATATATAAACATTTACTTTGATAATATACTCTGCATTAAATGCAACGGTGTCAGTAAAAATGAAAATTCATATGTTAAATTATACCAATAATACAAAGTAACTGAAAATTAAAAGGAAAGAACTTTATTGTGCAATATCATATAAAAATTAGATTTTTTTTTTCATATTGCTATATGAGCAATATTTCAAGCTGGCCCCGTGTCTCGAAATTTAAATATGTTATTGAAATGGAATACAGGATATTTATCAAAGTAATTTTTGTATTTTCAAACAAATTTTATGCAGATTACTTAAAAAAATAGTATCGTCCTGCAGGTGAATATAGTACTATAGCTATAGGAGGGATTATTTCCCATTGGAAAAACATATTATTTATAAAATATTCAGAAAGTCATAACTTCACTCTGATACTTTCAGGTTTTTTTTTTTCCTTTTTGATGTTCTGTATCCCCCATTTGAACAAAAAAAAAATGGTTTATAACATTTCTTATACAAAAAGTTAAATTTGTTAATATATAAACATTTACTTTGATAATATACTCTGCATTAAATGCAACGGTGTCAGTAAAAATGAAAATTCATATGTTAAATTATATCAATAATACAAAGTAACTGAAAATTAAGAGGAAAGAACTTAATAGTGCAATATCATATAAAAATTAGATTTTTTTTTTTTTCATATTGCTATATGAACAATTTTTCATTAATATACGTCGGATGATAATCACAAGAGATGTTTAGCTATCATTTAAAAGTAAATAAGTAGTCTTTTTTAACAACTTGCAGTGAAAATTACTTCTAGTTTCAAAACGTCTTTTGTTTTTAATATACATCTTACAATGCCTAATTGTCGCTTTTGTATTTTTCATGTAAATGCATGTAAACAAACTTATATAAAAAAAATTACAGCAATTTTAAGTGCAAAACATAGTTATATAAGTAAACATATAAAATTCTAGCTTTTTTTTTAATTTCTATTTTAAATTTTCAAACACTTTTTTACCAAAAAGAATAAAAATAATATATTAATATTAATTTCCATTTTCACAAGTTTTGCATAACCTAAGCTAAAAATTTTAAGCAGCAAAGCAAAAATAAATAATGATTTCTATATTAATTTATTCTACATAAAATCAAATTATATCTGTAAAAGTATAATTAGGTTTAATGGCAATTTAAATGAAGAATGCAATTATTAAAATGATTATTTCAACATTAGCATGATTATTACATATTCTGCAAAAAGTGTCTTTTTCGCAAAAATTTTATATGAACTAATTTGGAAGTGAATACATGAGGGAAAAAAAAGCAACACTATGATTCAAGATATTAATCAGATTATATATTAAAAATTGTATCTATAAAATGAAGGTCTAAAAAATGTATTAAGGAAATTATTGATATTGAAAATGATATGTTTTTATTAAAAATCATCAGAAATAAGAACACAAATCTTTTAACACAAAAAATATTTATTGTTTAATAAAAACGATGCAAATATGAAAAATGCAAATTATTCTAATAAAAATAATTTAAACAGAAAATAAATAATACTACGTATGCAAGAACGTTATTTTTTTTCCAAAACAAGTTGTGCTCGAAAATTGTCATTTTCGTTCTTCGCAAATGGAACAACTTACCTTTAAAGTACTATCCACAATAATATGTAACAGCTAATAAAATTTATTGGAAGCACTATATATATTCACAATATAGCGATTAAACGCTTTAAAAAAAAAAAAAAATATTCGCCATTTTTAGGCAAACTCTATTCCTTGATAAATAATGCACAAAAAATATCGAAAAAAATTCTGTACATATCCACAGAATTTTGTATATATCCACTTGATAATCTAATATTTCACTTTCAAGCACTCAACACAACCATTACTGCTTCTAAATTGTAAAAATCACAGAACAGATACAAAAACTGGAGAAATTTTATCATAATTTTCACAATATTAACAAGATCAGTTTGTTTAAATACTAATACACCACTAGCTATACATGGCCATATACTATGTCATATACCATGACCATATACTTCTATACACGGCCTTTGAAACATGCATATTCACAAAAGAAAAATATTACGTCAGCATTTATTTCCCGCGCTATTAATGAAGCAGTCGTTTTCTGACTCACCTCGAGTCTCGCTTTACTACAGAGGAGCTTATCATTAAAACCTTTTTATCAGCTGAAATTGAAACGCTTTAGAAATAAATAGAAACTCTTTATGCTTTTCTTCAGACACAGGGAAAATATGACAAGATTTTTTTGTCACACTTTCAATTTATCGAATTTTATAAATTTAAAAGCAATTCTTACACCAAATTTTTGCTTTAAATCTCGTTTAAATTTATTTTACTAGGATACTTTAATTTGAACAATAGCCTTCACGAAGGCGTTAAAATAGGTCGATGTCCACCAAAATTGAAGTAAATAAACGAAAAATGCGACGTATTCGCTACTATTGGGGGGAGGGGGGGGATGTCTAGTTGATACCTTCTTTTAACATAATCGTGGGTAGGGAGTGGAGATATGAAGACAATTACCCCTTCGTAGATTTTGAAATAAAATTAATAAAATTTTCTTTATGTCTGAATATATATATAATATATAAATATAAATTATTTCAAGTGATTATAGAATAATTTCTCACTAACAGAAAAAAAGATCTAAGACCATTTCGTCAAGGGAACCCCTCTGAATTCCTCGTAGAAATCATTTTTAATTCTGTTTCCATTTAAACATTTCAGATTTATCTTAAACAAGGGGTTCAAGAGGCCAGGGTCCCCCGACAATTAAAAAAGCGTTTCAGTTTTTTATTTTTAAAATTGTTGTTAGAAACCTATTTTGGAATATTTAATACTATTTTTTAATTTAATTTTTGCATTGCTTTTAAGGTTGATACGTTTAAATGTTGTGTTGCACGGCGCGTTCGGACAAAAAACTCTCAGCTAGCCTTTTTCATAATCATAATCTGCATTTTAAAAAGCGGACTAAGCTGTCGACCACAGGCACACCTGTCTGAAAATCAGGGTCTCTGTCATGGCCCCTCCCTACATTTCTTTTTGCCGGCGATCATGCATAATTAGTATTTCAAGATATATATATTACTATTTATATTACGCCCATCTCTGCATTCCCCGAGTGCGCCAACTAGTGCAAGTAAAATTTGTAAAACTTTATACTTTTGTGAAAAGCAATTCTTTAATTCCTTTAATACACAATTTTATTTTTCAAGACTTGATAAGCAAAATTGTACAGTTTTGACACATATCTTATGGTCTAATCAAATTATTTCTTCTATAAAGTAATATCATTGTGTGGATAGAAAAGTATTCCAGATTCAGACACTTAGGTGTCTGAATTATATTTTCAGACACATAAGTGTCTGAATCTAAGACGCCTCTATTTGCAGTGAAGATTTTTCCTCAAATTAGTGTTGCCGCAAAAATAAAATAACCGCATTATATAGTGCTGAACAATGATTAAAAAAATAAATAGTAGTACAAAAAAGATAAAATATCAATTCTCCACATAGTTTTATTTTATATTTATGGTTAAAAAGCAAAATTGATATTGAAATGTTTAAAAGAAATAAAAAAGACTCCATCGACGGTCGAAGCAGTGGTATTTCACGTGTATAATAAAAGGTATGCTTTGTTATATTCAATTTTATTTTCATTTCATTCATTTTATTGCATTCAATTTATTTATTTTTCATGTTTTCCAAGAAGCGGATGGATATCTTGTGAATTGACGAGGTGATGAATTTTTTTTCTTCTTAAACTCCATTCCTCCCCCCCCCTTGAGGCTATTTTTAATGATATCATACATAAATTACATACTATTACTGTCATACATAAATTTTCGACCCTTTTCCTAGAAGTAATAATAACTGTAAACGGATTTGATACGTATCATAATTAAGAAGTTATAGGTTTTATTTTCTGTTTACACAACCCCCCCCCCCCCATTTCGATTTTGCCCATTAACGAACTTGACCGAGATTTTATGTCCCTTGATTATATGTATCAGTTTGGAAGATATTTGTGCAGAATTATTGAAGTTATCGTGTCCATAAAAAATGATATAGCTATATAGACAGATAGATAGATAGATAGATAGATAAAGTTTTGAATTGGGGGGTGGTTTGGGGTTCTAGGGGTCATGATCGGCGTAGATCTGCAAAAAATTTCAGAAATTCCCTCATACGGGAGAATGTAATAGGTAGTATTTCTTACGAAATCTACCTACAAAGAAAAAGAAAAAATGATAATTTTGTTTCTCTCAATAAATAAATATGGACAAAATTAGATAATGCCAGGCTTTCACTCTTCAACGGAGTGAAATATTTCACTCTTATCAAAGGAGTGAGACAGTCACTCTCGACAACGGAGTGACATATTTCACTCCTTTCTAGGGAGTGGAAAATTCCACTCTTTAAGGAGTGCATTTTTATACAATTCACTCCAATAAGAGTGAAAATGCCTCTCACTCTTCCAAAGAGTCAACTTCTCACTCCTCCCAATTTTAGAGTGTAGTAGATTATTACGATAACCTCATCTTCTATCTCATCTTGGAGTTAAAAACCTCCTTTTTACTTGAAAATTGATATTTTTTTTCGCCAGGGGGCGTACGAATCAGGGAGATGAAGAGGCAGAGGTGAGGAGGTGCAGGCGGAGTCCCCGTACTCTCATTTCTCGACTACTCTCTTTTTTAAGCGTAAAAATATGAAACTTGCAGGCGCAAAAGCTTGTAGCAGCGCAAGCTTATAGGAGCTATGATAATTTTGACAACAAACACACACAATTTTTTTTACATGAATATTAGGCATGAAGGTTACATCAGAGATGAGACCAGTTATGTCACTGGTTAAAGAAAAGGGTGGGAAAGGGGTTGGGTAGAATGGTGTTTAATTTTAATTATTATAACGACAGTAATAAACTTTAAATAATTCAATAACTTAATTGAACTAAAGCAGTGAATTTAAACATTAAAATGTATTCCCTGTTTCAAGCTCTACTTAAGCTATCCGAAATAACTGTCTCATACAAGACCCCCCCCCCCCCTTCCACTCACTACATTCATGATTATACCCACATGATGCCCCCCCCCCCTCCTCCTGAAGGAAAATCTCCATGTGCATTTTTAATTCGGCTTGCGCGAATCAGAGGGTTGTCATTCCTCCACCAATGGGCGTATCTCGAATCGTGCAATGGATGAACAAAAGGGAGAATATAATATAGAGAATAGACGAAGGTGGGGGGGAGGGGGGGTCGCGAGAGAATTCCGCTCTCGCATTAAGATAATGGATGAAAACTCCCTCCCCGCTGTGTTTCATGCGATCTAATGAATTGGTCAGGGTGGAGCAAAAATTTCACTCCGTAGCAGCATTAATCTGTGTGGCCTTACGCTCCTCCAATTTTGCTCCCCCTTCACTTAATCTCCTTTTGTGTTAGTTTTATTGAGGTCTGAATTTCAAAGAGAAGTTTTAGATGCGATGCACGTGGATCTGCTTTAAATAAAATGAGAAACACCGAAAGAGCTATATTATCACATGTAGCAGATTGGTGGAAATTCAATTGAGAATAAAAAATCAATCAATTTAGGACATTTTACCATTGAAAATTTTAGTTTTTTCTATAAAATAATTTTGAGTGTTTTCGAATGATAGAATTTTTACGGTGGTCTTGGACGGGTTTAAGTATTTGCCATGATATTATCACTTTGTTCGATCGACATCGTATTTGTTTTATTCAACATCGAATCGTTTCGATAGTTATGTATATCAATTATGTATATCAATATGTATATCAATTAAATGCAATCCGAGTATTATACGCTTGTTAGAGCACGGACAGACAGACGGCCAAACAAACCCAACACTTTTCAACTATGTTGGAATTTTGAGTTGTTTCCAAAGATACACTTTTTACGGTGGTTTTGGAAGGATTTGAGTATTTTCTATGATAACAATACTTTTTTTGATCAACATCATATTTGTTTTATTCGACATCGAATCGTTTCGATAGTTTTAAAATTTACTGCCTAAGTAGATGTTGATAAGTTTGATATGCTTCCAAAAATACTGCAATTTTAAACAATTCTCGGGAGGATTTAAGTATTTGTCAATGGTAAAAAGTACATTTTTCTTATGGTTACTTTCGATTTCAACCGTATTTTCTGACACCGACTTCGTTTCGATTAAAAAAATATATACCAATAAGCTGTTGATAATAATGAAGTGTTTCATGCAATCTGATGAATTGGTCAGGTTGGAGCAAAAATTTCGCTCCGTACCATTAATCTGTGTGGCCTGCGTTCCTCCAATTTTGCTCCCCCTTTCCTTAATCTCCTTTTGTGTTAGTTTTATTGAGGTCTGAATTTCAAACAGAATTTTTAGATATGCACGTGGATCTACTTGAAATAAAAGAAAAAAAAAACGAATCAAGACAAATAATTCGATCTGAATCACCGAAAGAGCTATTATCACATGTTAGAAGGTTGGTGGAAATTCCATTTAGAATAAAACTAGTCGTTGGGGGCCACCGTAATACTTACCCATCATGGATATGGATAATATAAAATATGAAAATAAAACATGTGTAAACTGTTTATAAAATGCATTGCAATTTGAATAAAATTATGGCTTGATGACGTCATAAACTTTAAATGCCCTATTACTGAATTGTGTAAAAGAAACAGCCTTATAACTCCAAAATTGATAATCATATTAACTAACGGTTTACTGCGTCGTTTCATTTCCAATTAAAATATATCTTTGATTTGAAATTTGAATGCAATACAGGTTCATAAAAAATCGAAGAGTGAGGAAAATAGGATACAAATATCTCGGCAACTCATGATCCGATGGACTTCATTCTTTATGCAAAATTCGTTTTTTTATTGTCTTTTATATTCACATCTTAAAATAAACAATTTCGAAAATTTTTATATACTTTTTATCAGTACAAATAGTTTGAGAATCCGAAAAAAAAAACAGTTCCGGATCATCGAGGTGACTGAAATTCAATAAGCTTCTTCCCAATATTGCATACTAAGTACACACCAAATTTCACGTCTCTATCTCAATTTGCTCGGGAGATAGAGCGTTTACAGACACACACAGAGAGAGACACACAGACGGACGGCATTTTTTTTTCTAAAATAAAAATATGTTTTTCGGAATCTCTATTGTCTGAAACGTGTAAATCCATTTTTTGACGAGAAATTTTTTTCAAAACGTTTACAAGACTTACCCTATACTACGTATGATGAGTAAGTAAAAGACAATAAATTAAAAACATTTTGCAGTTGTAATTTTAAGCTTCTTCTATGCGATCACTGATCTGTTTAGGAAAAAATTGTGTCCTTTAAGGTGGTTCTCAAATGACTTGCTCAACAGCGCGAAACTTTCCAACACATATCTGGACTCATTTTTAAACTCAATTAGGCATAAAATTGGCAGGACTGACTATTGGCAATTTGAAATCAAAGTGAGTTTTCAATTTAAAAAAAAAAAAAAAAATACTTCTAGAGTTATAAGCTATTCGTGTCACGTGGCGATACGTTTTTCCTTTTCTCGCGTTGCTGCATAGGGAATTTGGTTCAAAACTTTGACAGTATTTTCTGAAAGATATTCTGCCTTTACCAAGAAATGGAAAACGTCTTTCAATTTCATTGCTTCTGAATAAGAACACCTGCCAACGTCATTCGTTTCTGAACAAAAATGAATTAAAAAATGTCATAAATTAGCCAGTTTGGATTTGAGAACAGCCTTAAATGATCCTTCACAATCACAATTTATGTTATCCTAAAACAGGACCCTTCACAAAAGTTTTCATCTTAAAACAGGATCCTTTTTCAGAAAACCTTGAAAATCTCTAAACTGAATCTTTCACAAATTTAATCTTAGAACAGAATCCTTTTTCAGAAAACCTTGCCATCTCTAAACTGAATCTTTCACAGATTTAATCTTAGAACAGAATCCTTTTTCAGAAAACCTTGCCATCTCTAAACTGAATCTGTCACAAATTTAATCTTAGAACAGAATCCTTTTTCAGAAAACCTTGCCGTCTCTAAACTGAATCTTTCACAAATTTAATCTTTTAGATTATAAAATCTTATACCTATATCACAAGACAGCTGAAAGCGCCAAAGAATCTATTACCGGGTTGTGTTATACATAGAGGATTTTGTTAAAAATAGATTTAAAAAAAGGAACCTGAATAAAACAATAAATTCAAATTCACAAAATGATGACTAGATGTTATACAAATGTAAAAAAAAAAAAAAAAAAAAAACTCTTCCCAATTTCACAACAAGAACGAAAAATCATGCATCCGGCACAGAATATGAAACACTTTTCAACACTAACAGAATATTAAGAAATTTAAATTTTTCATGCAACGAAATGAGATATCTAAACAAGCAAGTAAAAAAAGACCCCACATAATTGAGTAAAAATTCATTTTCAGCAATTGTTGCTCGCATCCGATGTCTTTCATGCAGCTCTGTAAAAGATCTACAGAATTTTTAAACAACACGTTATACACTAAAAATTACATAAAGTGGCATACCACAGCGCAAAAAGCACTTCCAGCAATTACACTGCTAATTCTCACGCATTGGGAACACATTTGAAACACTTTGATTAAAAAAAAGTATTCCTGTTACCTTAGTATGTACTGAATGTGTTCCGAATATGCTCCGCTATTAAGAAAGTGTTCTGAAAGTGTACCGAAAGTGTTCTGCTCATGGTATCTATTAAAACTGAACTTGGGAACACATCTGAGAACGTATTGGAAGCACATTTGGGCACACTTGTGAAATCATCACTTTCAAAAAGTGCGCTAAACAAAAGAAGTGTTCTCAGAAGTACTTTAAAACTGTTTCAAAAAGTGCGCTTCAAAGTGTTCTTAAAAAGGGGACAAAATAAGTGTTCTAAAAAGCGTTCTGAAAAGTTTATAAAGATTTGCAACGATAAATACTACACACTCCATAATCTATGGAAAACAAGTTCTAGTGAACCTTTGTGATCTTTGTAAATTTCATTATGTTTGAAGTATGATAACATCATTAAAATTAACCGCAAGTGATTTTTCCCCATATATCATAATGTAAAAGAATTATTCTGTACGTCCCTGTAATTGAAATATAAATGCTACTAACTGCATACTTCAGTGAAAGCATGCAGTAGTTTACCTCAGTAATGCATATTAAGTTCATTATGTTTGAAATATCGTAACACCACTAAAATGCGCCATTTTTTTCCATAGACCATAATGTTAAGGGATAATTTTGAGTGTCCCTGTAAATTAATTATAAATGCTAGATACTTCATTTTCTATACCGGACATACAATCTCCTAAACCTCAATAATCTATATCAATTACATGGCAATCTGAGTATATTTACGCTCGTTAGAACACGGACAAGACAGACAGAAAAAACCCAACACTTTTCAACTATGTTTGGAAAGTGTTAAAAACAGGATTCTGTGAGGAAAATGTAGACAGATCCCTGGCGATAATCTTCAGTTGTTTCCAAAGGTACACTTTTTAGGATGGTTTTGGAAGGATTTGAGTATTTGCCATGATAACAATACTTTGTTTGATCGACATCAGACTACTTTTCTTTCGACATTGAATTCGTTTCAATAGTTGTATGATTTAGTTCCTAAGTAAGATGTGGATAATTTTGATATGCTTCTAAAAATACTACAATTTTAAATAAATCTCTGTGGAGGACATACTCTTCAACTATGTTAAAAAGTGTTAAAAATTAAGAAAAAAAAGTTAGAATCCAAATCACTTTAACAGTCATGCCTTCAAATGCCATGCTTTTACGTTAAAAGTGAGTCCAAAAATGTGTCAGAGTATTTCGCTTTGATGAACGGGAATTTATTTATTTTTGAGATCCGTTTTAAAATTCAGTATTTTATATTTTTATTGTTCAACGTTTTACATTTTACCATTTCTAACATCTGCATTTTACTAGTGTTCAATATTTTACAAATTTAATTACTCAACATTTTACCAGGCCATGTTTGTAGCAAGGATGACAAAAAACACAGTCTGACGCACCACGTTTCGCATGCGTCTCCCCTCGGACTGCAAGAGTCACGTGACGCTCCTTTCGTGCACCTTATGCCACACACCTGACTCAAGTGGTCCGAAAAGAGACGAGCGTGTAACGCAGTCTGTCTTTTTCGTTAGCCTCGGGTTGAACCATAAAAATGTCTAACATTTTTATGGTTCAATCGTAACACAAATATTGGAACAAGTTTTCACCATTTTAATGTGGTTTTCTAATTCCTTACTCACCAACGCGAAACTTTCTGACACAATTTCAGACTCATCTTTAAACGTAGATGCATAAAATTTGCAGACCTGGCTATTGAAGCGATTTGAAATCGAAATGAATTTTCCATTTCTTGATAAATAAATTAGTTATTGAGTTATAAACTGTTCATGTCTCATGACGACACGTTTTTCTCCTTTCTCGTGTTGCCGTATCTAGAATTCGGTTGAAAAAGCCGACTTTGACAGTATTTTCTGAAAGATGCCTTTATCAAAAATTGCCTTTATCAAAAATTTTCTGCCTTTATCAAAACTTGAAAAACGTCTTTCGATTACATTCTCAATAAGATCACCTGTCAATTTGATACATTTGAGAACAAAAATTAAATAAAAAAAATTGCCATAAAGTAGCTAGTTTGGATTTCAGAATAGTCGTAAAGGGTTATGCAGCTTACTGCAACACCAAAAGTTTAACAGTGTAAGTGTTAAAAGAACACACTTAGAATTTCAAAAATATTTTTTATGAAGATTTCGTTGACGATGGACCCGAACGAAAAATGTCCATTCAAAGCCCCCCCATTTACGGAATTTCAGTATAATCGATCATTGTCGAATTAATTGCACTTACTCAATGGCTTTTATTTGTGTACTTTATATTTTGTACGAGGTACGTACCTATGACTTTAACTGTAAAATTTTAATGTCTTCTAGTTTGGCGCCAGTTTCTGTTTCTTTGGTCACATTGTTTCTGTAATTATACGGTTATGCACAAATATTCTGCGTTTTTTTTCTCTCTCGTTAATTAAATGTTTAGACCTTTTTGCGTATTCCGACCACTGCCTTATTTATTTATTTTCATTTAACAGAAAGCCAGACCGCTTTTATTGCAAGTTAATATTAAAGTCATAACCATTGTCATTTTAGCAGGAGCTGCCCCTATATAAGACAATTACAGGGCAGAGAGACGACAAAATTAACGACGTTCAGCCGACTCGGCTCCGTTCTCAATCTCTTTTCCTGTAATCAACCATCATTCAACCCGCACTTATATCGCTGCCTATCGATGATTTTTCCAATTGTTCTAACAATATTTATCGCAAATCACTATTACGCATCATAAAACGTAGTTGCGACACCTGTGGGACGGATAGAACCGCCAATTCCCTGCCTGCACTTTAGTGGACCCCCGCATTATCGTCAGTCGACCTTCCAATTATCGTCATCTTCTTCTTCATCTTCTTCATCTGGGATTAAGGGACCATCCAGTAATTACATGAAATTGGGCATCAGGACCTGTATAAAGTATGGGCCAACTAGCCAGTGGTCTTAGGCCCTTGATTTTCACCCCTCCTCAAACTTGGCATGGAATTTTTTAAGGCTTTGTACCGATTATCTATATTAAGGCTGTTCGTCAGTAAACTACTGGATTTCCCTCACTAATGTTAATATTGAAACGATTCAAAAGTAATAAGCAAAAATTTAAATTTCTAGCAGTTAAATGCTTGCATTGAATATCAAGATATTTAGTATATATAATTTTCGATACCAGACTGATAACGTAAAATTATGTTTTAAAAGAGTAATTCCTTTCCGACGTAATTTATTCCAAGTCTGAAAATTTTGAAAATGTGATTTTTTTTTTTTTTTTTTTTTTTTTTTTTTAATGTTTAAATAAGGTTTTTTAAAACACGATAGCACCGCTAGTATACTATTCTTTCTGAAAAAAAGTTTTAAAAAATCGTTTAAAAATAAAGTGAATCTTTAGTTGTAAAGTTGGGTTTCATTATTTCCAGCGGCGGTCTACCAGCCCACCCACCCCCGACCGCCGCCGCCCGAAACGAACATAGAGCTCGAAGCCGCAGGGGTTCGTTGATAGCTTCAGAGCCCCGGGTCCAGCCATTCCCGCAATTCGAGTTGTTCCGAGTTGATGATATGAAAGATATTCCCTAACTGTTAATTTCACCTATTCTGTTAGATACAATTTTATAACCATGTGCTTTTCAAATTTTGCTTCTGAATATGGGTAAATAATTAATGCAGTAATATAAATTTTCTTTATCTTCCTTTTTATTTATTTATTTATTTATTTTCTCCCCTCTAATTCAAATTGTTAGTATGATTTATAATATTCCATTTTCAAAGGTATCCTTGTTTTTCAATCTTGTTCCAATGATTGTTCGGGCACGGATTTGGCGCAATTTCTGGCATTAAGCTGGTGTCATTTACAGATAACAATCATTCTTTGCTTATAATGTGGTTTCCTTGCCCTTTAAAAAGTGAATCACATTATAAGCCTCCATATGTGTTTATAATTTTGTTTCCTTTATTTTTTTTCCCCCTTTTGAATAATTAATACTTCATATATTAGGACTATATATTATAATTTGTAATTTGACACTGCTATGTGGTATAGTAATTTCATTGTATATGGTCAGTTTCTTCTGTTTCAATGGTTAATTTTTACAATAAGTATATATATATATATATATATATATATATATATATATATATATATATACAGGGTGTCCCAAAAAGGAGTACCTATTTTTAAAAATGAATAAGAAACAAACGAATAGAGTTATTTAAAAAATTCTTGCAGGAAACGGATGTGGGAAGTCTGGAATTTTGCTTAGAACACTTTATTATGATAGTTCAAAATCTGACCGATAGATGGCGCTACAGCACCGAAAATTACCCGAAATTAACCGGCAAGGGTATGAATTGGCCACTTTACTCACCAGATTTAAATCCGTGTGATTTTTTTCTTTGGGGCCATCTGAAGGATGTAGTTTACTGCCAAAATCCCACTTCGCTAGCTGAGCTCCAGCGATTAATCGCTCAAGAGTGTGCAGCCATTTCCGTACAGACGTTGCAGAAGTTGTATGCTAATTTCATTCTAAGACTCCGGCATGTTATTGTGATGAATGGAGGACATATTGAAAATATTGTCATTTAATTTTCAACTATTGCTGATGAATGCGGTAGCCGCAACGCCATCTGTCGGTAAGAATTTGAACTAACATAATAAAATACTCTAAATAAAATTCCAGACTTCACATATCCGTTTCCTGCAAGAATTCTTTTAATAACTTTATTCGTTTGTTTCTTATTCATTTTTAAAAATGGGTACTCCTTTTTGGGACACCCTGTATATATATATATATATATATGAAACATTATCATAACACCAACTTAAACAATGAAATAATGATTAAGTATGTAATAATTAGTTGTCAATGAAAGATTCCCCAACACACTGAATATGGAAACAAAAACAAATTAAAAGAATAAGAAATTAAATTAAAAATGAATAAATGGAATTAAATGAATGAAATGAAATGAAATTTGTGGAATTTAGACAGAATTATCAAGTCCCAAATGCCTAAATACCACAAATAAAATGAAATGAGAGGTTTCATCATCATATTAGCCATACATTGCTAAAGAATATGATTTTGGGAGTACCTGCTCATAAACATTGAATCAAACCTGTGAAAAAATAAATAAACACAATATTAAAAAGGAAATAAGCCATACCTATAATATACAGAGAAAACATTAAATAGAGTCAGAAAGTATAAAATCCATTATGATTAAAAAATATACCTGTGCACCACAAGAAACACATGAAACACAACCAAAACTAGGGAATGAATTGCAAAAAATCCTTACATGTTGCCAAATTTAGAAAAAGAAAATGCTTTACTATGTTGCCAGAAAAAATGTTAGAATACTATGAATATTGTAAAGCAAACAGGAACATTAGTGCTGCCATCTATATTGGTAAAAGTGAATATAATCTGAATAAAAAGTATTGGATGAAAATAAATGTTTAATAATTAAACCAAATTACTATCTGAAATGATAGCAATTAGTTAAATAATAAATAAATGAAATTAATTAATAAATAGAATATCTAATTACATTAAAGTAATGGATGTATTAATGAATAATTCTATGTTAAAAATAAGTTGCAAGATGGAAAAAATTAATAATTAAAGCAACATAAAAATATATGTACCATTAAATGACAAAAACTATTAAATAATTATGCAAAAAATGCAACATCACATAAATTAAATTAAATATATATATATATATATATATATATTGCGGAGGTCGATTCGCGTTTTCGCACCTTTTTTCTCCAGTTTTAAAATGTTATCTTCTTTTCCTGGAAGAAAATAATAATAAAAAAAATTAATCCCTCTACTGTGCCGGTCGGTTCTAATGATGTCTTTCGTTAAAAAAAATATTAAAATTAAAAAAAAATATTTTCTTGAAGTCATTTCACCCAGATTTCAAGCTAGTGATTTTGTTTACTCTCTCAGTGCTTTTGAAGATATCGCTTCCCGTTCTAAGAGAATTGTGCTTTCAAACATTTTTGGAAAAGTTTTCGTTTTTACGCAAGAACTTTTGGTCAGAAATTAAAGTTTAATATATCTAAATGTCAGAAATTAAATCGGTAAACTATTACAAGGGCTCTTTAGCTCGTTTGATTTTTTTTCTTTTAATGAATATAAAAGCATACAGATTTGAGGTTCGTTTTCAAAAAACAGACCGGAGTGTGCGTATAGAGGGCTCCACTACCTTAGGAAGTGGTTCCCTCAACTGTAGATTTGTTTGTATAGATTTCTGTTTAAAAATATAAAATCATACAAACTCGAATGCGTACTGAAAGCCGTGGGACTCACGACATTAGGTTCGTTTGTAAAAAATGTCCTTTAAAATATAAAATTAAAACAGACCGAAGCGGGCGTAGGCAACTTCCAAAGGCAGTGACCACCCCCCCTCCCCCAATCCTATGTTCATTTGGGTTTTTGTTTAAAAATATGAAATCATTCAACACTGACTTTAGGTATATATTTAAGGTTATAATCATAAGCCTGGACAACGACGGGTGGGTAAGCTTGTAATCAATATTTTATTCTTTTAGACTAGGATAAGATTAAAAATAAAAATATTTTTGTCTATTATTTGTATAATTATATAGATATTTTTCGCATCAAAAATATTTAGTTTTTTGTATTCTCTTTGGCTTGATTGGAACCTGCTCAAGAGGTCCACAAAGTGTGACAAGGAGAAGAAGCTGCCTGAACACGATGTGACGTCACATCTGTAATATGAAATCAATTAGGTATATGCATTATTTTCAAGCAGTATAAAATAAGTCATAAAAATGTGTATTTCAAGATGAATAAAAGGCTCGATTAGCTCACAGAATACTGTATCTGTACTATATGTGTACAGGATTGTAAAAATTCAGAATTCTCTAGCGATAGTAGAACAGTATTGACTCCATACGAAACAATATTTCACTAGTGTCTGTAGTTAAACAAGTTAAACGGTTAAAATTGGAAAAAGCAGCGGTCTTCGAAACCGCTAATCATATATTCTAATCTTGTGTGTGTGTGGTTATATATACAAATTTTATCTTAAAAACGGCTCTAACGATTTTGACGATATTTTGTATCTTACCGTTTTGGGACACCAGAAAACCATTGAACCAAGTCACATGTTCGAGAAAATTCGAGTAATGGGTCATTTTGGGTCACCCTGGGTCAGGGTCAAACTAATTGTATCTAAAAAACGGTTCAAACAATTTTGACTAAATTTTGTATCCTACCATTTTCGGGCACGAGAAGACTACTGGGCTTGGTCACATGTTCGAGAACTTTTGATTAGTGGGTCATCTTTGGGTCACTGTGCGTCAGGGTCAAGCTAATTGTATCTAAGAAACGGCTCAGACTAATTTGACTAAATTTGATATTCTACGGGTTTCGGGCACAAGAAGACAATTGGGCTTGGTCACATGTTCGATAAAATTTGATTAGTGGGCCCTTTTAGTTATGGGTCATGATATTTGAACTCAAAGCTAATTTTGACCGAGCATAGCTCGGTCTCCCCTGCTCGTAATAGTTAAAAGTTAAATAACAGTCACAAAAATTGCGATGACGCAACAGGGGAAGGGGTAATACTACATGAGTGTGACAATCTGTGACATAGTGAAAGTGTGAGAATAAAATACTACGAAATTTGCGTAACGCAACTAATGGATGGTCCCTAATTCTAAATGGCAATAATAATAAAACTAAGAAGACACATATTTGGCCCCTATCGGCCCTGTTGTGCGTCTCCAAGGATTGGGGCCATATTCCTTTTGTTCTTTTCGCATTCGAAATAATTTAACGACCGGGTTCGATCTTTCGCAGTCGTGCAAGAACCTCCTCCAAAGATTTGGACTACATCCGGCAGAGGCGGAGTTGTGGAATGGAAAAAGATTCCAAAAGAACGTAATCAAGTGTCCTTTTTTTTTTTTTTTTTTTCCATTGCAACTGCTTGTCTAATGTTCCAATGGATTATTTTTTTCAATGCCATCTTCGGTTATATATATAAACACACGTTACGCTGGAGCCATGAAGGTAATTTGGATTTTCGTGGAATTAGCAGTTTCTTGCATTGCCCCCTTCTTGGCTGAGATATCTGTTTGCCTGGGGTATCGATATCATTTTATTTCGAACAGATGAGTATCGTTGCAGATTTTTTATTTTCTTAGCTCTGCCCGATTTTTTTTTTAACCGTCTCCCTCATAGGCGCCGGCTTTTTTACTTTCTTCTATATATACTGGTTTCATTTGTGTATGTCCATTAGGGGCTTAATATTGTCGATTTTAGGCATAATGCTGACAATATTGGATGAAATGACATATACTTGCTATGAATATTCTTATAAAGCCCTTCTGAAGAATCTATATGGTATTCATTCCAATTTTGCTTTTCCAGTTTTTGCTTTTTCATCCTTTTGGGTATTACTTCCTACAGTGATCATTCTATACCTTTTTATAATGTCTTTTCCTTCGTTTTTCACATGTGTTTTCATTTACTTATATATATATACATATATATATATACTAGATGACCCGCCCGGCGTTGTTCGGGCCCTTGATAATAAAATTAAACAAATCTAAAGTTTGTATGATTTTATATCTTTAACCCGATTTTGTATAAATTATTTGGCGACTGAAAATCCTTTATTTCCACTTTCCGCCGATACGGGCGCATTCTGATAAATGGAATTTGTTTTGTGCAAATCAGAGCAAGGCGTTAACCCCCCTCCCTCCCCATACCCGCAAATATAACAAATAATTTGTTCAAGAAAACCACCTTCACCTACATTAACGCAAACATTAAAAAAAGAATTAAATTTTTATGATAATTAGAACATAACGAAGACGCTACGCTGAAATAGCCAGCAGATGACAAAACCTCCAATCCTCAATTTCAGATCTATATCTTATTAGTTATCTAAATTTTTGTTCATTATTAAAAATTGGCAATTATTTCCTTTCATTTTCGCAAACTAAATGGAGGGATAGGCCACAGAAACAGATCTCTTTGTAGTTCAGTTTTTAATGAAAGCAGATCCCTGTCTGAAATTTACTCGGATTTTTTTCACTGGCGCCGGCAGTTTTTTGCATAAATTAAAAAAAAATACCGACCGAATTTTTCAAAAATCGCATAGGCGGATGCAGAATTTCTTTTTACATACGCTCAGAAATTTTCAAATTGATATCTTAATTAGTTTTCTTAAAATTCGCTAATTAGTAAAATAATTTCGAATTCGTTCATTTTCGCTGGCAAATCCACAACAGCAGTTCTTTTCTTTAGCCATTTTGATTTGAAAGATGTCATTTTCGATGCGATGTTTAATGATATTCTAATTAATATCTTGAGTAATTATCAAAATATTAAAATTCTGAGACTCAGGTGCACATGGTCAGACTTTGGACTATCCACACCAAAATTTTCAGACTTCTTAGGTGGGCTGGATTTTGCTAGTCATCGCCAACAGACACACACACAGAGCGAAACTTTCTTTTATTAGTATATATATATATATATATATATATAAGAAGAAAGTATTTGAATCGCGAAAAATTTAAACTTCCGTTTTTGTGAAGGATTTAATCGTTTTGGGATATCCTGAGCATGTCTTGATAATTTTTCGAAAATGTCTGTCTGACTGCCTGTTAGTCTGTGTGGGACACATTTTTTGTGTACACAATTTCATAAATCTTTATATTCTGTTAGACCTTTATATGAACTAGTGCTGATTAGATTAGAATGTATATCGCCTAACAGGTGGCGCTGCCATGTTGCATCTTTCACGATTCCTTTGATAGCTATATCTCAACATCTCTGGGATGGACTTTCAAAAAGCTTCATATTCAATTAGACTTTGACATAGTTATATACTGATTAGATTAGGCTGTATATCGTCCAATAGGTGGCGATGCTGCTCTGTATTTTTCACGATTTTCAGGATAGCTATATCTCAGAATCTATGGAATGCAATTTCATCAAAGTTGGTATTCAGTTAGACATTGACATAAGTTAGTATAGAGTAGGTTTGGGAGAATATTGCTCAATAGGTGCTGCTGCTGTGTAGTGTTATTTTTTTAATTATTATTATTATAATAGTTCAGGGGGAGGGGGGGGGCAGAGCCATCTCTCCCTGTTGAACATAAACAACTTTTGCAATTCTCTATTTTTGAAAAAAAAAAAAAAAAAGAAAAAAAAACTAGTAGAAGCTTACTTTTAGATTTTGAGTTATTTCTTGGTTTTTACACTTATGTATTGTTTATTACATTGATATACTTAAAAATATTCTTGCACTTGTATTTTCATTTACAAAAAAAATTGGAAAAGAGCGTAATCAAGTTTGTATTTGTTTTTTTTTTCTTTTCTTTCTTCATCTTGTCAAATGTTCGAATGGATTGTTTTCCGAATACCATCTTCAGTTGTATGTAAACACACATTTCATCATACAGTTAATTTGGATTTTTAGAGAATTATTTTTAGAGAAGAGTTATTTTTAGAGAAGAGTTAGTTTAGAGCTATTTTTAGAGAAGAGTTAGTTTAGAGTTATTTTTAGAGAAGAGTTAGTTTAGAGTTATTTTTTGAGAAGAGTTGGTTTAGAGCTATTTTTAGAAAAGAGTTAGTTTAGAGTTATTTTTAGAGAAGAGTTAGTTAGAGAAGAGAGTTAGAGAAGAGTTAGTGAAACCGGTTCTGAAATTACAAATTCTTACGTTCCGACATAAATACAAAGTCATTGTTATCCGTGCAAGCATAAATGTTTCCAATTATTCAGGTTCCAAGGAATGTGTAAAGCATTTTTTATTGAATTCTGATAGCTAAAATATTTGTTTTAATTCGCTAATATTGGAATAATACGTGCTTGCATATGTGTCGCTATCGATCAATAAAGGCAGAAGGAGTTAAATTTTCTCCAAATAATTTTTGTAATAATAATAATAATAATAATAATAATAAGGATAATAATGAAATTGATAATAATAATAATGATAATAATAATAATGATAATAATAATTAAGCATAAGCATTGTTAGCATTGAGCGCAATAACGTCAATGAAGGCAGCTATATGTTCTGGGGTTGAATTTTTGCGTTGTAGCATGTTTGGATTTGAGATAGCCTTAAATTATACTTTTCGGATATTTAAAATAAAAGACCTCATATTAAAAAAAAAAAAAAAAAAAAAAAAAAAGAAGTTCTCAAATAGAAATTGATGGGATATAAAGAATTAAAAAATATATATCACAGACAGAAATATTGAAATCATATAATAGTTTTTATGTTGAGTAATGTTAAAAGAAATGAAAGAAATTTTTTACATAAATAAAAATTGCCATCCTATAAAGCAGAAGCACATTCCAATCATTATAACAAAACTGGAAGAACCAGAGCATGATTTCACTTGTTTTCAACTAGTTTTCAAATGATTTAAACTAGACTCCAACTCATTTTTATTTTTCGGTGAACTGCATTATGTCTTATTTTATAAATAGTTTCCCCAATTCATTCGTTATATTACAGAGTGATGTTTCCTATATGCACCCATGTATGCACAAAATCATTACTACTCCAAGAATATAGCTCTTCCATTAAGCCGAATAGCTTCTCAAATAGGTATAAAGATAACCCTATCCGTACTTTCATTACCGGTAATAGCCTAAGTATCGCTCCAACAGGATTAAGGAAATATGAATTTCCTGAGGTTTTGAGAGTTCTTAGGGCAGAAGATCTATTATAATGTTTAGAAATGAAAGAATTCCAAAGAGAATTTCACAAATAAGATGATTTCTGAAATTCTCTTTGGATGATATGGAATTGTTTAAAGGCATGTTTTAATTTCATTCTTGCTTTTCTTGTCCAAATATACCAATATATATATATATTTTTTATGGCGAGAAAATACTTTGAAAGTATTTGAGTTTGATTGAAAATTTGAGTTGCTGATTTTGTAAAATGCAAAAATATGTACGATTAATTTTTAAAAAATGACCCCGTTCTTTACACAAACACACACACACACACACACAAAACAAACAAACAAACAAACACACACACACATATATACTATCACCAAATAGATATGCAGGGAAAACACAGAATTTTACTACACCCAGAATATAGCTCTCCCATTAAGCCGAACTTCTTCTCTAAAAGGGATAACCCTATCCCTACTTACATCACCGGTAACAGCTTAGGTATCGTTCCAACAGGATTAAGGAAATCTGAATTTCCTGAGGTTTTGAGAGTTCTTAGGGCAGAAGATCTATTATAAGGTTTAGAAATGAAAGAATTCCAAAGAGAATTTTACAAATGAGATGATTTCTGAAATTCTCTTTAGATGATATGGAATTGTTTAAAGGCATGCTTTAATTGAATTCTAGTTTTTCTTGTGCAAATATACACCTATATAATTTGATTTTATTTCTTTATGGCGACAAGAAACTCTCAAAATATGTCAGTTTGAGTGGAAATATGAATTGCTAATTTTGTAAAATTAAAAAAAAAAAAAGTACTTTTTTCTTTTTTTTTTCCTCTTTTTTTTTTAAGGTAAGAATTCCCGTAATCTTCACAAAATTTTTTAATCTTCACAAAATACACACGCATAGAAAACGAAGATAAGGCTATTCGATTAGATAATTATGTTCTTTTTAAAATTTACTTTTAAAAGATAAGCTTCAAAGATTGTCTACATATTTAAATTAAAAATTATAAAAAAAAAGTTGAATATTTTAATACGCTCACCTAATTTTGATACCAGAATACTATTATTGACTCTAAAAGTAGCATAGATTTATGAATGAAGGTGTATTAATATATTTTCATGAAGTTTATATGATAAGTTCCGGAAGTATTAAAAATTGGCTTATTTGAGTTGTATGTGTTTGTGTGTGTGTGGTGGGAGGGGGGGGGGGGAGGGTAAGGGCTGTCGTCTCAGAAGTTGGAAACGTTACTTTAAGGTTTTAGATTTAATATAAATTTATAAATACCTTTCAATAGATAAAAAATTTCGATATTAGAAAAAACACTAGATAAAAATTTTAAATATTCTGCTAAGTAATTGCGACCTCTGCTACATCTGTTAAACGTTTTTATGAAATTTTACTTTTTTCAATGACTATGTGGTCTCTCAAGCTGTTGTGTTCACGGATTATTAAACATAACTCCATAACTACTTATATGATTGAGCTGTAATTTTGCAAATGCATATTAAAAGCTTATACTGTTAAAATATAAATAGATTATAATAAATATATTTTTTTCTTCAAATTTTAATTTCATATTTCACATATGAATTTTTTTAATTATTTTTCAGATAGTTAATGCAAACACCATAGAGAAGAAGAAAAGAATCATTGTAGAATTTATTATTATTATTAAATGAGATATGAATGTAAATATTAAGAAAAAAAATTAGTATTTAAAGGTCAAAATTTTTCATCTTTATAATTTAACTTCTTGATCAAATGACTTTCTGCTTGGTACAAAAAATTCAATTTTCTTTGCAATTCAAATATGAGGCGAAATTTAAGTGTTAGCATTAAAAATGCTAAAGGTTTTTATAATCACAATTTTAAGATGGACCCTTAGTTTTATTTATTTATTTATTTATTTACTTTTATAGAAAAAGACATAATTTCTGATGGGATGTTACTATTTTCGTTTTTCTCTACGTCTATTTTGCAATAAAAGCATACAGATTTCTTATTTTTTTCTTCGCAAAAATACAAGCATAGATATTTAAACATAATATGGTATTTATATTTATAATTTTAAAATGGTTATTTTTACATAATAAGCATGTTGTATATTTTTAAATTTCTCGTTCGCATTCCTAATTGTTGGATTCTTTTCACGTAAATATATTATAGACTCGAAATTATACACTATATTATATATTTTTAAATAGCTATAACTCAAAAATAAATATGATTTTAAAAATTGAACCTACTCGGAAACTGTTCATTTATTTACGTACCAGATAATATGATTAAAGAGAGATTTTTGATTAAATAATAAGAGAACTTTCAGCACTTTAATTAACTTTCTTTCGAAGATATTAAAATAGTCTTATAAATAAATATCACGTAGTTGCAGTCAAAATAAATGCTCGTGAAGTCTTCAGTTTCAATAAACTGATATTTAATATAAATTACATAAGTTACACACACACACACACACACACACACACACACACACACACACACACACACACACACACACACACACACACACACACACATATATATATATATGTGTCTGTGTGTGTGTGTGTGTGTTAAAGTTTTTGACATTATTGAGAGAATTAAGCCACGAAAATGGAAATGGGCTGGGCACATTGCAAGAAGACAACACAATAGAGGGAGCACAAACACCCTACAGTGGTATCCCAGATATGTAAAACAACCAAGAAGATGACCTCATGTAAGATGGAGTGTCGAAATCAGAAAAGTGGCTAGTGTTAACTGGATGACTAAAGCACTAGACAGGAAACAATGGAAAAATCTGGGGGAGACCTACACCCAGCAGTGGATTGAAAACGGTTGTTGTTGATGATGATATATAACTTATATAATACATTATACCAATAAGTTATATATTTAATATAAGTTTTTGAGCATGTATTCAATGTTTTAACACCAAAGTTTTAAATGTTTTTTATTGCTATCAATAAAGCAGGAAAAATTCAAATGAATCTAATGAAAATTTCAAAATAAATTTTGAAAATTCACGATTCAGGATTTTCTTTCTTCCCCCCCCCCCCCCCCCCCCAAAAAAAAAAAAACAAAAAAATAATAAAACTGAAAAAAAAAAAATATGTATTGGTATTAAAGACAGCTTTACGTGTTATTATCATCACATGTTATTTTATTTATTATTTTAATAGAAGGTGAAACGAAAATCCTTTATTAAATCCTTTATAAAATGCTAAATTTAAGTTCTGACAACAGGTTATCTTATAACAAACTGAGTCCTAGATCCCAAAGTATACACCGCTAAATTTTATAGCCCATTCCCCCTTCAAATAAAAATGATCTTCATTTATACGTATATATTATTTACACAGTGAAAAAGCACTCTACTGTACAGAGCCTCGATTTGTTTGTTAAAAATTACTGTTTATTCAACGAAACCGCAACGATGTACAATATGCCTGTACATCTGCTTTTACGGCAAGGTGCTTGCAGTAGCAGATGAACTCATTCTAAAGGGGGGCAGTAGGAAAGAGTACAGAGCTATTACTTACCCATCATACGTAGTATAGGGTAAGTTTTGTAATCGTTCTAAAAATCGAAAAAAAAAATTTGAGGGATTTACACGTTTGAGACACTAGAGATTCAGAAAAACTTATGTTTAGAAAAAAAAAATTGCTGTCCGTCTGTTTGTGTATGTCTCTGTGTGTCTGTAAACGCTCTATCTCCCGAACAAATTGAGATAGAGACTTGAAATTGGGTATGCACTTAGTATGTAATAATAGGAAGAAGCTTATTGAATTTCACTAACCTCGATGATCCGGAACTATTTTTTTTCGGACTCTCGAAATAGTCGTTCTGATAAAAGGTATATAAAAATTTTCGAATATATATATTTTATTTATTTTTTGTTTTGTTTTGTTAAGGAGTAAATATAAAAAACAATAAAAAAAACATAAATTTTGCATTAAGAATGAAGTTGATCAGATAATGAGTTGCCGAGATATTTGTAATCACATTTTCCACACTCTTCGATTTTTTATGACCCTGTATTTCATTCCAATTTCGATTCAAAGATATATTTTATTTAGTAAAGAGACGCTTAATCCGACGCAGTAAATTGTTAGCTAATTGAATTATCATTTTTAGAGTTATAAGGATGTTTCTCTTACGCAATTCAGTAATAGAGCATTTAAAGTTCATGACATCATCCATCCACGATTTTATTCGAATCGCAATGCATTTTATAAACAGTTTACACATGTTTTATTTTCAAATTTTATAGTATGCACATACATGATGGGTAAGTATTACGGTGGCCCCCAACAACTAACCCGCAAATTTAGAATTATAGATAAATAAACTTATAGAGTGTCACATATATGTAATAAAAATATTTCAGATAAAACGTAATTTATCTAGAATTCGTGTGTTTATAAAAAAAAAAAAATGCATAAAAGTAAAAACAGATAAAAAAAAACTTTTATAAGCATTTGATGTTTATCTTAAAAATCACACCTAATTTCATGACTGAAATTCACGCTGTTACAAAACAATTTCTTAACAGTACGTAATTGTAATACGGGCCTTGATTATGGAAAAGTCACAGCTTTTATTTGTTCTTGGTAGAATGGACGAATTTATTAAAACAAAATATTTTTTGGTTCAGTTTCTTTTTAATGTATTTCAATAAAGGGTAAAAGCATTATTTAAACTATCTGTTTAGGATTTCTAAATTGTTCTTTCAGCGTATAATCAAAATTTAATTAATAAGACACTCTTAATTGATTAAAGTGTATTTTTAAATAAATATATTATCCTCTTTATTTTTTATTTATATTTTCTTCTTTTAGTGCATAAATATTTAATTATGGTGAATTATTTATTAAAATAAGTTAAAGTTATTATTATTATTATTAAATTGTTTTTATTTTGTGTATGTCTTTTTCTGTTAACTATATTTGGAATTTGTACATTTATATAGACGTACAAAATATTGCACGCATTTGATATGTATATACTATATATATGTGTGTGTGTGTGTTATCTTTTAGAGTGTAAAAAGTACAATTTCAACTTTAACTGCGTCGCATTGCAACCTGATGAATAAATGAATTAATTTGAAGAATATTTAAAGTAAACTTTGTGTTCTTTTTTTTCTTTTCGTTTTCAAACATGACAGAATCAAAATAAGGTAGCACGATATTTCTTGATTTTTTTAAAAACAATTAAGGTTGTTCTAAAATAACGTGCTCAATAACGCGAAACTTTCTAACTCATTTTCTGACTCATTTTTAAACGCAAAAGTATAAAATTGGCAGGCCTGACTATAGAAGCGATTTGGAATCGAAATAAGTTTTCCTTTTTTTTTTCTTTTTTTTTTTCTTTTATATAAATAAATGCATATCAAGTTATAAGGCTGTTCTCAAATCCAAAGGGGCTAATTTCAGACACATTTTTAATTCATTTTTGTTCGGAAAGGCATAAAACGGACAGGTATTCTTATCCAGAAAGTATGTAATCGAAACATGTTTTCCATTTTTTTGGTAAACGCAAAAGACCTTTCAGACAATTTCGAAGTTGGCGTTTTGAACCAAATTTCTGGCACATCACCCCGAAAAAAGGGAAAAGAGTGTCGACACGCATCGCTTATAACTCGACAAGTAATTTATTTATCAAAAAATGGAAAACTCATTTCGATTCCAAATCGCTTGAATAGTCAGGTCTGCCAATTTTATTCCTTTGCGTTTAAAAATGAGTCCGAAAATGTGTCAGAAAGTTTCACGTTGTTGAACAGGTCATTTGAGAGCCATCTTATAAGGGATTCGTGTTGCATGACGACACGTTTTCTCTTTTCTTGCGTTGCTGTATCCGGAATTCGGTACAAAACGACGACTTTGACAGTGTTTCCTGAAATATCTCCTGTCTTTAATAATAAATGGGAAACGTCTTTCAATTACATATTTCTTAAAAAGAGCACCTGATGCCAATTTGATAAATTTGCGAACAAAATGATTAAAAAATGCGTCATAAAGTAACCAGTTTATATTTGAGAACAGCCTTAAGATATTTTGAGTCACCTTATAACTGTCCTCAGATACAATTACAAAGCAAAATTAATGAAAGGATGTTTTACGTGCGAAAAAAAAATTACTTGCAATTACTTTTTTTTTTTTTTTTTTTTTTTTTCACGAATCTGATCATTGTGTGGTAAGAAAGAAAAAAACAGTTTTTTCTTTCCTTTACATTTTTTCTATAAAGCGTGACCGACAGGTTAACGTTTTATTATAATACATAGCGTACATTGCATTTAACTTTTTTTTTTTTTTTTTTTTTTTTTTTTTCCGGTTGAAAATAGATTTTCTTTACACAAGATACTTATATTAATATAAATTCTAATTTTATTCTACACTTAAATTTATATAAATTTTAAATAAGTTACCATTAAATTAATTTAAAAACTAAGAAATTCTTTTATTAACATAGTATAAAATGTGCTATTTTCTAAAATACGAATTACATTTTTTCTTTTTAGTTTTTTTTAGCTATTTGAAAACACGTAAGATTCAGAAAATGAATGATTTCCTTTCTGTGTTTATAAGTCACTATATAATAACAATAATAATAATGTTTGTACCTTTATATTTGTTGTTATATGACCATATATGTTTTTGGTGTAAAAATAAAATAAATAGTACTATCAGAAAGTTCTATATCTGTAATTTACCCATAATAATAATGTTGAATTCAACTGGGTTTGTTCAGTATTTCAAACTCACGGTATGATGTATTTTAATGTTTATTCTCAAATTCAAACTGGAAAATTTCTAAAACATTCCCAAATTTAAAATCTTATTCTTAATTGCACGGAATTTTCAGGTATTCTTATCCAGATACTAAGAAGTCGAACAGCGCCTTATTTTTTCTTATAAAGGCCAGAATATAATTTCAGTTAGAATCTCAAGTTCAAACAGGCAAATTTCCAAAACATTCCCAAAATTATTTTTATTCTTAATTTCACGGAATTTTCAGACATTCTTATTCAGATATAAGAAGTCGAACAGCGCCTATCTTTTCTTATAAAAACCAGAATATAATAATCTGAGTTAGAATCTCAAGTTCAAACTGGCAAATTTCCAAAACATTCCCAAAATTCTTAATTGCTCGGAATTTTCAGGCATTCTTATATTCAGATACTAAGAAGTCGAACAGCGCTTATCTTTTCTGATAAAGGCCAGAATATAATCTGAGTTAGAATCTCAAGTTCGAACTAGAAAAATTCTGAAACATTCCCAAATTTATTTTTATTCTTAATTGCACGGAATTCTTAGGTGTTCTTATTCAGAAGCTAAGAAGCCAAATAGCGCCTATTTTTTCTGATAAATTCTCTTTCAAAAAATAGTGTCAAATTTGACGTTTTAAATCTATATTTTGAGACAAAAATATCTCAGAAATGTTTTAGTCGAAGATATAATTCAAGATACAATACATTTATCGAAAAGCTATCAACGCTATTTGATTCCAAGTCACCTCCAACAATTATTCCTACAAATTTCATGCTTGTACATATAAAATCGTGTCTATGGATATATCTGAAAAGAATATTTTCTTTAGGATGGCCTTGGTAAAGTTTTACAGAATACAAAGTCACACAAAAAAATAACGGTTTAAAACAAATAAAATAAATAAAAAGTTGACGTGATTGTTGTTTGACCATATCTAAAGTATGTATAAATCGCATGTTGTCTGCACAAAGCCTATGTTATATCCCAAACAATAGGGGCACACATCTTATCTCCATTATTTCAATACATGAAAGCAGTATTTTAATGAAATATGACGCACTATACGCTTTTCAATTTCATTTCAAAACATCTGAAAAGAAAAAAAAATAAAGTACAAAACTTCCAACTCTCTCATGTTTTCCCAATTGTTTACCACATAACTGTGCTGTATGCTTGCACGAAAAAAAGAGAACGGCTAATAGCTATGTTTACGACGGGCCGTAAAAAAAGGATCATGCGGCCAAGGCATGACAGGTCTACGGCAGGCACACCCCCGCTTTTCATCTCTCTCTGGCGAGACTGGCATCGGGGCGTTTTAGCAACTCTTGAAGCGGCGCAATGACCGCACCGCTGGCCGCTTGCATTTCTGCCTGGTTCTGGCTGTTACAGTCGGTAGGGAAGTTAAGAGAATTTATATGTTCAGTTGCGATGATATATATGTGCTTGAATGTGTACGAAGTTTATCATCAGCCCATATTTATAAGTTCGGTTGAGATGATAATATTTATATGTGCTTGAATAAGTTTATTACCAACCCATATTTCTATATTCGTTGAGATGATATATATATATGTGCTTGAATGTATACGAAGTTTATCATCAACCCATATTTATACGTTCGGTTGAGTTGATAATATTTATATGTGCTTTAATAAGTTTATTACCAACCCATATTTCTATGTTCGTTGAGATGATATATATATGTGCTTGAATGTGGACGAAGTTTATCATCAACCCATATTTATACGTATGGTTGAGATGATAATATTTATATGTGCTTTAATAAGTTTATTACGAACCCATATTTCTATGTTCGTTGAGATGATATATATATGTGCTTGAATGTATACGAAGTTTATCATCAACCCATATTTATACGTTCGGTTGAGTTGATAATATTTATATGTGCTTGAATAAGTTTATTACCAACCCATATTTCTATGTTCGTTGAGATGATATATATATGTATTTGAATGTGTACGAAGTTTATCATCAACCCATATTTATACGTTCGGTTGAGATGATAATATTTATATGTGCTTTAATAAGTTTATTACCAACCCATATTTCTATGTTCGTTGAGATGATATATATATGTGCTTGAATGTATACGAAGTTTATCATCAACCCATATTTATACGTTCGGTTGAGTTGATAATATTTATATGTGCTTGAATAAGTTTATTACCAACCCATATTTCTATGTTCGTTGAGATGATATATATATGTACTTGAATGTGTACGAAGTTTATCATCAACCCATATTTATACGTTCGGTTGAGATGATAATATTTATATGTGCTTGAATAAGTTTATTACCAACCCATATTTCTATGTTCGTTGAGATGATATATATATGTGCTTGAATGTGTACGAAGTTTATCATCGACCCATATTTCTATATTCAGTTGAGATGATATATGTACATGTGCTTCAATGTGTACGAAGTTTATCATCGACCCATATTTCTATATTCAGTTGAGATGATATATATATATATATATGTGCTTCAATGTGTACGAAGTTTTTCACCAACCCATATTTATATTTTCGGTTGAGATAATATATATATGTGCTTCAATGTGTACGAAGTTTTTCACCAACCCATATTTATATTTTCGGTTGAGATAATATATATATATATATATGTATATATATGTGTGTGTGTGCTTGAATGTGTACGAAATTTATCAGTAACCCATATTTTACCGTCGTCCTGTTTACAGGACAGGTCAAATTTATTGAATTTTCACCAGTAATACCGAATTTTTTTAATTTCTCTATCGCTACTATAAAATAAAATTTAAGTTTGATAAGTGTTACTTGTAAATCATTTTCAGGTCAACTTTAATAATTTTTATTTTATAAGTATTTTGAATTTAACAAATTTTTATGATTTTATTTAACATGATATTAAAAAAATAAATAAGTAAATAATTGTGTGAAAAAATTGCCAAATGCTCTTCAAGTTCAATCGGGACAAGCCTAGTTATTTATTATTGCTAAGGGAAATTGAGTAAAGATACTCAATTATTACTCAAAATTACTCAGCTAATAGCTGAGTAATTTAAAAATAAGTATTCACATTTTATAGCAATGGATTGTGCCATCGTCTTATATATAGGACAGTTTGTACAAAAGAACCTCATAAAGTTTCGGTAAGTTATTGAATTTCATATTTTTTTTCTTGCTGCTTCATTAGCCTGTCACAGCAATTTGTGAACGAAAATATAGTTAAAATATGAGCTAAGGTGGTTCTCAAATGACCTGCTCAACAAAGTGAAACTTTCTGACACGATTTCAGACAGTTTTTTAAACGCAAAGGCGATTTGTAATCGAAATGAGTTTTCCATTCTTTTATCAATCAATTACTTATCGAGATATCAGCGATTCGTGTCACGTGACAACACGATTTTCTGCGTTTATCAAAAACTTTTAAACGTGTTTCGATTACATAGTTTCTGAATAACAACACCTGCCCATTTCATGCCTTTCCGAGCAAAAATAAATTTAAAAATGTGCCAATAAATTAAAAATGATAAATTAAAAAAGTTGCCCCTTTGGATTTCAGAACAGTCTTAAGAGATTTTTTTATATTTACGGTACATACGTGAAAGTGTATTGTAATTTAATATCAATTCTTTGTGAGTAAAAATTTTGTCTGAAACTCGTAGATCATTAGATAATTGGAAATTCTAATTTAAAAAAAAATCATCCTAAATTGATTAATAAGGCAAATTCATGAATGTTTTTAAATTCATGGTTCTTTAGATATTGAAATACTAATTCGAAATAGATCGTCTCGGATAAATTAACAAGATAATTTCATGACTGTTGTTACAAAAATGTATTAAATTAATTTTTTAAATACAAGTTAATATAAATGATATAAAAAAGGAAAGAAAGAAAAGCAAGTAAAAATAGAAAAAGGAATTGTTTTTATATATAAAGGAATAATTTATAATGTGAAAATTCAAACGATGAAAACTTATTTTTCAGATTTTTAAATATTTTTTAACTTTCGACTGTGATGTCTATTGTTAATTATTCGTGAATGTACAATTCATTTTTTCTTTCTTTCTTTCTTCAGTTTTTAAACGGCATGAATATGGTCAGTCTATAGCTATTTTTTTCTTTTTACTTTTTTAAAAAACATTAAATTATTCAATTGATGTACAGTGTATAACTATGTTGCTACAGAAACAAAATTAAATTTTTTTTTTAACTAAAATGCGTTTAATAGGTATAAAATTACATATTTTTAAAGTATACAATGGACGATATCTCTGAAAATATTATACCTAAAATTAAAACAAATATTTTTGTGAGTTCATTATTACGAGATATTTCACACGATATACAACTAGTGGTTGGGGGGCCTCCGTAATACTTACCCATCAAGGATATGCATAATATAAAATATGAAAATAAAACATGTGTAAACTATTTAGAAAATGCATTGCCATTCGAATAAAATCGTGGCTTGATGACGTCCTAAACTTTAAATGCTCTAATATTACTGAATTGCGTAAAAGAAACGTCCTCATATCTCTAATAATGACAATAATATTAACTAAGAGTTTACTGCGTCGAATGAAGCGTCCTATTTCGAATTAAAATATATATTTGAATTGAAGTTTGAAGGAAATACAGGGTCATGAAAAATCGAAGAGTGTGGAAAATAGGATTCCAAATATCTCGGCAACTCATGATCCGACCGACTTCATTCTTTATGCAAAATTTATGTTTTTTCATTGTCTTTTATATTCACTCCTTAAAATAAACAATTTCAAAAATTTTTATAGACCTTTTATTAGAACGACTATTTCGAGAGTCCAAAAAAAAAATAGTTTCGGATCATCGAGGTGACTGAAATTCAATAGGTTTCTTTCCATTATTACACACTAGGTACATCCCGAATTTCAAGTCTCTATCTCAATTTGTTCGGGAGATAGAGCGTTTACAGACACACACACGGACAGCAATTTTTTTTTTCCTTCTAAAAATATGTTTTTCGGAATCTCCAGTGTCTGAAACGCGTAAATCCGTCATTTTTTTTTTTTTTTTTTTTTTTTTTTTTTTAACGATTACAAGACTTACCCTATACTACGTATGATGGGTAAGTAAATTGGGAAATCGGTCGGTATTCTTATTAAGAAACTATGTAATTTAGTTTCTTCCATTTTTAGATAAAAGTTTTTAATGATGAAAAAAAAAAAACTGAAATTTAAAATAAAAAGAACGTGAGCTTGTTTAATTTGCAAACGGATACACTTGCTTTTGCAGGTATTTAATACAATTTTGTAATCGTGTCATTAATTATTTGTAAAAATTATCTCTCTTTCTATCTAAAATTAGTTGTTTTTTAGCCAGTTTTAAATTTCTTATTTAAAAAATAAATCTTATTGTATTAATTCAGAATGTATAGTGAATTGGTGTACTTTATTCAGAGTTTTTGCGAAAAAAAATTAAAATTTTATTATTTAGATGAAAATATTGAAACCACATTTTAAATTGATTTTTCAGAACAAAAATATCTAATTTAAAAAAAAAAATACATTTATATTTATTCGGGTTTATTCATTGTAACAGTAACATGCATAAGGATCCAAACTGGCTAATATTTGACACATTTCATTTTTGTTCAAAAAATATTAAATTATTGCAGGTGCTGTTAATCAGAAACTATTTAATTGAATAGTTTTCCCTTTTTTGATAAAGTCAGAGGATTTTTTAGAAAACTGCTGCTGAAGTGTGCGTTTTGAACAAAATTTCCGAATGTGATAGCCTGATAAAAGTTATTATAAGACAACAATAACTTATAACTCATGATGCAATTCAATTATTGAAAATTAAAAAAAAAAAAAAAGTTCGATTACAAATCACTTCCCTGCAAGTGACATGCTTTTACATTTAGAAATGAGTCCATAAATATGTCAGAAAGTTTCGCATTGTTTAGTGTGAAAAATATTTTTAAGGGAAAGTTAAGTTTCAGTCAGCATATGCTTAAAGTTTACGTATAATATGACACGTACATGATGATGTAAACATCAAACGGTTTCAAATTCAGCAAATGTTTCAAAAATCTGCATTTTACTTGAGAAAAAAGATCTGCTGAACAACGCAAATCTTTTCTGACACAATTTCTGTCTCATTTTTAATCGCAAAGGAATAAAATTGACAGATTTGCGAGTATTAGCGATTTGGAATCGAAATGAGTTTTTGACTTTTTGATCAATAAATTACTTATCGAGTTACAAGCGATTCGGGTCACGTGACAACAAGTTTTTATCCCTTGTGGCACTGAAGAATCGGGAATACGGTTCAAAACGCCGACTTTGAAAGTGTTTTCTGAAAGATCTTCTACCTTTATCAAAGAATGGAAAACGTACAAAAAAGCTAAAAACAACGTTGAAGCACACAAATTATAAAACTTTAAAACACATACGGCCGTTTCAAGGATACATCGATCCCCTTCATCAGTGTAAGGTGAAAAAAAAAATGTTAAAAGGGTTCAAAAGACCCACGCTCGGCTATAGCCCCGAGTACTGGCTGAAATCTGTATCTGTGGTGTAAACTTTTATATCTAATGGAAAACGTGTTTCAATTACAGAGTTTCTGAATAACAACACCTGCAATAATTTAATATTTTTCAGAAACTTTCTAATTTGTTTTTTTCCCCCATTTTTCTGTAAAAGCAGAAGATTTTTTCAGAAAATGTGGCCAAGATTGGCGTTTTGAACCGAATTTCCCGATGCGACATTGCGGGAAAAGAAAAAAATGCTGTCACGCGACAACAATAATTTATAACGCAAGATTTAACTAATTTAACAAAAAATGAAGAAAACTGTTCGATTCCAAATCAAAGCAATCATCATGCCTGCAAGGTCTCGTGCTTTTAAGTTTTAAATAATGAGTCGGGAAATGTGTCAGAAAGTTTTGCGTTTTTGAGCGAGGGGGGGGGGGGGGATATTTTTTCGAAGTATAGTTGCAAATGTTTCACAAAACCCCGATAAAAAGATGTTTAATTTTTATCCCTCTAAAATGTACTTAATGGCTGCACGTATATTTTAATGTATTTTCAAAAAGTCAGGAAAACTGCTTTGGAAGGGGAAATTTTCATTAATTCATAATTTAGAATATGAAAGGTTAGGAAGAAATAAACAAAAATGGATTCAAAGATGTTTATTTCTTCTTAACCTTTCATGTTTTAAATTATGAATTAATGAAAATTTCCCCTTCCAAAGCAGTTTTCCTAACTTTTTGGAAATAGTACATGCAAATCATTAAGGCTGCTTGTCAGTAAACTTCCCGATTCCCCTCGCTAATGTTAATCCTATATGGGCGTAGGATGCATTCGTATATTTAAAATATCTCCTCATCAGGAAATTGATATTTTTAACTTCTGTTTTCTGTGTACTGTTCTTAAAGGAAGTCTCTTTCTCTCTCTCTCTTTTTATTATTTTTTTTTTTAGTTATCAAAATATTTCTAAAATATGTGCTTAATTTGTAATTTTATTAGTTAAAATCTTAGCGAAACTGAATAAGATTTTAACACTTCCCATAAAATTAAGTACATATTTTAGAAAAAAATTGGCAACTAAGAAAAATAGAAACATCCTTTAAGAACAGTACAAAGAATACAAGAGTTAAAAATGTTAATTTCCCGAGGAGATATTTTAAATATACGAATGCATCCTACGCCCATATAGGATTAACATTAGCGAGGGGAATCGGGAAGTTTACTGGCGAGCAGCCTTAATGATTTGCATGTACTATTTTCAAAAAGTTAGGAAAACTGCTTTGGAAGGGGGAATTTTCTTTAATTCATAATTTAGAATATAAAAGGTTAAGAAGGAATAAACATATTTCTTAACTTGTCATTTTGCAAACGGATAATTGTAAAACCGCATATTTCGTAAGAGGATTTTTTAAAACAGCCTTCAAAACGATCTTTTGTAAATATAAGAATTTTAAGAACCAAGGTCGTTTACTCTCTATGCACTGTTAAGGAAAGCAGTTATAAAAATTTAAATCACGCTTTGTTATTTTCTGAAAGAGATAAATGATATTACTTGAAGAAAATATTAAGACTGTTCTCAAATCCCAAGGAGCTACTTTCTGACACATTTCTGAATTCATTTTTGTTCGAAAACGCATGAATTGACAGGTGTTCTTATTCAGAAACTATGTAATCGATGTTTTCCATGTTTAGGTAAATGCAGAAGATCAGAAAATACTATCAAAGTTTGCGTTTTAAACAGAATTTCCGGACGCAACCGTCTGGAAAGGGGGAAATACCTGTCGTCACATTACACGAATATCGTTTATTTATTTTTTATTTAGATACCGGCGACCAGGCCCCTACCTGCCAGGTTTCCCTAGCTTAAACAAGTTTAGTGCCTTCTACACGAATTATCTTATAACTCAGCAAGTAACTTTTTTTTTTAATTAAATAATAAGAACGAAAAATCATGCGTCAAGCATAGATTATGTAACACTTTCTAATGCTTCCAAAATAATTTTACAAATCATGACCGTTTAATAAGCTGAAAGATAACATCTAAGTAAACAATTTGGAAAATGCATAACATATTTAAAAACGTAATTTCAAGAATTTCCAACATATATTTCCAACGTATACAATATTCGGAAAAATATCCGAATACTTTTATTCAGGTATAGGATGTATAGATTTGTATATATACTACATAGGACGCTAAATTTTAGTTTAGTTAGGAAACGCGTAGCACAGTTTAAAATTCTCCTTCTGGAGTTTCTGTCCATAAACGGAAATGTGTTCACGAACTTTTGTGCTGCCCTGTATAGGATCTACAGAATTTATACACACCAAGTAATAGGAAAAAAGTGAGTTCAATTTAAAATCGCGTTCAGCAACTTAAAACGCACTTCCAGAAATTAGTGTTAACAAACAGTAAAGAATTCTTTTGTGTGTCCCTGTAAATGAACGATGACTGCTATACACACACTATTCTGTAATAAGCCTCTTGTAATGCACCTTAGTGATATATATAAATTTCAATGCGTTTAAAATAGTGAAACATTATTTAATTAAACCGCAAACGACTTTTCTCCATAGACGTAATGTAACGGAATTCTTTTGACTGTCCCTGTAAAGTAACTATAAGTGCTATGCACACCCTATTCCATATTAAGCTTCTTGTAATGCACCTTCGGGATATATATCAATTCCAATGTGTTTGAAATTGTGTAACATCATTAAAATAAACCGCAAATGATTTCCCCCCATAGACCGTCATGTAACGGAATTCTTTTGAGTGTCCCTGTAAAAAAACTATAACACTTCAGTTGAAATAGGGAACATGCTATAGATAACGACAATAGCATATAAAAATTGCAAGGCAATCCGAGCATATTTCTGGGAGTTAGAGCACGGACAGACGGCAGACAAACCGAAGTCATAAACACTTTTCAACTATAGGTTGGAAAGTGTTAAAACAGGAAAACACCATTCGACTCCAAATTTCTTCAATAGTCAAGCTTGTCAATTTTATGCCTTAATTATTGCAAATGAGTCGCGTTATTGAGCAAGGAATTTAAGAGCTGTCCTCATGTACACAGAAGCTTGTCCATACTCTAAGTAACAATTTATTAGCAAAAGTAAGGAAGATTCAGAAAAAATTATTCTAAAAATAAAAACAAGTAACATAAAAAAAAAAAAAATAATTATGTTAATTTCTATTTAGGTCAACAAAGAAAAATTTTATTTTAGTTACTTTTTATTAAATAATTACAATTAATATAAATATGTGTATTGATATGACAGAATCACAATATTAAGTGGTGAAATAAAAATGAAATTTAATTAATGAATTAATATTTGAAAAAACTGTATCAACATCAAGTGTCATCCACTACAAGTTTAAAAAAATGTATTTGAACTTGAGTGGATGAATAAAAAGTATTTTATTAAAGATTGAAAATTTAAAACTAAAATTAATGAATTTAATTTAATTCAGGAATTAAATTTAATTAAAAACATAAGTTGGAAATTGTACGTCAAACGTGACAAATGAGGTGCGTTCGTACTATAGCTAGTTCTATAAATTTTCAGATCTTGACGATTTTTAATTCCGTGAAATGAATTCTATTGTCTGCAGATTAATTTCTGTCATAAAATAATTATCTCGGTCACTTGACGATTAAACCACCTCGGAAGCTCCTATAACAAGAATGCACCGATTTTTATCTATACTAATATTATAAAGGAGTAAAGATTGTTTTTTGTTTGTTTGTTTGTTTGTTTGTTTGTTTGTTTGTAGGGTGTAATCTCTGGAACTACCGAACCAATTTCAAAAGTGATGGGGGCAAATGGATGGTGACAACCCCTGCTCCAACATAGGCTATATTTTATGTCGGTGTCACTAACCCCAGGGGGGGTGCAGGAGCGAAACTCTTTCTAAAATTGCGATTTTTTGTATACTGAAGGAGCTAGAAATTTGAAATTTGGCATTGTAGTTACTTATAAGATATAAATGCTCTCTAAGAACAACATTTAAAAAAAAATCGAAATTTAAAAGGGTGAAGTAAGCGAAAAGCGTTCTAAAAACATTCTAAATTACAATTTCTATGGAATTTCTGGAACTACAGAACCGATTTAAAACGTGATGGGGGCAAATTGATGGTGACAATCCCTACTCCAACATATTATATAGGGCTATATTTCATGTCGGTGCCACTAACTCCAATGGGGTGCAGGAGCGAAAAATGTTCGAAAATTGCGACCTTTTTTTATACTGAAGGCGCTAGAAATTTGAAATTGGTCATTGTAGTTACTTATAAGATGTAAATGCTCTTTAAGAACAAATTAAAAAAAAATTCGAAATTTAAAAGGGTGAAATAAGCGAAAAGCGTTCTAAAATCATTCTAAATTACAATTTCTATGGAATCTTTGGAACTACCGAACCCATTTCAAAAGCCACTTATCTTTACTTTTTAACCACTTATCTTTAATAGTAACGCGTTTTTTAATTTACGGCAGTAGTGAGTAAACGTAAGTTGATGCCGAAAAAGAAGATTAATATTAAAAAAAGGTGGTAGTTGGGGGTCAAAGGTAATGTTTAGTAGTTTATAAAATATCTGGAGTACCCTAGAACTATGTTAAAGAAAACTGCAAGAGAATCGGATCATTTTTAAAAAAGCTGCACCAAGGGTCCCAAGAAGGAGACAAATATTCAAAAATGGTGGCAGCTGAAGTCCGAGAATTTTTTTTTTCGTGCAGAAACTAGCTGGAAGTCCCAAGAAATTGTTAGAAAAAAAAAGCTACTGAATCGGACGATTTTTAAAGGATCTATAACAGGAGGCCCAAAATGGGACCAACTGATAGTTATGAGCAGGACCCTAAGAGGAAAACATCTTAAAAGGTCCTAGTACTTAGCGCTTTAGATCTTTAATTACTCGAAATTAAGCATAAGGTATAAATTAATCATTCGAATAAAATTTTAAAGAAATGCTTTAAAAAAGGTCCTAGGGCCCCAATAAAAATATGAGGGTGGCGGCCCAGGGAGAGAAGTCCACAACTCAACTTTAAAGTTATGCATTGAGATGGTGACACAATTAGAAAAGGGTAGGGGAGGGATACATGGCGCACAAAAAGTTCAAGATCCCGGACAGGGCCCCAGGCGACCAGAGTTCTAACTGGAATGTTGAAATGGGGGGGAATAACTAAATAGAGAAAAGGCACCAACAACGAAGAAGATCGGATTAAAAGGGGGCAAGTTAATAACATTTTAGGCCCAAAAACTTCAAAGGACCCTGTACCCCAGGAGGCCAGGGTCTTAACTGGAATGTAGTAATAGAGGAATAACTACAAGGAGAAAGAAGCCCTCAAAACAAAGAAAATCATATTAAAAGTGGGCAAGTTATTAAAAATTTAGGGCACAAAAACGTAAAGGGGCCCAGGGGGCCCGGATCTTGTCCGAGAAATTTTTTTGTCATTCATGTAGTAGCTGGGAGTCTCAAGAAGTTGTTAGAATAAAAAAGCCAGTAAATCGGACAATTTTTAAGGCAGCTATAGTAGGGGGTCCAAAAGGGGCCGCTGATAGTTTTGTGCAGGGCCTTAAGATGAATGATCCTAACTGGAATGTAGAAATGAGGGAATAACTAAATAGAGAAAAGGCCCAAAAACAGAAGATCTGATTAAAAGGGGGCAAGTTATTAACAATTTAAAGAATAAAAAATTCAAGGATCCCAGGGGACCTGGATCGTCTCCTAAATTTTTTTTGTTGTTGTTCATGTAGTAGCTGTAAGTACTAAGAAGTTGTTAGAAAAAAAAGCTAGAGAATCGGACGATTTTTAAGAGTACTGTAGTAGGGGGTTCAAAAGGGGCCAGCTGATAGTTTTGAGCAGGCCCCTAAGATGAAAGGTCCTAATTGGAAAAAATGAAATGTGCTATTCTATTTCAAACCATTTCAATTGTAATGCGGGCGAATTTTATCTCTTTATGTATAAAAGCTGCTACATGTAGGGAAAGGTGGCCTAAAATGATCCTAACGGGTAAAACGATCCACATATGTTTTCGTCCTTGACAGGTCGCGCTATCTACAGGGTAACACATAAAGTAGTTGTGATAAGTAAAGAAGAAGCAATGGCGATATTCACGCGATCGCAGTATTACGCGTCTGAATAGAATTCTTTGAAAAATAGGTTTTTATAGCCTCTTTCATAAGATAGGCACTACCTTTCATATTTATTCAGATTACAATCTTTCATCTACAGAAATATGACTTGGTTTTCTTAATGGAGTATGTTTTTAGATTTGAGTTACACTTATGTATTGTCATAACTACTTTTATATTCTTTATTTTGCCGATAAAAAAACAATTTACAGTTATTTTTAATTGAAGGATCATTTTGCCCTTTGGTGAGGGTAAAATGATTCTTTGGATACTTTTTAATAAATCTGTTTTTTTTTTTTTTCATTACTCAATTTGGGTTTAAAATATTATTAAACTATATTTATAATGTAAAATATAGTGTAAAGCATACTTAGCAAAGGGCTAAAGTTTTATTTAAACAGCTATGTTATTTTACACAAAGGCCACCTTCCCCTATGTAAACAAAATCGTAAAATTATACAGCAAATGTCACTATTTTTGTTTGAAAATGAGTCCGCGAATATCTCAGAAAGTTTTGCATTGTTGAGCGATATATATCACTGCTGTCCAAAAATTAAGGGGCAGTTACCGGACGATTTCGCCTTTTGCACGGTTTGTATAATATCTACAGAAATTCTTGACAAATTGTCCTTGAACTTCGAGGATTTAAAGCACATGTCTGAATTCAAGAACAGTAGGAACAGTATACTGCAATTAAAAATTATATATATTGAATATTGGATGAGGTATGGGCATTTGTATGAAATAATTTTTAACTGTCACGCACGAACTATACCAAAGATTTCTTTTTTCATCATTTGGTAGTCTATTCTATATAGAAAAACTCATATAAAAAGACCAGTCAAATATCCTGAAAACTCAAAAAGATGACGGTAATACAGTGAGTCTTACAGTGACCTAATTGACAAATTGGGAGAAAAATCCAATCGGATTATAAGTGATTTACCACCCCCTCCAGTTTGACAATTAGCTCACTGTATTGGCGGTATCTTTCTGAGTTTTCACGATATTTAACTGGTCTTGTTGTATATGAGTTGCTCTATATAGATGTGACTACCAAATCATCGGGAAAAAAAAAAAAAAAAAAAAAACCTTCCGTCTAGTTTGCGCATGCGCAGTTATAAATTATTTTATACAAATGCTCAGATCTCATCAAGTACTCAATATTTAATTTTTTCATTACAGTATACTCTTTCTATTGTTCTTGAAGTCAAACATGTGTTTCACATCCTCGAATTTCAAGAAGAATTTGTCAAAAATTTCAGTAGATATTCGAGAGACCGTGTAAAAAGCGAAATCGTCCGGTCACTGTCCCTTAATTTTTGGACAGCAGTGATATATATTTATTTTAAAGCGGCTATAAAGATGTCGCTTCTGGAAAATTATTGTGATCTTTGTGTAAACATAACAGTTATAAAAAGAGAAAAGACATTTCAAAAGCATGCTTTTATCCATTTATTTATTTACTTTTAAATATTTCACGGCAGTAAACATTCTGCTAATAAAAGAAACGGGATAATAAATTACAATAAGAAAAGAGAAAAGAGAGAGAGAAAGAGAGAGAGATTTCAAGAGCATGCTTTTATCTATTTAAATGCATGCTTTTATCTGTGCTTTTATAAAAGCATGCTTTTATCAAGTAAAAAAAAACTTTTATCTAAGGTAAAGCTAGGATAGTCTGCGCACAATTCAGCAGAATAATAAAAATACATATAAATATTAATTTTTTGCTAAACTATGCATGATTAATTTTGACTTTATTTGTTTTTTATACATTTCCATTGTTATTTTGTTGATATGCTGTAATTTAATAGAACAGTAGTAATAAAACCAAGAAAGTTATTTTGCGCAATCTCTCTTTACAGGGTTGGTGTGATTGCGCACATGGGTAGAGAGATTGTTACTAATAATAACTACAATTTAATCGTTAACAATAACAATTACACTTAAATAGCATTGTTGTAAGGCTTTTGCGAATACATATTATTGTATTAAGAGTGAATATTTCAACCTAATGGTACAATTCCAGACATTCAGTTCACCCATCCTCATTGCCCAGTATTTTTTTAACAAACGAATTTATTGCCAGATTTAGTTTAGATAATTATGTGTTTTTCAAAAATTATTTCAAAATTGATTCATTCACATGTTTTACATGTAATTTGTAATATATGCAAATTTACCATTAAGCTGAGTAATCTCTCCTAGCATGAAAACTAATGGGAAACATTGCGCCATCTCTCCTAAGTAGCAGATGCGCAAACTCTCCAATTTCGGTAGGGGAGATTATGCAGCCTTTTATTTAAATGTGGCCGCTTCTAAAACGAACCAGTGGTGTTCGCACCGTTAGTTTATGTTAGTAGCTTATGGGAAATCGTTTAAGTTTAAAATATTTTTAATACTGATACTGTATACAAATTCTGACGAATAATTTTGAAAATTCAAGCACTTACTTTCGGAAAAACAAAACAAAATATAATGCTTTATCCTAGACGCTCGAAACAATCGTCGTGCACATTCAAGTAGACACTTCTCTACTGCTGTGGTACAACTACCTGGAGTCGCTGCGCGCTGACCCTACTCCTTCCCCCCGAACCTCTTTGTGCGCAATCTCTCCGACCGCGTCATCTCTCCTGGCTTTACCTTATGCTTTCATCTAGTAAAATGTTATTTACAGTACAATTTTTATTTACATTATAATTAAAGTCCTACTTTCAAAATGCTGTAAAAAAGGAACCCTGGTCAGAATGACTTCCAATTTGAACTGAAAAGACTGGAAGAAGGGGGAAACGGTATGGCATAAGAAATATAAAAGTTCCAATGTGTATCAATAGGGGGCGCTGTAAGCGGCATACTACGGAATTTTAATAGACAGTCATGCGCCATTTCAAACCGAATCATTAGGTGCTTTTTATGCGGTTTTTGGCCCAAGGACAATTAAAAACCGATTTTTCCCATCTAATGGGGTACGTCCTTCACTGCAAATTCCCAGCACACATTGGGAACACTTTTATTAAAAAAAAGTGTTCCAGTTACCTTATTGTGTACTGAAATGTGTTCCGAATATGCTCCGCTATAATAGAAAGTGTACCGAAAGTGTTCGGCTCAGGATATTTGTTCAATCTAAACTTGGGAACACATTTGAGAACAGACTGCGAGCACATTTCGGCACACTCGTGAAATCATCGCTTTCAAAAACTGCGCTAGAAAGTGCGATGAACAAATAAAGTGTTCTCAGAAGTATTCTTAAAAACTGTTCCATAAAGTGCGCTTCAAAGTATACTAAAAAAGGTGACAAAATAAGTATTCTGAAAGGTGTATAAAGATTTGCAGTATTGCCGTGGTGGATGGGCTTTCCATTCACAGTACCACAACCGTTGACTGATTTGGAAGTCATTTTTTTATGTCAAACAACCAAAACACTCATGCACATTGAACAGTTACGGTTGGTTTACTGTGCAACACATGCGGAAGCCGTCTATTTCGATTAAAAATGTCACTTGTAGCCGAATCTACTTTGGCCGCTTACAGCGCCGTCTATTGATACACTTTGGAGCTTTTTTTTTACATATGCCATACCGTTTCTTCCTTCTTCCAGTCTATTCAGTTCAAATGTGAATTCAGTCTGACCTGTGGTTCCTTTTATACAGCATTTTGAAAGTGGAACTTTAATTATAATCACCCTGTATATGAAATATTTCACGGCAGTAGCATTCTGCTAATAAAAGAAATGGGATAATAGGGAATACAGAATACACTACAAATTCCCAACACACATTGGGAACACATTTGGAACACTTGATTAAGAAAAAAGTGTTCCACAGTTACCTTAAATGTGTAGTGAATGTGTTCCCTTAATGTGTTCTGAATATGCTCCACTATAAAGAAAGTGTTCTGAAAGTGTGCCGAAAGTTTTCTGCTCAGTATATCTGTTAAATCTAAACTTGGGAACACATTTGGGCACATTTGTGAAATCATCGCTTACAAAAAGTGCGCTAGAAAGTGTGCTGAACAAAAGAAGTGTTCTCAGAAGTATTCTTAAAAACTGTTCCAAAAAGTGCGCTTCAAAGTGTTGTAAAAAAGGTGACAAAATAAGTGTTCTAAAAATTGTTCTGAAAAGTGGATAAAGATTTGCTGTGCTGTAAATTATGAAATCATATATATACATATATTTCCCAATTCGTCATTTTGCAACCAATAATTTTTAAAACCTCGTACACTTCCTAACACATCCTTTCAACACAATCTTTTCAAAATTATCTGTCGTTGGAATTTTAAGAATATCAAAGTCGGTTTCTGCAGGAATTTTTAAGCACTTAAGGAAAACACTGTTATAAAAAATATAAATCATGCATGATTAATACTTCTTAGATACATTAAGTTAGAAAGAAAAAACTCAAATGACTGTTTTTTAAACAAAAATTCAATTTCAAAATGTAGTTGAAGGTCGTTTAGTTATCTTAAGTCAACTGATCCGTTCAGGTATATGTTAATCTGTAGTTAGTTGATCATTTTCATCGTCATGCCCTTTTGAATCTTTTAAGTTATTTAGCTCCGTCTCCTATAACCCCGGTTATAAAAAATGATTTTGTTTATTTCTCTGTGGAAAGGATATTAAGGTTATTCTCAATCAAAAGAGCTACTTTCTGATACATTTCTGAATTCTTTTTCGTTCGGAAACGCATGAAATTTCACATGTTTTTATTCAGAAATTATGCAGTCGAAAGACTTTTTCAATTTTTTTGGTAAATGTAGAAAATATTTCAGAAAATGCTGTCAAAGTCGGTGTTTTGAACCAATTTCCCGACGCCGCCGCACGAGAAATGAGAAAAGAAGTGTCGTCACGTGACACGAATTGTTCATAACTCGATAAGTAATTCATATATCACAAAAATGGAAAATTTATTTCGATTCCAAATTGCTTCCATAGTCAGGCCTGCCAGTTTGATGCGTTGTAATTTGATGTTTGATGTAATGTAATGATGTTTCATGTGATGTAATTTGATGCCAATTTTATGCTTGTAATGTACCTTAGTGATGTATATATCAATTTAAATATGTTTTAAATAGTGAAACATTATTAAAATAAACCGCAAACGATTTTTCTCCATACACTGTAATGTAACGGAATTCTTTTGAGTGTCCCTGTAAAGGCACTATATAAGTTCTATGCACACCCTATACCATAGTTGCATATTTCTGATACATATCCATTTCAATATGTTTGAAATTGTGTAACATCATTAAAAGAAACCGCAAATGATTTTTCCCCATAGACCGTAATGCAACGGAATTATTTTGAGTGCCCCTGTAAAAAAGCTATAAGTGATAAGCACTTCATTTTCAATACCGAACATGCCATAGTAAACTTCAATAACATATATAAATTGCATGCCAATCTAAATAGACTTACGCGAGTTAGAACACAAACAGACAGACAGAAGGGAAAAAAAACGAATTTATAAATACTTTTCAACTATATTGGAACGTGTTAAAAATGAATAAAACGCATACTACCACGGTATTCAATGATTTTTCGTAGGCAGTTACTGCAACCGAATTATGTCCCTGTAAATAAACGATAAATGCTATATGCACATCCTATTCTAACAATAAACATCCTGTGGCGCATGTCAGTGATCTATATAAATTTTAATATGTTTATAGTAGTGTATCATTATTAAAATACACTGCAAACGATTCCTCTTTCCTCCCATAGAGAATAATGTAACGGAATTATTTTGTGTGTCTTGTAAGCGAACTACAAATGCTACACACTTCATGTTCAAAACCTAACATAACAAGGGTAAACATCAATAACATATATCAATTACACGGCAATCCGAGTCTATTTACACAAGTTAGAGCATGGACAGACGGAAGAAAAACAGATAAACTGAATTCATAAACACTTCTCAACTATGTTCGAAAGTGTTAAAAATGGAACATTTCGTATTTCACATGTCCGCTGAAAAATTCTTGGCCGTGTTTGATTAAAAATCCTTATCTATTGATTAGATTTGTTTATAGCTTCTAACAGGTTGGAAATAGTACGTTAAACGTGGCAAATAAGGTGCGTTCGTTTCGTGCTATAACTAGTTTTACAATATAATAAAATCATCGTTATTATTTCAGTGAAATAAATTGTATCGTCTGCTATAAGCAAAATGAGGGTGCCCTTTTTTTCGTATTACGTGAGCTATGACAGTTGCGAATTTTTTTTTCGACACCATACAGCCCTGTAAAATTTACTATGGGAGGTCTTTCTTTGTGAATGAGGACCTCCATTGTTTAATGTTTCTATGACTCACGATGAATGAATCTTTTGTTTATTTACTTTAATGGATTGAGACTGTTAATCTCATTTTCACTAAAGTTATCTCAGAATTTATGCATTGTTGAATCTAACTGATCTCTCAAGCAAACCATATTTTTGAACGCTCTTTCTAAAAATGTAACTTTTACGCATTTTTATTCGAAAAATAATTTTGAATAAAAATGGCCGCTTGGCCTATGGAAAAAGATGGGATTAGCCCGTATTTGTTTTCCTTAGTCCCATGACTTGCGTTTTTACTTAGATTACGTATGGTCGGATTTAATAGAATAAAGAAAACTTTTATGAATATCTTTTTAAGTTTTGATTCGATTTTCATAAAATCTGAAAGGACTCGACAAAATTCTGCAACGATTATATATATTAAATTTCAAACCATTCGGTTGGGTAGTTTTTGCGCTCTTATATGCGGACAGACGGACGGGCTAAACGAAGTGCTACGTTAATGCTACTATAAAGTGCTACGTATTTATATAATTACGAACGTACCTAAAAAGGATTTAATCTGCAAAATACTCGTAAAGCCGGATTGCAATGGTTATGTCAGGCCGGTCTGCCCAACTTGCTTATTCTGACTGTCTAACGAAAACGTAAAAACCGGTAATTTAACGTAACCATCGCGTTTCATTTGCTTTGAATAGACGGGAATTACTATTCCAGTTTGACAGCCGGGAAATTATTTCCGATCGGTTAAAGAAACACAGTTATAACATTTAGCATATAAAATAAACTATCTATAAAAATATTTTCGAGTTGCTTATGCTAAAATTTAAAGTGATGATTTCTGTCAGTATAATAACATTTCGTAGAAAACGGTCTGGTTAATGATTTGTAAGCTTTTTTATAAAGGTCTTTACATCGTTGTTTTAAAAAATTTAACCTCTTGGAAACTATGTAAAATGTATACAATATTTTCGGAAGATTGTAAAAAAATAAACATCATTCATAAAACAGACTATACATAAAAATTAATAATATTAATCATTATTATGATTATTAATATGATTATTGTTACAATTATAAACATTAATTATTCACTTCTTAATGTGAAATAACAACAAAAATTAATCATATGTAATTTTCTTTATATGTAAGAATTTTCTAATTTTCTAATTTTCTATTTTTTTTTGTTTTTTTGTTTAACCTGGCAAAAGTTTCTGATACGTTCCCTAGGTAATTTTTATAGATCAATGAGGGAAATTTTCATTAATTTTCAAATGCCATCTAACAGAAGAGCGTGTTTTGTTTATCTGTAAGTGTGGCAGATTTCAAATTTTAATCAATTGTCCGGTAAACACCTTACCCTGACTGTCAAATTTCGACACAATGTTCAATATTTGTAATCCATTCTTTTTATTTGTCAATTTTAAGAATAGCTTATCATATGTAGCTACTTATTCCACTGAGCACCGTAAATGATTTCTGCTCCAATTACTGTCCCCTGGTTGTTCAAATAGTGCCATGCAGCAGCTTTGAGACGACTGCAGTGGTAATTGTCGGAGACAAATATAGCTATTCGTTTTTAATTAAAAAAGTCGCATTCTTTTCTGCGTTATTTATCTGAAAACTGCATCGTGTTATTGTATATATATTGTACTCTAAAAAAAACATTTTTTGAAATTTTCTCTATATAAAGTCTAATAAATAATGTAAAAAAATTAAACATGGCTAAATTTTCACAGCTTGTTCTGACTAAGATTTTAATGTTGAGCATTTTTTATTTTATCACCTTACTATAAAATGGCAGCCAATACAGCGAGAATTTGAAAAAAAAAAAAAAAAAAAAACACTTTTTCAAAAAATAACCCATGTTACCTAAAAAGAACCCACACCTGATTTAATCAGCTGAAAATGAAGCAATTTATTACATATTAATGGTTTAACATAAAAACAATTAAAAATTTATGTAGGTATTCTAAAATTTTATTATAACAAGAAATTCCGTAAAAATGAAGCTCATGTTTTGCTAGAATTCTGCAATTGTTAGTTTAAATTATTTTAAAACTAAATAAGCCCTCATTAAGTATTTTTATTATTCCAAAGGGTGCATAAAAACAGAACAAAACAATAAAATTAACTTTAGTGAAATATTTTATGTAGTACTAGGGCGGGTTCTTTTAGGAAACATTTCACTGTGAGTTTTTTTAGAGGACAGTACAATACTTTTCGATTCATTGAATTTTTATTTTGTTTGCAACTATTTTGGATCATGTGGTATTTCCACTATAGAGATCGACCGAAATTTCGGTTTCGGCGCAAAAACAGAGTTTCGCCAAATATTCGTTTTCGGCGAAACTGCTTCCAAAATTTCGGCCTGACCGAAACTCGATTGAAACTATCTGAATTTCAAAATCTTGTTCCTTCTTTAAGAAATTTTAAACTTTACTCATTGATATGAGTTGTATCGGCTCAAATGAGACACTGTTTATTGCTGTGAACTCCACTGTTTATCATTATCCGTCATGACTGATTCATGATGCGATTGTAAATTATAGAACAAGTAATGCATATATGACTAAATTTAAAAGACGCTTATCACGTGATCTTTAAAAGCTGCAAACTTAACAGTAATAGAAAAGTTTTACTTTGAAACTCCAGATTGTTTCGAATGCTTTATGAGAAAGGTGTTGTTAAAACATAAGAAGATTTACGAAATTTATTACAAAAGATAAATCGAGGTACTTAAAATATCTTTTTATTAGATGAAATTCGTATAATTAGAAACTATTTCTGTCTTATTGATAAATTAATTACGCTTTATTTTACATGAAAATAAATAGTTTAGGATAGAGGCACAGAGAGTGAACTTAGATAAAATTTTCAAACAGGGGTGCCATTTCAATACTTTCTTAGGGAGGAAGGGAGTGGCAAAGCTTTTTTTTTTTGGAGGGGGGGGTGATTATTTAACTACATTGTTAATTAATTATTGATTAATGCCTATAATTATTGGTTGTTATAAAATAATAAAATATAAAACTTGTATTATTTATGTTTTATTTTTGTTTGAAACCTATACGCATACACAATATATATTTACGTTTGTTTGTTAGAAATGCGGTACAATACACGTATAATTACTAAATTAATTAGTATATATTAATTAGTTAATAAATTAATTTTTTGACACTTTCGGTTTCGGTTTCGGTCTTAAAAACCTGTTTCGGTCGGTCTCTAATTTCCACACAGAACAAGATTTACGAGTACACATCCAATTGAGCTTACAAGAATTCTGTGCCAATCGAATAGTAAACTGAATACGTCCTACCACTTGAAATAACAGCCTTAAGAGAATAATCTCTCCTGTTTTCTCGGGTTCACTGAAAGAATCATGCTCTTTCCCGGATGTAGAGAAGATCATCATCAGCAGAGCAGTGCGCGTAAAGCTCGAAGTGAAAATCTGCAAAAAAACAACGATATTGGATTAAATGAGGCGGGTAAACAAGCTTGGTCTGAATATGTTTTTGTGGAGAATTTCTGATAGACTGCGATTGATTGAAGTAAAACGAAATTAGCAATCTATAAGTAATTATCAACTACACATGCGTAAAAGTATAGAATGTAAGTAATATACGCAGTTTAAATGACGAGAGAGTAGTGATTGGCTTGCAAATCATCTATAACCGAAGACTTGTCAAATGTAAAAAAAATTGAAAAAGTTTAATTTTTTCAGATTCTGGAAAAAGAAGGTTATCTAATGTTTCCTTTATATGTATCAACTTCAAGCAGTTCTCAAATAGGATTCGGAGATATATATCCATGGAAATATATCTCGATATATATCATGGAATATATGCTATGTTTATTTTCAAACTATCATGATATTTTATATTTTCGGTATTTTCATATAGAAAGATCTGAAGATTCACTATTTTCAAATGATCATTGTGTATCATATTTTTTATATTTATAGTTAAAACAATTGTAAATTTATAAAGCAAGTTTTTCATTTGTTAATAATTGTGCATTCAGTAGTTAAAGAACTTTTGTTCTGGCAGTGACTATAAAAAAAATAAAATAAAATAAAACAAAAATAAGTTTTACGTTCGAAAAGCTGAATATTTACATGTAGAACCAATAATTAAATGGGACATTATTTACTTAGAAACTTAGAACAGCCATCAGAAGATAAATTGTCTAATTTAGATAATCAGGTATTTACAGTTTCAGTAGAAAATAATCTTTTCTGGTTTTAGTTAATTTCGGTTTAAATTGCACAACATGAATGAAAAAGCAGACAAGATTGCATTTATGTTAAAATTTTCCAATAAAAACAAATTATTTTGTATTTAAAATTCTGTTAGATAAAAATTGAAATTTTCTTGATCATTGATACTAAATCTTATAGATTTTTTTTCTTGAGTATAAAAATCAAATAGATTTGTTTCAATTAGATGATATTCAATTTTGTTATGTAAGGAAAAAAAAAAAAAGACATTTAGAATATTTTTTTTATTAAATTTTCATGCTAAGTGCAACATGTTTTAATTTCTAATTTATATTAAGTCTGAAAATATTTTGAAAGTATCGAGTGGATATAAAAAAAATACCGGATGTAGATTAAAATATAGGATATTTTTGATATTTTCGAAAATATCATGATATTTACGAACCCTGTTCCCAAATTCAAACTAGTTTTTAGCTGTGACATATCCACGAAATTAATTTTATTGACCAATGCATATAATTTCTGTGTATTGTTATTCATGTTCAATTGAATCGAAAAGCTGACTTTTTTTCCTATTAAAATAAAGAATCTTTCAGAAAAGGACATAAAAGGTAAACTTTTAAGCTGATTTTCAGAAAACCATAATAAACGAATAGTGCTCGACGGTTAGTAATGGGAAAACCAAAGGTGGTTCTAAAATGATCTGCTGAACATCACAACATTTCTGACACAACTTCTGACTCATTTTTAAACGCAAAAGCATAAATTTGGCAAGCCTAACTATTGAAGCTATTTGGAATTGAAATGAGTTTTCTATTTTTTTAATAAATAAATTAGCTATCGAGTTATAAGCGATTCGGGACACATTACAACACGCTTTTCGCCTTTCTGACGCTGAAGAATCGGAAATACGGTTCAAAACCCCGACTTTGACAGTGTTTTCTGAAAGATCTTCCGCCTTTATCATAAAATGGAAAACGTGTTTCATTTACAAGTTTCTGAATAACAACACCTACCCATTTCATGCGTTTCTGAACAAAAATGAATAACAAAATGTGTCCGAAAGTGGTCCCTTTGGATTTAAGAACAACAGTCTTAAAATATATATATATTTTATAACTAAGAACGCTATTCGATTCTTAGAGAGCTGATTCTAAATACTTGAAATTTTCAGTCAAATGTGAAAAGAAAAAAAAAATCATGAATGTATCAGAAACATTCGCATTATTGAGCGGCAGAAAATATTTTTCTCAAAAGCACGATATGAGCTTCAACATGAACAAACGAGAAAATCAAGATGAGCAAAACCAGGATTTGTGCCAGTCGTTTAGCATCATCTTCCTGAATTCGACATGGTACTTCAAATAAAAACCATGAAGGCAAACAAAAAAAAAAAAAACTTTCTCCTGTTTTTCGTGTTAATAGAAGGAATGATTCCTTTCCCCGGATGTAGGAGATCATCATCAGCGGAGCAGTGAGGGTAAAGCTCTACTGAGCTCTAAACGAACGATGCAAAAAAAAAAAGAAAAAATAAAAAAAATCAGCGATATTGAATTAGATGAGGCGGACAAGCTTGGTTTAAATAGTTTTTCGTCCATTTCGTATACTGCGATTTTTTCCAAGTTAAGCCTGTTCTCAAATGCAAACTGGCTACTTTATGACACATTTTTTAATTCAGTTTTATTCTCAAATGTATCAAATTGGCAGGTGCTCTTATTCAAAAACTTTGTAATCGAAGCATGTTTTCCATTTTTTTGGTAAAGACAACAGATCTTTCAGAAAATACTGTCAAAGTCGGCGTTTTGAACCAAATTCCCGAGGCGGTAGCCCGAGAACAGTGAAAACGTGTCGTCACGTGACCAGAATCACTTGTAATTTGATAAGTAATCTATTTATCAAAAACTCCCAGAATTCAAAAGTTGCTCGTTGTGTGAGAATAAAGTTATGCATTATACAAAAAAAAAAAAAAAAAAAAAAAAAAAAAGAATAAAACTTGGGAACGTTAGACTAAATCTAAGTTTTAACCAAATCTTTGTTATATCCCATTCATTTGTGTTCACTTTTTAATACATAACCCACAACACAAAGTTATGAATGACACATGACTAGATGCTGTCACTTTTATGACATACGTCTTCAGTGACAGCTTCAGGATATATGTGTTCAAAATGTCACTAAGAAGGGAAGAATAACTGGAAGAAAGTAAGAAAAAAAAGGTTTCCCCAATTAGGATCGGAATGTTATGGGGGGGGGGCATTAACTTGTATAATTAGAAACTTTATGACAAAAAAATAAATTAAATTAAATTAAATTAATTAAAATAAAAATAAAAATAATTGAAACTTTAGGTTAAATTTGAGTTTGAATCAATTCATTTTCTTAACCTATTCTTTTGTGTTCTCTTTTTAATCCACAACTTACAACAAAAAGCTATGAATGACACATCGCTAGATGCTGTCATTTTTGTGGCATACGTCTTCAGTGACAGCTTCAGGATATGTGTGTTAAAAATGTCACCAAGAAGGGAAGCATAAGTTGGACGTAAGTAAGTAAGAAAAAAAAAAGATTTCTCCAATTACGATCTGAATTGTATGGAAGGCATCAATTCGTGTGATTAGCAACTTGTCGGCAAAATAATAATAATAATAATAATAATAATAATAATAATAGTAGTAGTAGTAGTAGTAGTAGTAGTAATAATAATAATAATAATAAACTTTCAAACTTTAGGTTAAACTTAAATTTGAACAAACTCATCTTTTTATTCCTATTCATTTGTGCTCACTTTTTAATCCACAACCCACAACACAAGGTTATGAATGACACATCACTAGATGCTGCCATTTTTGTGACATACGTCTTCAGTGACAGCTTCTGGATATATGTGTTAAAAATGTCCTCAAGAAGTGAAGAATAAGTTGGATGTAAGCAAGAAATAAAAAATTCCCCAATTAGGATCCGAATGGTATGGGAGGCATTAAATCGTGTAACTAGCAACTTGTTGACAAAAAATATATATATTAAAATAATAATAATAATAATAATAATAATAAACTTTAAAACAAGTTTTATTTAAGTTTGAACCAATTCATTTTTTTTAACCTATTCTTTTGTGTTCACTTTTTAATCCACAACCAACGATACAAAGTTACGAAAGACACATCACTTGATGCTGTCACTTTTGTGGCATACGTCTTCAGTGACAGCTTCAGGATATATGTGTTAAAAATGTCACCAAGAAGGGAAGAATAAGTTGGACGTAAGTAAGGGGGGAAAATGATTTTCCCAATTAGGATCCGAATGCTATGGGAGGCATTAATTCGTGTGATTAGCAAGTTGTTGACAAGCCTTAATAAGCACTTTTTCATGTTCTGGACGCCGTTTATTATAGTATTCATAAATACTTACACACACGAAAACCTGCTCTTTTTCCGATGATCTGTAGATAAAGATCCACATCCTTCTTATCAACTCTTTTTACTCTAAAGAAATTTTAGTTAAATAAAAATATATTAATAATACAAGAAATGGTTATCTCAAAGATATATTATATGATTTGTTAAATTTTAAAAGTTCAATAAAGAAAAATTGTTATGTTATTATTATTATTATCGTTATTATTATTATTGTTATCATAAAAGTAATAGTTATCTCAATAAGAAAATGCATGATTTGTTAAAATTTAAAAATTCAGTAAACAAACAATTATTATGTTTTTCTTCTTCTTCTTCTTCTTCTTCTTATCATTATTGTTGTTATAAAATTAATGGTTACTATTTCAAAGAGAAACTGTAAGATTTGCTAAATTTTAAAAAAATTGTAAAGAAACCATTGTTATGTTATTATTATTATTATTATATACTTAATGGTTACTATCTCAAAAAGAAACTATATGATTCGATAAATTAAAAATATTCGGTGAAGAAACCATTGTTATGTTATTATTATTACTTTATTATTATTATTATTATTATTATTATTATTGTTATTATAAAAGTAATAGCTATCTCAATAAGAAAATGTATGATTTGTTAAATTTTAAAAATTCAGTAAAGAAACAATTATTATGTTCTTCTTCATCTTCTTCTTCTTATTATCATTATTGTTATAAAATTAATAGTCACTATCTCAAAGAGAAACTGTATGATTTGTTATACTTTAAAAATTCGGTAAATAAAGCATTGTTATGTTATTATTATTATTATTATTATTATTATTATTATTATTATTATTATTATTATAAAATTAATGGTTACTATCTCAAAAAGAAACTATATGATTTGATAAATTTAAAAAAGTCGGTGAAGAAACCGTTGTTATGTTTTTGTTATTATTATTGTTATTATTATTGTTATTATTATTGTTATTATAAAAGTAATAGTTATCTCGATAAGAAAATATATGATTTACTAAATTTAAAAAAATCAGTAAAGAAACAATTATGTTTTCTTCTTCTTTTCTTCTTCTTATTATTACTTTAAAATTAATGGTTAATATATCAAAAAAAAAAAAAAAAAAAAAAAAAAAAACTATATGATTTCTTAAATTTTAAAAATTTCGGTAAAGAAACCATTGTTATGTTTATTATTATTACTATTATTATTATTTAAATGAATTTTCTAAATAACACATTTTGATAACTATACTTAAAGCAGTTCTAAAAAAATATAATAAATAAACATTTCCTCGCTGTACGGCGCGAAAATTTCTGAAAATTCCACGGAGTACGTTTTATACACAAAGACATGTAATTTGCAGGAATAGCTTTTGAAGTGATTTGGAATCAAATAGCGTTTTTCATTCTCTGATAAATGTGTTACATCTTGAGCAGGGCTCGGAAATAGCGCGCTACGAGTAGGGAAACTACAGTAGTCGCTACTTTTTACGCAGTAGTTTGTAGTGTAGCCCGCTACTAATAATCAGTAGTTTATAGGGAAAACCGACGCAACTTTTAACGCTACATCAGGAGGAACAAGTTGGAGATTGTACGTCAAACGTGACAAATGAGGTGCGTTCGTACTATAGCTAGCTATATAAATATTAAGATCTTGATGATTTTTAATTCTTTGAAATGAATTCTATCGTCTGCAGATTCATTTCTGTCATAAAATAAGTATCTCGGTCGCTTGACGATTCAACCTCGGAAGCTCCTATAACAAAAAAAGCACCGATTTAAAAAAAAAAAAAATTCAAACTTCTTAATAAATATTTTTATTAATACCTTCTAAAGTTTTGATTCGCTTTTCATAAAATATGAAATGTCTCGACAAAATTATGCAAAGATAACATAACTTAAATTTCAAACCATTCGTTTGGGTAGTTTTTGCGTTGTTATATGTGGACGGACGGACCAGACAGACAGACGGACCAGACGACGACAATAGGTGCTACGTATATATATAATTATTAATGCACCTAAAAACGTGCCATTCTAAAAATTACGTGACCGAAACTTGCTTCTTTAGTACAAAATTTGTTCTGCTCAACAATTTGTGAATCTCAGGGGCAAATCTCAGCTGCAGTGTAATAAGCAACGTATCGCATGTAGTCGCAGATTTTTTCCATTGACTCTTGCTGCTAAACTCAATTACTAACCCACCAAAGGAATTAATTTTCTTGCTCGCAACACTCATCTATTTACTCGTTATTACGCCTTCATGTTTTTATGCCGGGTTTCTTATTATTCGGAATTGCTTTATTTACAGATTTATTTATTATCTTGCTTTTAGAGGTGTTTTTCTGTAGTTTTCTAGATTATAATATCTCTCATATTTTCGTTACAAAACTTGTAATGAGCGTATAAACTAACATTTTGGAGACAAACACAAAACTTTTTCTTGTATGTTATCTTCATTAATTTTTTAATGCCCTTGGTTATGTCGTATTTATTTAATTGCCTCCCGGCAAACCCTATACAACGAGGGGTCACTTTATTAGTTAATACGTGTCTTGAATTTCTAGTGTAATTTGAACCCTTTGACAAAATTTGAAATTAGCGAAGTAGTGACTGTGCTTTTGAAAAGTAGTTTGTAAGTCGCTACTTTTTAAAACAAGTAGTTGTAGTTGTAGTTAACTATATTTTCGATAAAGTAATTGTAGTTTTAATTTGCTACAGTATAAAAGTAGCTTTTTCGACCTCTATCTTGAGTTATAATCGAATGTTATTTCATGATGACATATCTCGGACTGTCGTGTTGGGAAAATCGGTTCAAAACACAAGTTTGATGTCAATTTCTGAAAATTACTTTGCATTTATCTATAAAGGGAAAAACTATTTGATTTTATAGTTTATGAATAAGAATATTTGGACATTTCAAAGTGAACAATTATTTACTTTCCGTTTGGCAAAATATTTCTAAAATAAATTTTAATTTAAAGGTTAAAGTTCTACTTGCAGCTCATCAGCTTCACTAAGACCGAGGTGTCTTCCGTAATATAGGAGTTAATTTAACCCAGGTTTAATACGTTTCGCACCAGAATTTTTTTAAGAAATGAAACTAAATAAACGCCACATAGAACCCTGATATTAAATAAATAAGGATTTATCAAATAAATTTTCTGGTTCGAAACGTTGTTAAACTGGGTCAAATCAATCCACATATTCCTGAGGGCAATACATGAATTGGACGTTATTTTTAAAAAAATCGATCCGTGAGAGGGGGGGGGGGCGGCAACGTCGGCTCAAAACTTGCATTTTCCCCAATATTACGATTGTTTAATTGAAAAAATATCTCCGTTGTTGCAACATTCATCTATTTTCATCCCATTGCTTCCCGCATCATTATGACGTCAGCATTGAGAGACGCACATATTTGTGCTTTATAATATAAGTTAACTTTTTTATAAATTTTAATAAAAGTATGTTTACATTTAATTATTTTTCTTATAGTTGTCGAAATATATCTAAAAATATATAGTTAATTTTATTTGATGTGTTAAATTCTTACTCGCAGCTCGTCAGCTTCTCTACGATTTTAACACATAAAATATTAACCCTCTGACCGCTCAATATTGTTTTCAAAATCCTTTCGACCAATATGTAATCGACCAGTATCTCTTCTATTATTACACATGTCAAAGCATCATGTATTTGAAATATGTAGTCAATTTATTATTTGCATTTTCACCCTTTCACGGTCGAATATTTAAAACAACATTGCTTCAAAAATTGTATATTATATAAGCTGTATATTATATAAATTGTATATTAAATAAATTGTATATTAAATAAATTGTATATTAAATTGTATATTATATAAACTGTATATTATATAAATTGTATATTAAATTGTATATTATATAAACTGTATACTATATAAATTATATAGTATATAAATTGTATATTAAATTGTATATTATATAAACTGTATATTAAATTGTATATTATATAAATTGTATATTAAATATAAATTATATATTAAATGGTATATTATATAAATTGTATATTACATAAATTGTATATTAAATATAAATTATATATTAAATGGTATATTATATAAATTGTATATTACATAAATTGTATATTAAATATAAATTGTATATTATATAAATTGTATCTTATATAAATTGCATATTAAATTGTATATTAAATTGTATATTATATAAATTTAAATAATTAAATTAATTGAATTTATAATAAGCAGTCAGAGGGTTAAAATAAGCACATATTTTAGAAATATACTGTCAACTGACAACGAAAAGGGAAAATCCTTTAAGAAGAGTATACGCAGAAAAAAGGAAGTTAAAAAATACTAATTTCCTGGTGAGTTATTTGAAATGAAAAATATGAATACGTTTCAACCCTATAACATTGGAGGGGGTAGTTAGTTTTTCTTTCTGGATCGTAACGAAAAACAAATTGCAACTGTTTCCTCAGAAATTTTCCAACAATAAAAACTTTTCATCATTCATGGAAGGTTATAAGGAAAGGAAGAGCACTTGCTGATGACGGTGTGATCACTGAGATTTGCCTGTAATTCCTGGAAAATAAAAACTACTTCATGGAATATTGGGGAAGGAAGTGAACTTTATTCCAAAAGGCCAGGCCAGGGCCCTGTTAAATGCCAGACAGGTATTGCGAAGTACGTAATATAGCAGATGACACGACCCGAAACAGGGGCAACACCTGGAATTCTGAGTATAACAGACAGAAAAAAGAATGGCTCTGAGACAATGGAGAATGTTAGGGGAAATTACAGGAAAATGCTGAAATTTTATGAACGTGCCTTATGTTTGCCTTTTTTTTGTTTGGACGAAGCTTTTTTCCCAACGCAACGAATTTGGTTCTGTTGGTTAATGATAGGTATTTTGTGAAGCGTGTTTAAAAAACATACGATCCATGGTAAACTGATTTATATACTTTCATTTTTTTAACTATATATATATATATATATATATATATATATAAATTATAATAGGACGGTTGGGTGGGTAGACGTTGGATTGAGGAGGTGTGTGGCGGCGTTGTATGGAAAAATACGCATGGTTAATTTATATATAAAAAAAAAAAAAAAAAAAAAAAATGGGGGCATTTTGATTTACACAACTGTTTGATCATACACATTTTATAATGGACTTCGATGTGTTATCCTTATGTAATTAATTTAGTTAGATTTACTTATTCATTATTTAATTATTTTAAATGAATTTATATTCATTATTATTAAGAATGTATTTGATCTAATGATTTGGATTAATACCTTTGGTGGACAATATCATATCTACTTCTAAGATAATGTTTACTTTTATACAGTGTTGATATAATATGTTTTAATTTTATTTAGTGTTTTTATTTAATTTAACTTTGTTTAAAGCCACATTTTTGTGACTAATTCATTTCAATATTTACTCAATATTAATTTTAAATTCTTTGTTTCTTAATTCAAATCTTTAGTATTTTAATTTAATTTATTTTAAATGATGTTGCATTTTTAGTACAGTTATTTAATCGTTGTTGACATTTAATGGTACATTTTTAATGTTGCATTAATTATTAATTTTTCCATATTACTACTTATTTATAACATAGTATTATTAATTTATACATCCATTAATTAGATATTATTCAACTTTCTATTTATTAATTATTTCATTTATTTATTATTTAACTAATGGCTATCATTAAGATAGTAATTTGGTTTAATTATTAAAAACTAATTTCCATCCATACTTTATATTTACTTTTACCACTAGAGGGCAGCACTATTTTAAGTTGTTTTTTATTATTAATTTTTACATCTTAATACTTATTTATAACATAGTATTATACATTAATACATACTTTAATGTAATTCGATTTTCTAATTTTTAATTAATCTCATTTATTTATTATTTAACTAATTGGTATCAATTAAGTTAGTAATTTGGTTGATTTATGAAACATTTATTTCCATCCTATTCCTTCGATTCAGATTATATCCACTTTTTTTTTCTACTAATAGATGGCAGCACTAATGTTCCTGTTTATTTTATAATCCATTATATTTTAACATTATTTCTGGCATCATTGCAAAGCAATTTATATTTCTAAGCAATTTATATTTCTAAAATTGGCAACATGATATGATTTTTTATGCAATTCATTCCCCAGTCATGTTGGAGTTTTCATGATGGTTCATGAACTGCAAGGTATCTTATTTATATCTATATTCATCTTTATGGATTTTTTTTATAAGTATGGTTTCTTTCCTTTTTTATTTTGTATTTTATTTTTTATTTTATCACTGATTTGAATCATTGTATTTGAGATGTTGTCCCAATATCATATTTTTTAGCAATGTTTGGCTAATATGAAGATGAAACATCTAATTTTATTTGTGGTATTTAGGCAATTGGGACTTGATAATTCTGTCTAAATTCCACAAATTTCATTTCATTTAATTCATTTAATTCCATTGATTCAATTTTTATTTAATTTCTTATTCTTTCAATGTTTTTTGATTCCATATTAAGTGTGTTGGGGAATCTTTCATTGTCAACTAATTATTTCATACTTAATTATTTCATGGTTTAAGTTGGTGTTATGATAATGTTTCATTTATGGTTATATATATATATATATATATATGGTTACGGTCTATATGATTAATCCGGTCATTATTAATAATAAACTGTTATTATTAATAATAGCCGGCCTTTATGTCCGGTCATTATTAATAATAACCGGTGTTATTATGTTATTATTAATAATGAACGGATTAATCATATTGACCGTAACATATATATATTTTAAATAAAAACATACGTGAAAACCGAAGGTAGAGATATAAAAAGCAATATATACATATATACCATAAAACTTCCATAGCGAACACTCTTGAATAGCGGACTCGTCTATTTAGCGAACATCTTTTCAATTCCAAATATCTATATATTTATATTTTACCTCTGAAAAGTAGACACCTCCTAATAGCGGACGAATTAATTGCTCCCAAGGTGTCCGCTATATATCCTGATATGTATATGTCATATCATCGGTAGATTCATAGACGTATATCTTCTAGGAATACTGAGTTTTTCTAGAATTGAAACTTTCTTTTAAAAAACCGTAATGTGTTCTTCATATCCGATATATCGTGAAATATATGTAAAAAAGACAATGACGGAATCGATGAAATAACACCTGGAATTTTTAGCAACTGAAAACAAAAAAAAAAAAAAGCTAAAGGACCATAAAGATAATGGAAGATGAGAAGGGGCAAAACAGTAAATACATGACCGTGCCTTCTGTTGGCTTGTTTTTGCTTGGTTTAAGTTGATTGCACACTTCAAAACAGCTCTGATGATTATGATAGATATTTAGTATTTAGTAAACGATGTTTAAAAAAAACAGGCAGCTGAGTCCCCATTTCTTGATTTTGTTCGTGGATTTATTTAGAAAGAAATCGATTTTTAATGAAAGGGAAAAAATACCAAGATGGCAATCCGCTGGGATGAAAAAAGAAAGAATATTGGCATATTTGCAATCCTATGTAAATTGTACTAAGGTTTTTTTTTTTTTTTTTTTTTTTTTTTTTTTTTTTACCAAAGCCAGCTGAATTATTCAACTTTGAATGTTGATCACGTTTTTAAGTTGACCTTTTTAAGGAGACTAAAAAGGCCTGAAATGGCGAAAAGAAAATTTATGTATTTTATTACTATTTTTATGTTTGAACTTTTAAAATGTCGTACAGTTGTCCGTAGAAAAATGACTAAAATGATGGTTGTACGAGCAGTAAACGTTGAACCCTACAAACCAGTAGTATCTGCGAAGGCAAAACTCTAAATTCAATTACGTAGGAACACTTTTTTTTTTCCTTTCGATATCTATTGAACAAGTCAACGGTTTTACAGGGTTTTTTTCCGATATCTGTTGAACAAGTCAACATATTTACTTTTTTTTTTTCGGTTTTGCTTCGATAACTATTGAACAAGTCAACAGATTTACGGGTTTTTTTCCCGATATCTATTAAACAAGTCAACATATTTACTTTTTTCTTGTTTTGCTTCGATATCTGTTAAACAAGTCAACATATTTACCTTTTTTTTTTTTTTTTTTTTTTTTTTTTGGTTTTGCTTCGATATCTATTGAACAAGTCATCAAATTTACAGTACTTTTTTTCCGATATCTATTAAACAAGTCAACATATTTACTTTTTTTTTGGTTTTGCTTCGATATCTATTGAACAAGAAAACAGATTTACAGTTTTTTTTTCTTTTGCGGTTTTGCTTTGATATGTTTTGAACAAGTCAACAAATTTATATTGTTTCTTTTTTTCGATATCTATTAAACAAGTCAACATATTTACCCTTTTTTTTTTTGGTTTTGCTTTGATATCTATTGAACAAGTCAACAGATTTACATACAGTTTTTTTTTTTTTTTTTTTTTTTTTTTTTTTTTTTTTTTTTTTTAATAAAGGAAATTAAATTCTCTGCAAACTGCACCTGGAAAATAAATACTATTTCTTCCATGTTATTACAAAACTAGAATTAATATTTATTATGGATTTTGAAGTTTTTCATTTCTTTTAATTTTGTTTTTGTTCCAGATGTGATCGAGAAACAATGTAATAAGCAGCATTATAAAGAAGAAATGAATGTTAAACAATATGGCAACTGAACTTCAGTATCGGGGCAAAATTAATTTTGCAAGATTAATTTTGTCGTACAATATTAAAACTTTTTTTAAAAAACAATTTAATAGATATATTTTTCTCATTTATTTAAAACATAAACAAATTAATAAATACAAAACGAAGTGTTAGTCTAAGTTAATTACAGAGATCCTAAGCCGCAATCAAACATGTCATTTTTAAGATGTTTTATTACGTAATTATATAAATACGTAGCATATATAGTCGTCGTCTGGTCCGCCCGTCCGTCTGTCCGCATGTAACAGCGCAAAAACTACCCAACCGAATGGTTTGAAATTTAATATATAGAATCGTTGCAGAATTTTGTCACGTCATTTCAAATTTTAAGAAAATCGAATAGAAACTTAAAAAGATATTAGTAAAAGTTTCATCATTCTATTAAATCATATCATACGTAATTAATTCAATGGTAATCCATGATAGGTAATGATTCTAGGTTGCCTAGGTGATGACGTCCTATTGAAGATGGAGTCCTATTATTTCCGTATTACTGAATTTAAAAAGCCGAATTTATATATACTAAAATCGTTTAATTATAGCAATCCTATAATCTAACAACAGTTTTTTGGATAGATGCTTCCGGAAAAATAGATATTAAATGGAAAAAGAGTTTAAATATGGATTTCAAGTTCTGAAATTTTCAAAACTAGGCTTCGGATTACCATTGGAATTTTCAGTCAAAGTCAACAAAAAATGAAATGTTGCCAATTTAAAATGTACTTATTTTATTACGGAAATGAATCCTATCATAAAAACAGACAATATAATTAACTTTACTGAAAAAATAACAGTACGAACGAAGCTCATTTGTCACGTTTGACGTACAATTTCCAACATGTTTCGATTTCTTAATAGAAAATTTAAATTTTTATCTTGTATTTTTTTTCTTTATGTATTCTTCTTAATCCTCTGACTGTTTTTTTTTTCTTTTTCAAAATCCTTTCGACCAATATGTAATCGATCCAGTATGTCCTCTAATATTACATCATCGTGCATTTGAAATATATAGTACATTTATCGTTTGCATTTTTACTCTTTGACTGTGGAATTTTTAAAACAAAATTTCTCCAAAAATTGTATATTATTATATAATTTTTTCTACAAATGTCTTGCCCAATAGAAATTGCGGGATAGGCAGTGAGAAGGTTGCTTAAAGCATACGTGTATTTGCTGTCGAATCACTCTAAAAACGACATTTTCAAAACTGAGCAAAAAATACTCAAATCTGGGTATGACACATAGTCAAAATGGCTTTGAATCCAAATGACTCAAGTTTGAAACATGTATACACTCATTTCTGAAAACATGCACACACTCAAGAATAAAACATCACGTATACTCATATTTGAGTAAGTCCATGTTTCAACAATGAGTAGGAACGGACTTCTATGTGCTCATTTTTGAGTATTTCCATGATTCAAAAATGAGTATGAACCAACTTCTATATGCTCCTATTTGAGTATGTCTATGTTTCAAAAAAGAATTTGAATTGATTCTAATCATTTTTGAGTATGTCCATAATTTAAAAATGAGTTTGAACTGATTCTAATCATTTTTGAGTATGTCCATGTTTTAAAAATGAGTATGAACCAACTTCTATATGCTCCTATTTGACTATGTCTATGTTTCAAAAATGAATTTGAATTGATTCTAATCATTTTTGAGTATGTCCATAATTTAAAAATGAGTTTGAATTGATTCTAATCATTTTTGAGTATGTCCATGTTTTAAAAATGAGTATGAACCAACTTCTATATGCTCCTATTTGACTATGTCTATGTTTCAAAAATGAATTTGAATTGATTCTAATCATTTTTGAGTATGTCCATAATTTAAAAATGAGTTTGAATTGATTCTAATCATTTTTGAGTATGTCCATGTTTTAAAAATGAGTATGAACCAACTTCTATATGCTCCTATTTGACTATGTCTATGTTTCAAAAATGAATTTGAATTGATTCTAATCATTTTTGAGTATGTCCATAATTTAAAAATGAGTTTGAATTGATTCTAATCATTTTTGAGTATGTCCATGTTTTAAAAATGAGTATGAACCAACTTCTATATGCTCCTATTTGACTATGTCTATGTTTCAAAAATGAATTTGAATTGATTCTAATCATTTTTGAGTATGTCCATAATTTAAAAATGAGTTTGAACTGATTCTAATCATTTTTGAGTATGTCCATGTTTTAAAAATGAGTATGAACCAACTTCTATATGCTCCTATTTGACTATGTCTATGTTTCAAAAATGAATTTGAATTGATTCTAATCATTTTTGAGTATGTCCATAATTTAAAAGTGAGTTTGAACTGATTCTAATCATTTTTGAGTATGTCCATGTTTTAAAAATGAGTATGAACCAACTTCTATATGCTCCTATTTGACTATGTCTATGTTTCAAAAATGAATTTGAATTGATTCTAATCATTTTTGAGTATCCATAATTTAAAAATGAGTTTGAATTGATTCTAATCATTTTTGAGTATGTCCATGTTTCAAAAATGAGTATGAACCAACTCCTATATGCTCCTATTTGAGTATGTCTATGTTTCAAAAATGAATTTGAATTGATTCTAATCATTTTTGAGTATGTCCATAATTTAAAAATGAGTTTGAACTGATTCTAATCATTTTTGAGTATGTCCATGTTTTAAAAATGAGTATGAACCAACTTCTATATGCTCCTATTTGACTATGTCTATGTTTCAAAAATGAATTTGAATTGATTCTAATCATTTTTGAGTATGTCCATAATTTAAAAATGAGTTTGAATTGATTCTAATCATTTTTGAGTATGTCCATGTTTCAAAAATGAGTATGAACCAACTTCTATATGCTCCTATTTGAATATGTCTATGTTTCAAAAATGAATTTGAATTGATTCTAATCATTTTTGAGTATTTCCATAATTTAAAAGTGAGTTTGAACTGATTCTAATCATTTTTGAGTATGTGCATGTTTCAAAAATGAGTATGAACCAACTCCTATATGCTCCTATTTGAGTATGTCTATGTTTCAAAAATGAATTTGAATTGATTCTAATCATTTTTGAGTATGTCCATGTTTCAAAAATGAGTATGAACCAACTTCTATATGCTCCTATTTGAGTATGTCTATGTTTCAAAAATGAATTTGAATTGATTCTAATCATTTTTGAGCATGTCCATGTTTCAAAAATGAGTATGAACCGGCTTCTATATGCTCCTATTTGAGTATGTCTATGTTTCAAAAATGAGTTTGAAGTGATTCTAATCATTTTTGAGTATGTCCATGTTTCAAAAATGAGTATGAACTCACCTCTTTGTGCTCCGTTTTGAGTCTGTCCCTGTTTCAATATTCTGAGTATTTCTGGTATTTCAGATTTGAATTCAGATTCAGATTCATTGGGTCGTCCTATTTGAAACAAAAGTTTCATAACAAAATGAAAACATCGATTTACTCAGATTTGAAAGTGTCATTTTTCTCAGTGATAATTAGCAAAATTTTCAAATATTTATAATTCATTTTATTTTCAGTTTTGAAATCTCATTCACAGATCTTCAGAATTTCTAACATTTTAACACGTCGGATATAAAATGAAGCATTATATTTCAGAAATATTTTGACAATTAGGCAATAAAGAGAACGTGGTAATGGGAACATGGAAATTAGTTATTTATAAACTAAATGCATATTTGCACAATTTCTCACCCGTTAAAACAAAGAAATCAAAGAATTTTTTCTCACCATCTTATCTTGTCGTAAATTAGATAAGGATGAAACGTATTGTTCCAAAAATATGCATATATTGAACCTCTTTCTTTTCAAAGCGTTAAATGTTGTATTGTTTTTGCCATCGAATCATTTGATGAACTGTTTTATCATTTGTTGAACCATCCTGCGAAACTACCTCTGTTGGTCAAAGCTTTTCACCTGCTCCGGAAATTATGCCCTTTCAAAACCTTAGCAAAGTATCCATTATCCTAGTTTGAATAGAACTTTTTTTTTTAAAATAGAAATTGCCAATCATCCTATTTTGATATAAAGAGAAAAATGGGTAACTAATTTGAAGAAGTAACCACATAGGGGATTCAATAAAACTTTTGCAGAAAAAGACGATTTTTTTATTTGTTGATACTCTGATTGATTGATGAAATCGATATTCCGATTTGACAAAACTGCATAATGCACTATAAAAACTACTCTGAAACGTTCCCGAAAATCTGCGACAGCAAAAAAAAAAAAAAAATTTAATAAATGTTATTTTCAGTTGGTAACATTTTATCTTTTGTTGATACTTACTGAAAATTCCATTAGAAAACTTCAGCCTACCTTTGACAATTTCAGAACTTGAAATCCCTATTGAGACTCTTTTTCTATTTAATATCTATTTCTCCGGCAACAACTTTCCAAAAAACAGTCGGTAGATTATAGGATTGCTCTAATGAAACAATTTGAAGTATACAAATTCGGTTTTTAAAATCAGTAATACGGAAATAATAGCGCATAAGTAGGACGTCATCACCATGGCAACCTAGAATCATGACCTATCATGGGATATCATTGAATTAATTACTTTTAGTAATATCTTTTTAAGTTTTGATTCGGTTTTCATAAAATTTGAAATGACTCGACAAAATTCTGCAACGATTCTATATATTAAATTTCAAACCATTCGGTTGGGTAGTTTTGGCGCTTTTATATGCGGACAGACGGACGGACCATACGACGACTATAGGTGCTACGTATTTATATAATTACGAACGCATCTAAAAATGATTTTAACGTTAGTAGTTAAAAACTTTAAACCTGCATAATTCATAAACTATTCAACCTAATGTCTTGTCTTTCCCTTTGGTATCCAAAAATAAAATTTACAAAAGAATCCAAATAGGATGTCAATATTAGGTATTCATATTAAAAATTTTGAAGTTTGTTACAATTTAAACATGAAGATGGCTCCGTAAGCTTATTTTTTTAAAACCTGAATTAAAGGAAGACATAACTCCTAATCCAAAGGCTATTTTTGTTTTTCTCTAATATGACAATTTCAATATTAAAATGTGTGGGTTGTTTTTGCACTTTTTAGAGTTTCGTTGATCTGACGAAACCTTATTTGTCTCACTCCAATGTTTGTCTGTCACAGATTTCGTACTCGAAAATTGTATCAGTTAGAGACTTGAAATTTTGCATACTTATAGCTAAATACCCTATCACACGACAAATCATAAAATTTTGAAAATGTCTCATATTATTTAATTAAATTAATTAATTTAATGACATCCGACCACTTCTGATATTTTCTTAGACTTTAAAATAGAACCTTAATTTTAGTCGTTTTCCTGTAGGCTAGTTGGTTTAGTGGTAACGCGTTTTCCTCCTAACCGAAAGGTTCCAGGTTCTATTCCAGAGACAACGGAAGTTGAAATTTTCGATTTTTACATTTCATTATCCGATGGATTTAATTAAAAGAACTTTCGTAATTTTTTTTCCCATTTTAAGGGTTTCGTTTTTTTAAAAAGCTAAAATTATATCTTGTTATTAAATATGCTTTTCAAATATACAAACATATTCTGTTACAATTGTCTGAAAAGCAGTTCTTGAATACATTTAATTTGTTTTAAAAAAATAGCTTCCTCTTGTTATCATTTTATTGTTAAATTTAATGGTGCTGCCACCTATGTCCTTATTGATAAAATGTATTGATAAATGATAAAGATAATTATAAATTAACAATTTGTATTTATTAATTAAAGGATAAATGTTTTGAAAGAAATATTGAACGAAACTCTTTGTACGATCTTCGATCACACTTACCAATAAATATATATATACATTTCTTTTTTAGCGATTATACGTTAATAATTAATTGAAATTTATATATGCTCTTTGTGCCCATTTAATAAGGTGATAAAATTGTATTTTCAACATGAATATCAAACAATCTTTATTTCAAATACATATTAATGTAATTTCTATCCCTGGCAGAACAAAGAAATCTATTATTTGACGCAGTATTAACCTTATTGTTCCAAAAATTCTAATAATCCTGGACCTCTTTTCCAAAGCGTTAAATGTTGCATTGTTTCTGCGAGCGAATCTTTGCTGAAGCATTTCATCTCTTCGAAACTATCTCTCACTTGGTCAAGGCTTCTCGCTAGATGCGCAAATTACAGTGTGTCACACTTTTCAAAGTGCCCATTATCCTATTTTGAATAGGTGCCTCTTTCTTCTTCTTTCTTCTTTTCTTTTTTTTTTTCCATCGAATTCGTCATTTAGTCTATTTTCCTAGAGAAAAAAAAAAAAAAGAAAAGTAAAAAAACTGGAGCGGTAATCGCCGAGGATTCAATAACCCTTTTAGCAGAAAGTAACGATTTGAAGAAAATGAAGAGAAATATACTTACATTACAGACGTGAGTATAAAATATCACAAATTTTACTAAATGGTGTATACAAATGTCAAATTTAAAGCTTATACATACATTAAAATCAAATTAAAAATATCAACGTTTCGACCAACTTCTATGGTCATCCTCAGGAAATAGTTGTTAAACAATATATGTTGATTTAACAACTATTTCCTGAAGATGGCCATAGAAGTTGGTCGAAACGTTGATATTTTTAATTTGATTTTAATGTATGTAACGATTTTGTTAAACAATATATGTTGATTTAACAACTATTTCCTGAGGATGACCATAGAAGTTGGTCGAAACGTTGATATTTTTAATTTAATTTTAATGTATGTAACGATTTTGTTAAACAATATATGTTGATTTAACAACTATTTCCTGAAGATGACCATAGAAGTTGGTCGAAACGTTGATATTTTTAATTTGATTTTAATGTATGTAACGATTTTGTTAAACAATATATGTTGATTTAACAACTATTTCCTGAAGATCACCATAGAAGTTGGTCGAAACGTTGATATTTATAATTTGATTTTAATGTATGTAACGATTTTGTTAAACAATATATGTTGATTTAACAACTATTTCCTGAGGATGACCATAGAAGTTGGTCGAAACGTTGATATTTTTAATTTAATTTTAATGTATGTAACGATTTTGTTAAACAATATATGTTGATTTAACAACTATTTCCTGAAGATGACCATAGAAGTTGGTCGAAACGTTGATATTTTTAATTTGATTTTAATGTATGTAACGATTTTGTTAAACAATATATGTTGATTTAACAACTATTTCCTGAAGATGACCATAGAAGTTGGTCGAAACGTTGATATTTATAATTTGATTTTAATGTATGTAACGATTTTGTTAAACAATATATGTTGATTTAACAACTATTTCCTGAGGATGACCATAGAAGTTGGTCGAAACGTTGATATTTTTAATTTAATTTTAATGTATGTAACGATTTTGTTAAACAATATATGTTGATTTAACAACTATTTCCTGAGGATGACCATAGAAGTTGGTCGAAACGTTGATATTTTTAATTTGATTTTAATGTATGTAACGATATTTTTAAACAATATATGTTGATTTAACAACTATTTCCTGAGGATGACCATAGAAGTTGGTCGAAACGTTGATATTTTTAATTTAATTTTAATGTATGTAACGATTTTGTTAAACAATATATGTTGATTTAACAACTATTTCCTGAGGATGACCATAGAAGTTGGTCGAAACGTTGATATTTTTAATTTGATTTTAATGTATGTAACGATTTTGTTAAACAATATATGTTGATTTAACAACTATTTCCTGAGGATGACCATAGAAGTTGGTCGAAACGTTGATATTTTTAATTTAATTTTAATGTATGTAACGATTTTGTTAAACAATATATGTTGATTTAACAACTATTTCCTGAAGATGACCATAGAAGTTGGTCGAAACGTTGATATTTATAATTTGATTTTAATGTATGTAACGATTTTGTTAAACAATATATGTTGATTTAACAACTATTTCCTGAGGATGACCATAGAAGTTGGTCGAAACGTTGATATTTTTAATTTAATTTTAATGTATGTAACGATTTTGTTAAACAATATATGTTGATTTAACAACTATTTCCTGAAGATGACCATAGAAGTTGGTCGAAACGTTGATATTTTTAATTTGATTTTAATGTATGTAACGATTTTGTTAAACAATATATGTTGATTTAACAACTATTTCCTGAAGATGACCATAGAAGTTGGTCGAAACGTTGATATTTATAATTTTATTTTAATGTATGTAACGATTTTGTTAAACAATATATGTTGATTTAACAACTATCTCCTGAGGATGACCATAGAAGTTGGTCGAAACGTTGATATTTTTAATTTAATTTTAATGTATGTAACGATTTTGTTAAACAATATATGTTGATTTAACAACTATTTCCTGAAGATGACCATAGAAGTTGGTCGAAACGTTGATATTTTTAATTTGATTTTAATGTATGTAACGATTTTGTTAAACAATATATGTTGATTTAACAACTATTTCCTGAAGATGACCATAGAAGTTGGTCGAAACGTTGACATTTATAATTTGATTTTAATGTATGTAACGATTTTGTTAAACAATATATGTTGATTTAACAACTATTTCCTGAGGATGACCATAGAAGTTGGTCGAAACGTTGATATTTTTAATTTAATTTTAATGTATGTAACGATTTTGTTAAACAATATATGTTGATTTAACAACTATTTCCTGAAGATGACCATAGAAGTTGGTCGAAACGTTGATATTTTTAATTTGATTTTAATGTATGTAACGATTTTGTTAAACAATATATGTTGATTTAACAACTATTTCCTGAAGATGACCATAGAAGTTGGTCGAAACGTTGATATTTTTAATTTGATTTTAATGTATGTAACGATTTTGTTAAACAATATATGTTGATTTAACAACTATTTCCTGAGGATGACCATAGAAGTTGGTCGAAACGTTGATATTTTTAATTTAATTTTAATGTATGTAACGATTTTGTTAAACAATATATGTTGATTTAACAACTATTTCCTGAAGATGGCCATAGAAGTTGGTCGAAACGTTGATATTTTTAATTTGATTTTAATGTATGTAACGATTTTGTTAAACAATATATGTTGATTTAACAACTATTTCCTGAAGATGACCATAGAAGTTGGTCGAAACGTTGATATTTATAATTTGATTTTAATGTATGTAACGATTTTGTTAAACAATATATGTTGATTTAACAACTATTTCCTGAGGATGACCATAGAAGTTGGTCGAAACGTTGATATTTTTAATTTAATTTTAATGTATGTAACGATTTTGTTAAACAATATATGTTGATTTAACAACTATTTCCTGAAGATGACCATAGAAGTTGGTCGAAACGTTGATATTTTTAATTTGATTTTAATGTATATAACGATTTTGTTAAACAATATATGTTGATTTAACAACTATTTCCTGAAGATGACCATAGAAGTTGGTCGAAACGTTGATATTTTTAATTTAATTTTAATGTATGTAACGATTTTGTTAAACAATATATGTTGATTTAACAACTATTTCCTGAAGATGACCATAGAAGTTGGTCGAAACGTTGATATTTTTAATTTGATTTTAATGTATGTAACGATTTTGTTAAACAATATATGTTGATTTAACAACTATTTCCTGAAGATGACCATAGAAGTTGGTCGAAACGTTGATATTTTTAATTTAATTTTAATGTATGTAACGATTTTGTTAAACAATATATGTTGATTTAACAACTATTTCCTGAGGATGACCATAGAAGTTGGTCGAAACGTTGATATTTTTAATTTGATTTTAATGTATATAACGATTTTGTTAAACAATATATGTTGATTTAACAACTATTTCCTGAGGATCCATGGAAGTTGGTCGAAACGTTGATATTTTTAATTTAATTTTAATGTATGTATAAGCTTTAAATTTGGCATTTGTGTACACCATTTAGTAAAATTTGTGATATTTTATACTCACGTCTTTAATGTAGTACTGTTTCATGGTGTAATCGTCCAGCATTTATATTTATATGAAGAAAAATATTTTATTTTCAGGTGCGTTCGTAATTCTATAAATACGTAGCACCTACAGTAGTCGTCGTCTGGTCCGTCCGTCTATCCGCCTGTCCGCATATAACAGCGCAACAACTACCCAACCGAATGGTTTGAAATTTAATATATAGAATCGTTGCAGGATTTTGTCGAGTCATTTCAAATTTTATGAAAATCGAATCAAACTTGAAAAGATATTAATAAAAGTTTTCTTCATTCTATTAAATCCTTTCATACGTAAATTTATTCAATGATATCCCATAATAGATAATGATTCTAGGTTAAGCGGGTGATTACGTCTTCTTTAAGACTGAGTCCTATTATTTCCATATTACTGAATTTAAAAACCAAATTTGTATACTAAAATTGTTTAATTATAGACTAAGAAAAATGGCACTTTCAAAATCTGAGTAAATCGATGTTTTCATTTTTTATGAATTTTTTTGTTTCAAATAGGACGACCCGATGCCTTCCATTCTGAAATACCAGAAATACTCAGAATATTGAAACATGGACATACTCAAAACTGAGCACATACAGGTCACTTCAGTACTCTTTTTTAAAACATGGACATACTGAAAAATGAGCACATAGAAGTCAGTTCCTACTCATTTTTGAAACATGGAAATACTCATGATGTTTTATTCTTGAGTGTATGTGTATGTTTTCAGAAATGAGTGTATACATGTTTCAAACTTGAGTCATTTTGATTCAAAGCCATTTTGACTATGTGTCATACCCAGATTTGAGTATTTTTTGCTCAGTTTTGAAAATGTCGTTTTTAGAGTGTATTGGTCATATACAGAGCTGCACAAAATAATTCGAATTTTTTTCTGACTATTGATGCTAATCGCTGAAATTGGGGTTTTAAATGTGTTACGAAAGAGTGTATCACGAAAAAAAATCAGTAAGAAAGTGTGTTACGAGTTTTCCAAGCTGTTTACTTCGACACTATCCTTCATCTTATTAAGCAGTGATGTTTGATTACATTATTCTGAATGTGTTGGAAAGTGTTTGATAATTCATGCTTTATGCACGATTTTGTGTTCTTGGTCATAGTGTACATGGCCGAAGATGAAGAACAATTCATCTAGTATTTCTTTAGAAATTTGTAGAAATGTCTGAAATAAAAAAAATCATCCATATTGACAATTTTTACTTTTTGACTTGAGGCATCTTTCATACAAAACTATAGCCATCAAATTTTCAAAAAATCATCCATATTGACAATTTTTCTTTGACTTGGGGCCTCTTTGATACAAAACTACAGACATCAAATTTCCTCTTTTTGTAGACATCTAAAAACAACAACAAAATAGCTATTAAGGAATGATGATAGGGAAAAGGGGGGGAGGATATATGGGGAATGGAATTATTCGACAAAAAAAAGGAAAAAGGAATTGTGAAAAACATGTTAAAAGTCAAAGAACTGTGATTTTAAGTAAGAAAAGAACATTTCAAGGTGAGATAGATTGTTTGTCTGATCTTTGATAAAATCAATGAGATTTGCCTATTGTTGCCTTAATGAGCAAAAAAACACTACCTTTGACGAAAAAGAGGTGATGGAATTATGCATTGTAAGAGACGATTAATATGCAAGGAAAGATAATTTTAAAATTATCTTCTTCTCATCTGCATAATGGTGAATGTCCATTTTTCCTTACAAAGCTTATACACTATCTTTAATGAAAATCGTTAATGGCTTCAAGAACGATTAAGAAAAAACACCATTTTTTATCAGGTGAGAATTCCACGACTTTTTTAAAAACATATTAAAAATGCATGTGTGACTTCAATAAAACAAAAAAACAAAAACAAAAAAAAAGGAGGGAGGGATAAAAAAGGGAAAATATGCGGTTTACGTGTTGATTTGATAGACCTAACTCATAAATTTCTTACATGTTCACTTAATCATTTTTATCGGTAAAAATATAAAATTTAATGACGTTGTTATTCAAGCTCTAAAGTATCGAACGCTGTTTTTTGAGTTCTTATACAAGTAACAAATCTTTCACAAAATGACGTCATAGGTGTCATTTTTATCCAAGATATGGGATACAACAGTGTTAACCTTCAACTGCTGGTAGCAATCTCATAGACAGCTGTTTTTTTTTTTTTTTTTTTTTTTTTTTTTTACAGTTTAGCATGTAATTTTCAGTTTAACTGTAACTATTAGTGAAATTTTGTCTCGTTTGGAGCTTTAATACAATTGCAAAAGACTTCTGAATAGATGAATGGTAATTCCTGTACATAAAGTTGTATAGTTATGCAAAGTCCTGTATATAAATCTTATTACAAAAACAGTATCCTAAGTGCTAATTGCGTCTTTTATTCATGTATTGATCAAGCGGTCTCAGAGACCGCTCACAGTTAATTATGAAAAGTTGTATAGTTATACATAAAGTTGTATAGTTATGTAAAATCCGGTATATAAATCTTATTACAAAAACAGTATCCTAAGTGCTAATTGCGTCTTTTATTAATGTATTGATCAAGCTGTCTCAGAAATCGCTCACAGTTAATTATGAAAAGTTGTATAGTTATACATAAAGTTGTATAGTTATGTAAAGTCCTGTATATAAATCTTATTACAAAAACAGTATCCTAAGTACTGATTGCGTCTTTTATTCATGTATTGATCAAGCTGTCTCAGAGACCGCTCACAGTTATCTATATGCGAAAATTTCTGTCACAGAAGTTGAGGTTTAAAATGGTAGTCATCACGTAACAATACGATTATAATTCAAGATGCATAGACTTTATACAAAATTGGATGACGAAAATAAAAAAAATTGATATTCGATTCTCATCACACCGAGAAAAAAGACACTTTCACATCTGAGTAAATCGATGTTTTCATTTTGTTATGAAACTTTTTGTTTCAAATAGGACGCCCCCCCCCCCCCCCAATGCTTTCCATTCTGAAATACCAAAAATACTCAGACTATTGAAACATGGACATACTCAAAATCGAGCACATAGAGGTCAGTTCATACTCCTTTTTGAAACATGGACATACTCAAAAATGATTAGGGTCAGTTCAAACTCATTTTTGAACCATCGAAATACTCAAAACTGAGCACATAGAAGTCAGTTCATACTCATTTTTGAAACATGGGCATAGTCAAATAGGAGCACATGATGTTTTATTCTTGAGTGAGTGTGTGCATGTTTTCAGAAATGAGTCTATACATGTTTCAAACTTGAGTCATTTGGATTCGGAGTCATTTTGACTATGCGACATACTCGGATTTGAGTATTTTTTGCTCAGTTTTCAAAATGTCTTTTTTAGAGTGTACCTGAATGGGAATGTATGAAATTTTCAAGCAAGTGGGAAGGTAGACTTCTTGAAAATATCCGAAAATTCGCATTTTGTTAAACGGGAAATCAGCCTATAAAATCTATTGATCAATTTCTCGATTTCTCTAAGTTGAATAACAATATACATTATAGCAGTAAATATATTTATGTCATAGTGGGAAAAAATGTGATTCTATAGAGTTTCTTGTAAACATATTAATCAATCGTATTTATTATCTACTTATTTTGCAAACTTACACTGTTATCGCATTAACATCATGCTTTACGAAACGAAAATAGGATTTTAGTAAATTGTAATAAAAATAGAAAATTGACTTGCAATGTTGACGCTGATCGGCAGATTTTCTGGCAACCTTTTATTAAAAAAAGGATTTCTAACAAAAACATTTATATAAAAATCATGATAATAAGCTGGAAGTGTCATATTATTCTTTACAACGCTGTAAAACTGTTCAAAGCTGTTGTTCTCAAATACGAACTGGATAATTTCTGACACATTACGATTCTTTTAATACCTGGTACGCATTGAATTTTCAGGCATTCTTATTCAAGTACAAAAAAATCAATTAGCATTTCTCATTTTTCTACAAAGGCGAAATATTCTTTAGAAAGGAACCGATTTTCAAGACACGACTATCAGAGAATACCCATTATTTGAGAGTGTATAAAAATGTAATACATTTATAAGGTAAACCGCAAAAGGTATGTCATTCCAAAGCACTTTAATGTTATCTTTTACAAATCTCGTGCTTTTCCTTAAAAACATAATTCTGTAAATTTCCCAGAAAGATTTGCACTGAGTACAGTTCGTAAATCGAAAGGTTCAGATACCCAAGTTCTTTTTCCTGTGACAATAATATCTCTGCCAGAAAACTTGTTTTACAGGGAGAATTCTCCAGAAAATTGTGTCGTTGTGTCTCTCATATTTAGATTTAAGTGGAAAAAATGAATCAATCAAGAGAAAAATTTAACGGCTTCTTTAAAAAATTTTTTAATTTTCGTGCAATTGAAAGATTTTTACAAAAACAACAACTGTCCAAAAATGAAGAAAAAAAGCGAAAATTCATTATTTGAGAGGATATAAAGATGTAATATATTTATAAGATAAACGAAAAAAGGTATTCAATTCCAAAGCACTTTAATAGTTTTTATCATAAATTTCAAGCTTTTCCGTTAAAAAAAAAAAAAAAAAAAAAAAAAAAAAAAAACTGTAAATTTTCGTAAAACGGAGAGGAACGATTCAGGCATTCAAGTTCTTTTTTCCCTGTGACAAAGATATTCCTGCCAGAAAACTTGTTTTACATGGAGAATTCTCCAGAAAATGTCGTTTTTGTCTCTCTCATATACATTAAAAATAAATAAATAAATAATAAAATAAAATAAACCAAAAGTGAAATTTAACGGCTTATTTACAATTTTATCAAACTTTCGTGCAATTGAAAATATTCCAACAAAAACAACAGTAGTCCAAAAATCACGAAAATGAAGGGATATAAAGATGCAATACATTTATAAGATAAATGAAAAAACGTATTCGATTGAAAATCACTTTAATATTATTTATTACAAATTTCATGCCTTTCCTTAAAAAATAGCTCTGTAAATTTCCCAGAAAGATTCGCACTGAGTACAATCCGTAAATCGGAAAGAAACGGTTCAGGAACCCAAGTTCATTTACTTGTGACAATAATCTCCCTACCAGAAAACTTGTTTTATAAGGAGAATTCTCAAGAAAATTGTGTCTTTGTTGTCTCTCTTATTTAGATTTAAAAAAAAAAAAAAAAAAAAAAAACAATGAATCAACCAAGAATGAAATTTAACGGCTTATTTCCAATTTTTTTTAAATATTCATGCAATTGAAAAGATTCCAACAAAAACAATAGTTTTCCCAAAATCAAGAAATTGAAAGAAAAAAAATATATATATTTAAGAGGATATATATGTAATACATTTATAAGGTAAGCGATAAAAGGTATTTGATTCCAAAGCACTTTAATATATTTTTTTTTACAAATTTCATGCTTTTCCGTAAAAATAAATAAATAAATGAATAAATAAATAAATAACTCTGTAAAATTCCCAGAAATATTCGCATTTAGTACAGTTCGTAAATCGGAGAGGAACAGTTCAGGAATTTAGGTTGTTTTTCCTGTGACAATAATATTCCTGCCAGAAAACTTGTTTTGCAGGGAGAATTCTTCAAAATATTTTGTCGTTGTTGTCTCTCACATATAGATAAAAAAAAAAAAAAAACAGATTGACTGAAGAGACTCAAGAGTGAAATTTAACGACTTATTTACAAATTTTTTAAATGTTCATGCATTTGAAAAATTTCCAGCAAAAACAACAATAGCCCTAAAATCAAGAAAATGAAAGGAAAAATTATTATTTGAGATGATCCAAAGATGTAATGCATTTGTAAAGTTAAAGAAAAAAGGTATTCAATTCCAAAGCACTTTAATATAATTTATCACAAATTTCATGCTTTTCCGTAGAAAAAAATAACTCTGTAAATTTTCCAGAAAGATTCGAACTGAGTACGTTTCGTAAATCTGAAAAGAGCAGTTCAGGAATTCATGTTCTTCTTTCTCTGTGACAATGATATCCCTGCCAGAAAACGTGTTTTACAGGGAGAATTCTCCAGAAAATTGAGTCGTTTTTATCTCTCACATATGCATACAATAAATAAATAAATAACCCAAGAGTGAAATTTAACGGCTTATTTACAATTTTATTAAATTTCTGTGCAATTGAAAAGATTCCAACAAAAACAACAGCAGTCCAAAAATCAGGAAAATGAAAGGAACACTCAATATTTGAGAGGATATATATGTAATACATTTATAAGGTAAGCGGGAAAAGGTGTTTGATTCCAAAGCACTTTTAATATCATTTTTTAATAATTTCATACTTTTCCTTAGAAAAACAAATATCTCTGCACATTTGTCAGAAAGATTCGCACTGAGTATAGTTCGTAACTCGAAAAAGAACGGTTCAGGAACTCAAGTTCTTTTTCCTGTTACAGTAATATCTGTGCCAGAAAACTTGTTTTACATGAAGAATTCTCCAGAAAATTGTGTTGTTGTTTCTGTCAAATAAATAAATAATGAAATCTAAACGATGAATCAAGAGTGAAATTTAACGATGAATTTAAAATTTTTTTAAATGTTCAATCAGTTGAAATGATTCCAACAAAAAAAAAAATTGCCGTCCGTCTGTGTGTCTGTAACCGCGCTATCTCCCGAACAAATTGGGATAGAGACTTGAAATTTGGTGTGTACTTAGTATGTAATAATGGGAAGAAGCCTATTGAATTTCAATAACCTTGATTATCCGGAACTATTTTTTTCGGACTCTCGAACTATTCGTTCTGATAAAAGGTATATAAAATTTTTCGAAATTGTTTATTTTAAGGAGTGAATATAAAAGACAATAAAAAAACATAAATTTTGCATAAAGCATGAAGTCGATCGGATCATGAGTTACCGAGATATTTGTAATCCTATTTTCTTCACTCTTCGATTTTTCATGACCCTGTATTTCATTAAAATTTCAATTCAAAGATATATTTTAATTGGAAATGAGACGCTTCATCCGATGCAATAAACCGCTAGTGAATAGGATTATTGTTTTTGGAGTTATAAGGATGTTTCTTTTAAGCCATTCAGTCATTGAGCCTTCAAAGTTTAGGACGTCATCAAGCCACGATTTTATTCGAATTGCAATGCATTTTCTAAGTAGTTTACACATTTTTTATTTTAATATTTTACATTATGCATATCCATGATGGGTAAGTATTACGGTGGCCCCCAACGACTAGTTTTTGTTTGGACGAAGCTTCTTTCCCAACGCAACGAATTTGGTTCTGTTGGTTAATGATAGGTATTTTGTAAAGCGTGTTTAAAAAACATACGATCCATGGTAAACTGATTTATATATTTTAATTTTTTAACTATATATATTATCCATGATGGGTAAGTATTACGGTGGTCCCCAACGACTAGTTTTACCTGTGACAACAATATCCCTGACAGAAAACTTGTTTTACAGGGAGAATTCTCCAGAAATTTGTGTATTTGTTGTCTTACTGATATAGATTAAAAAAGTCCTTCCGGCCCGTACCGGGAGGAAAAGGTAGCTTTCCTATATCTTCGTTTTAAAATTTTAGCTAATGTTACACGAAAACAACAACTTAAAATGCAAATAAAACGTTTACAAAAGATTCGTTAATACCGAATTTGAATAAAAAATTCGCCAAATTATTGAGCAATAGCCAAATTGGCTTCATTTATGAAGACTTATTTTGGTCGCCAAATTTGGCGATATTTCGCCAAACGCCGCCAATTTTGCCAATTTTGGCGCTAACGGATATGAATATATAGTTTTATGCGTATGATTGGGAAAATTATTACAACAATGAAAGAAAATAATTTGCGAGTAATCGCGTTAATGTGCTGTTTTGTTTCAAAATGTCAGCCACCCTAGAATTTCAAACTGCTCTATCTCAGCTATTTTTTAAGATAGAGGTAAACCAAAAAATGCTCTGGAATCCTTGTATCAAGGCCTAAAACGTAATTAAAAAATAAATTTGAATTTTTAATTTTTTTGTATATTTATTTTAGTTTTAAATTTTTAAATGGCTGCCATCTTGAAGCAAAATGGCGGACCAAGCTGGCCAACGAACTCGGTCGAGACATTGGTTAGCTTAATACACACAATTAGTTTCATCAAAATTGATTTATAAATACGAGCGTTATCCTATGACATAGGTCAGATATATATATATATATATATATATATATATATATATATATATATATATATATATATATATATATATATATGGATATATCTATATATATAAATCAACATTTGAACGGAGGGTGGTTTTGGGGTCTGGGGGTCATGATCGGTGAAAATATATCGAAATTTTCCGGAACTGCTTTCCTCCGAACGGCTGCAATAGATAGCTTTATACTTTTTTGTATTGAAAGCTACCTAAAAGAAATACAATGAATCAAGAGTGAATTTTAACGGCTTGTTTAAAATAAAATAAAATGTTCATACAATTGAAAAGGTTCCAGCAAAAACAACATTTGTCCAAAAATCAAGAAAATAAAATTTCAGCGCAGCATTGTTAATCGCAATAGTGCATTTTATCTCAGAACGCTGAGAAATTGTTTAACTTTTCATCTTTCAAGGGGGATGATATATTATTTATACCTTTTTATTTCATTCGAAATTTGTACCACATTTTAAAAATAAATGTATGGTTTTATAGCTTACGTGAAAAAAATTTTAAACTTGCATTTGTTCATTTTCAAATAAAATTGATCATAAATTCTAGTGAGTTTTTTAACAGTACAGCAAAAGAGAAAACTTGTTCAAGCTATAAGCTGAAATAATTTTGATTGTTTCTTAAAAAAAAAAAAATGTCCATGGACATTTTTTTCTTTTTCTAAAATGTTTGGGCAGTGCTGCTTCTTTTTTAGCTTCGAATTTATCCAGGTGGAATAATTACTCCAATAAAGAAGCTCAACTTAAATTAATGTGTTGACAAACTGAGAGAGGTGGTATTACATGGTAAAACAAACAAATTTTACTAAGACAACCCTGAGGCACAATCCCCTTATGTCAACAAGAGTCTTAGTACAAGCTCAACGCGTATATTTTTTCCATAACTTTGCCAATAATGAAGAAAATGCGCCAAAATCGTCAATGCACCTAACATTTTGTTTATGGGCATTTTATGGGCTTCCGCAGAAGTGGGAAAGGATGGAGTATGGATACCATTATTGTTTAATAGAAATCTTTGTCTTATTTAAACTTATGTTATCAAATAATTCGAAAATTTCTTTTAAGAAATAGTTGTTCTTATACTCCCCCTTCCCCGCTATATTTGTACACTAGATTAGGTTAAGTGACACTTTCCCCCACAGAAAGGAGGAAAATTGTAATGTTGGAATAAATTTACCCAATCCTATCTATGTCTTCTGTATTTCAATTTAGTACATCATTTTATGCTTTTACAGAAGATCTAAATGCTATAGTTAACAGTATAGTGTAACAGTAAAAGACAAGGCCGTAACCAGACGGGATGGGCCGGAACCCACCTCCCCTTTCTCCCTAGCAATTTCTTGAGCCCCTTTAAACTACATAAATGTTTCAATACTAATATCATCTGTAGTACATCATTTGAAAATTTTAAAACTTTGTTATCAAAAATTTTATGTAAGGGGAGACTTGCCCTTTATTTCAGTCTACATTTGTATATCATTAAAATAAATCCTGTTAAAAAAATACGAATCCTCTTTTGCGTCTCATTGTGAAATGTAGTATTTTTAGGTAGATTTCGTAAGAAATAGTAACTATTATATTATCGCCTATGTTGGAATTTCTGAAAAAAATTTGCAGATCTACGTCGATCATGACTCCCAGAACCCAAAACCGCCCCCAGTTCAAAACTTTATCTATCTATCGGGCTATATCAATTTTTTAGGGATACGGTAACTTCCACAATTCTGCACAAATCTCTTCCAAACTGTACCATAAAATCAAGCGGCATAAAATCTCGCTCATGTTCGTGAATGGGCAGAATAGGACCAGGGGGGGGGAAATGGGGGGTTGTGAAAACAGAAAAAAACCCATAACTTAATTTTGATACATATCGAACCCGTTTAAAGTTATTTTTACTTCTAGGAAAAGGGCCACAAATTTATGTATGACAGATTTTTGATTTCGTTAAAAATGCAACCAAGGGGGGGGGGGGGGGATAGGGGTTTCTGAACAAAAAATTCAGAACTAAGCCCAATCACAAGATATCACATTCGCTTAAATTTATTATAAATCTTCTTAATATTATCTACAACTTTTATACTAACAAGTTTTTTATAAGACTCTTACAGTAACAAAAAAAAGAAAAAGAAAAAAAATTAAAATTAAAAATCCCTTAGGCAGAGGTATATATCGAAGTGGGCGGTCCCAACTGCCGCATCATGGCAAATAGGTATTTCTTCTGCAATTCCCAATAAGCAAGCGTCCCACGGCCTGCGTCTTCGAAATTTACCTGTTCCTGTAGGCCGAGCCGTCACTGATTTTGAAGCTATGTCTTTTTTTTCCTTGGGGGAGGGGGGGGGGTGAGCATTTTTATGGTTATTTACCGTTTCAAATAAATACTTATTAAAATAAGGATCCCAGAATTACAAGCTACCTTTCTTCAAATAAGGTATTCTTGAAAGATCGCATGCAGCTGAAACGTAACTGTTGCCACTCTTCGTATTAATGAGGGGTGTTTCTTCTATAGCAAATGCCCGATCGACTCCAACTCAACTCCTCTCGTCTCCAGTCAGTCGTGTTCGGAAACCATCAAAAGCAAGAAAAGCCCGTTATGTCATCTATTTCGCGCAATTAAATACAATTACTTCTCTTCGATTTGAACGCAAATTATTTTGCTATATTAAAAAAGAAAAACCTGCCAATCCATCTGCCTTTTTACTCTGCTCAATCTCAAACTATTTAATCCCCTCCCCCCCCCCCCCCCCCCCCGCAACTTCTCTGAAGAGTCTCATCATAATTTGTGTCCTTGAGTACCCGGATGCTTACGATGCCGAAAAATTACAGACACGCCTATCTAGAACGGCAACGGCCAATCAGCAATGATACTAAAGTCACGATTTAGGCACTGGGGCAAAGAAAATGGGTCCACGTCTCGAGATAGCGGCAGATCTAATTTTATTTTTAACTTATTCTTTGCATATTTCTTCTTTCAAAAATTTACTATTAGGTATTCGATAAGTAGATACCGTCTGTTTAAGCTAATGCACGGTTAAATAAGAGGTCACCATAAGATTTTTTGGAAATCGAAAATTACATGTTTAGATGAGAATACACCGCGTTATTTTCTCATTTTCTTTCTTTTTCCTTCATTATTTTTTTTTAAAAGAAAATAGTGGTATGATTTCGTTTCAAAAAGGGAAGGATGTATTTTCCTCCCTCTGCTATTATATATAAATTATCTTTAAAACTAGTTTAAAACTCAAACTTCTGGGTTTTGGGAATAAAGTTAACCTACAAAAAAAGAAAGAAAAACTATATGTTATTTACCATAGGTAAAGGTTATTTTCTAGAAATTGAAAATGACTATAATTTATATGTAGATCGCATTTTATTCCAATGATATGATGAGTATATAAACCTTCATGTTCCGAGAACTTCAGAAGGAAATTATAGAATAAAGAAATATTTTTATACTTAGGGCTTTTATCAAAAAATATATATCCTCGCTCAACAATGTGAAACTTTCTGACACAGTTAAGAATTCATTTTTGAACGCAAAAACACGTCACTTGCAAAAATTATTATTAAAGTGATTTGGAATCGAACATTTCTTTTTTTTCATTTTTTGAGGAAAGAATTACACCTTGAATTATCAGAGAATACTGTCAAATAATAGCAATTTTTTTTCCTTTTCCCCGCTGTTGCGTCCAGGAATTCGGTTAAAAACTCCCGCTTTGAGAGCATTTTCTAAAAAAGTCTCTGCTTTGACCGAAAATAGAAAAAAGTGTTCGATTTGGCGAGATGGGGATGAATGCGAAAAAGGATGAATGGGACGTTCTCAATATTTCAGGCAATAAATTTTTTTTTTTAGTTGCTTCCTACCCTCATAGATTTCACTACCATAGTGTGCTTCAGAACTAAAAGCAAGACAGTTTCCTGAAAACTCTGCTAAAAAGAAATTTTTTTTAAACATTTATAGTTATTTAAATATCTTATGCAATATAAAAAATTAAGATATGTTGTAGTTTTTTATTCAAGGCTCTGTCTCAATATTGGTAATTAAAATGAATGAATATTAACCATTGTGACGAAATAATTTTTGAGACAAAATGGCTGACAATTGAATATATGCATCATGGGGATGATTGGGACATTTCCAATGGGATGAATGGGATTGTTTCATTCATCCCTAGAGGATGATGAAAAATATATTTATTAGCTAAATAATATTATATAGTTTGATAAATTAATAATTTATGGTAATTATTCTTTTAACATTTCATCTTCATTCTAGCCATCGTCTTCAGCCATTGAATTCTTCCGTTTATGGGCCTTTTAAGGCAAAGCTGAGATGAGTCCAAAAGATGGTTGGCTAACAAATAATCCTGGAGATCATATTACAATTTACAATCTCTCAGCTATTACCAAGGAGGCATTTTTGTCAGCTTTTAGTCCTTAACATTGAATAAAGGGGGGAAATATTTGTGTCCCATTCATTCCTGCTGTGGGGATGATTGAGACAGAGTGGAACTTTTTTAAAAATTTCATAATATATTTCTGTATAATAATAATCTTGAATAAATATTGTGCATAATATGTAGTCAAACACTTAATGTATGACATGTGATATATAATATTGATAATAACTTAAATAAAATATTTAAAACAAATATTTTTGTGAAAATATCCCATTCAGCCCTCATCTTCCCTACGTAGTTTTTAAATAAGTGTATCTGCCAAGTTAATGCGTTTGCGAACAAAAAGGATAAGGATATCAGAAATGTATCAGAAAATAGCCCACTTGGATTTGAGAAAGCCTTTATGGTGTTCTGAAAAAAATATTTTTCCCTGTTCTACAACGCGAAATTTTCCGACATTTACGGGCACATTTTTAAACGTAAAAGCACAACATTTGGTGCCTTCAATATTGAAATTGATTTGGAATCGAATAGTAGTTTCATTTTTAGACAAATAAACTACATTTTGGGTTATAAAAGAGATTATTGCCTCATAACGATATTTATCGAGTTCTCGTGTCCAGAAATTCAGTTCAAAATGCCAATTTTGACAGAGTTTTCTTAAATATCCTTCACTTTTATTGAAAAATTGGAAGAAAAAAAAGTTAGATTACATAGTTTTTGAATAAAAGTACTTGCCACTTTCATGCGTACACGAATAAAAATTAGCTTAAGAAAGTACACAGCTAGAATTTGAAAACAGGCTTAAGAACATACGCTAGTAACTGGAAGACAACTCGCAAGCTATTGTTAAACCAATGGCAGCGTTCTTTTCAAATTTTTAGTTCGCATTTCAATATTTTTAAAAGATTATATTTGCATGGGATACCTAAAGGTCTATGCCAAAGCAAAATGAGAAAGGAAATCATTTAAAGATATTGAAATACAAACGAGAAATTTGAAATGAATCCTAGTCATTGGTTTTGCCTTAGCTTTCAAGTGTCTTCGCTTGTGTAGCGTATCTGCAATACAATAAAAGTAATAATTTTTTTTAATATGTCAGAGAGCAGCCACTTTGGATTTGAGAATGGCTTTAAGTAAGAGATCACCCACCGAATTTTGGAAATCGAAAATTGCATATTTAGAAACAGGCTGTAACTTGGGGTTACTTGGGCACAAACAAAATATTTTTTTTTTCACTCCTGAGTGCACTGTAAATAAAAATATGGTGATTTTACAGAAAAAAAAAACTCCTCGCAATTTTTACACCGTCGAATAGAAAAAAAATTACTTTCAAATTCAACTTGTTTGAAAACTCTATCTCAGTTCACTGACTTTTTATGTCTTTTAAAATAATATTCAAGTTTGAATATTTTTAAATCTGTGTGAATTTAAAATTAGTGTGAATAGCCTGTGAGCTCAATGGCATCATTTTAACTGGACACTTTCCTTTTTATTGGTTTAGTTGACAGGCAATATGAGAAAATATACTGAATGCACAAAATCTATTCGATTTTTCTTCTAAAAACCGTTTTTAATGACGCTGTACACCGGTCAATATATCGGGCATTTTTAAACCGGGTAACCCAAGTTAAGTTGCTTAAAAAAAGAAAATCGTGTCTCAAGCATGAATTATGAAATACTTTCCACTACTTCCATAATTTCCTTAACAAAACTTCAACGTTTAAAATGGTGAAAAATAAAGTAAACAATTTAGAAAACACATAATGCATTTGAATACCCAATTTGAGGAATTACCATCCATAGTAGAAAAAAATATCTAAATTATTTTGTGCAGACTTGTATATGATCTATAGATTTGTATATATACTATATTACATATTTCGCTAAAATGCAGTAAACGCAAAGCCCAATTCTGAATTGTCTTCAGCAATTCCGTCAATAAATGGAAATGTACTCCAGATCTTTTGTGCTACCTTGTATATGATCTATAGAATTTATACACAGCAAGTAATAGGCAAAAAATAATAATTTAAAAACGCGTACCACAATTTAAAATGCACTTCCAGCAGGCAGTGATTGTTAATAAACACTACTGTAACTGAATTCTTTTGCTTGTTCCTGTAAATGGACGATAAATGTTATGCACACCTTATTCTACACTGTAAAAAAAAAATCTATCAAATTGACAAAAAAAAAAAAAAAAATTGTCAATTTTGGCGTCAGTGGAAAACAGTTTAATTTACAGAAAATATCCATATATTTTCATTAAAACAGTTTTTCTGTAAAACATGTAAAAAAAATACAATACTTTTTTGTGAAAATTACAGATTTTTTTTACAGTGTAATAGTAAGCCTCTACTAGTACACCTGAGTGATATATATCAATTTCAATGTGTTTTAAATAGTATAGCATCATTAAAATTACACCACAAGCAATTTCCCCCTTATAAACCGTAATGTGACGGTATTCTTTTGAGTGTCCCTGTATATGAACTATAAATGCTACATACTTCATTTTCAATACTGAACATGCTATAGTAAACCTCGTTAACATATGTCAGTTGCTTATCAATCTGAGTATATTTACGCGAAGTAGAGCACGGACAGACACACACATCACACACAGAGAGACAGATAGATATACAAACAAACCGAATTTACAAACAGTTTTCAACTATCTTGGAATGTGTTAAAAAGAAAAATAAATAAAGTAATCCCGTCATTTCCATTCAAAAGGAAGCAAGTAAGTTCCACCCTCTACTTACATCAATAAATTAGAATTACAACTAGTTTAAATCTTGTTTTTGTTGAAAGGTCAGTCAAGAAAAAATCAAATAAAACATTCTATAAAAGAGACTCACATGTTAGGTTATTTACCATTAAAATGAAGATTACTCCCTGAATATTCAAAATGACTGTAATTTATGGATTGCATTTTATTTAAATGGGCCATAATGGATATGAATCTCAAGTTCTTTGAATAGTTTCAAAGGAAAATAATGTGGATTCAGAGTATATTTCTGTATTATGTTTTAAAGATAAGTAGAATATATCTCTCTTTATATAAAAGCCAAAGTTTGTGTGTGTGTTCTTTATACAAACACTGTAAAAAAAATCTCTCAAATTGACAAAAAAAACTGTCAATTTTGGCGGCAGTGGGAAACCGTTTAATGAATAGAAAATATCTGTATATTTTCCCTAAAACAGTGTTTTTCTGTGAAAAATACAGATTTTTTTCTGTAAAAATTACGAAATTTACATATTTTTTACAGGAAAAAAATTGTTTTTCGTTAAAACAGTTTTTTCTCTGTAAAAATACAATATTTTTGTGTCAAAATTACAGTTTTTTTTTTTTTTTTTTTTTTTTTTTACTTACCTATCATACGTAGTATAGGGTAAGTCTTGTAATCGTTTTGAAAATCGAAAAAAAAATTTTGACGGATTTACACGTTTCAGACACTGGAGATTCCGAAAAACATATTTTTAGAAAAAAAATTTGCCGTCCGTCTGTGTGTCTGTGTGTCTATGTGTCTGGATGTATGTGTGTCTGTGTGTCTGTAAACGCTCTATCTCCCGAAAAAAATGAGATAGAGACTTGCAATTGGGTATGTACTTAGTATGTAATAATGGGAAGAAGCCTATTTCATTTCAATAACCTCGATTAACCGGAACAATTTTTTTCGGACTCTCGAAATATTTTTTCTGATAAAAGGTATATAAAAATTTTCGAAATTGTTTATTTTAAGAAATGAACATAAAAGACAATAAAAAAACAAATTTTGCATAAAGCATGAAGTCGATCGGATAATTAGTTGCCGAGATATTTGGAATCCAATTTTCCACACTCTTCGATTTTTCATGACCCTGTATTTCATCCAAATTTCACTTCAAAGATATATTTTAATTGGAAATTTGACGCTTAATCAGATGCAATAAACCGCTAGTTAATAGGATTATTATTTTTGTAGTTATAAGGAAAAACCTCTTTCAAGCAATTCAGTAATCGAGCCTTTAAAGTTTAGGACGTCATCAATCCACGATTTTATTTGAATTGCAATGCATTTTATAAGTAGTTTACACATTTTTATTTTAATATTTTACATTATGCATATCCATGATGGGTAAGTATTACGGTGGCCCCCAACGACTAGTTTTTTTTTTTTTTTTTTTTTTTTTTTTTTCAGTGAATTTACAATTTTTACAGATTTGGGCCAAACTCGCCATGCAAATGTTTTAGGTCCGGACAAAATATACTGCCCACTTTGCGAATTTCACACGCTCACTTTTACCCCTTTTTTCAACCACCTGCTATAATATTGTATATTTAAACGCGCGTGCTTTGTTTTTTAAGGCTAATAAAAATTTGTATTTATATTTACTGTCGCATCACGATAATATTATCTATTAAATTAATATTTATTTATTTTTCCAGAAAATAAGGTGATGTCGCATTTAGCATTACCAATATGTGCAGATTCATTTAATGAATTTTAAACTTTATTTTTGATAACAAGGCAAATTTTTAATTTTTTTTTTTTTTTTTTTTTTTTTTTTTTGTTCAAGACATTTTTCTAAATTATATTTTTTTATTATATTTGTTTTAATTTCATGATTTAAAAATTATTTTTACGCTTTCGTGTTTTTGCAATCCGATTTCAATCTTTATACAAACTATATCGTGGTAGTCGTTTTTAGGATACTAGTGGGCTTAGCCCCTACTCGCTAACGCTCGCCAACCCCCCCGTGAATTGCAAAGCAATTCACATTGAGACCGTTATGCGGTCCCAGCTCGCCCCTTTTTATTTTTCTAATAATTCTAGCCGGAATAAGTACTACAATAAATCATTTGAACATATGAAATTGACAATTTTTTTAATGTAAAAACGTAATCGAAAACTCCGTTGAAAACACAACTAAAAATTAATTTAGTTGATGCTACCAATGGACATATAAATCATTTAAATACTATGAAAAAAGGATCTTGGAAACATAATTAGTTTAAAATTTATTGCACCTATAATATTGTACAGCACGGCTTAAATTCACTAAAAAAAAAAAAAAAAAAAAAAAAAAAAAAAAACACTACGTGGTAGGAAGATAGTTTATCATCAATGATTGTTTAAATTTCGTTCAACATTTTACTATTCTAATTGATTATAGATTTCTGCAAAAGAAATTTTTACTTCATTGAAATTGAAGAAAAATCATTTTTACTTCAATAAAACATCAACAGATGGCAGCAGGGGATTCTAGAAACTTTATATTTTATTATCTCCGATTTTTTGTGTGAGTGAAATTCGTAAATAAATTCTAAATAAGAGTTGAGAATTCAATATTACTCATAATTAAACGACAATATTACTCATAATTAAAATGAGGAATCATCTCAGACGCTTTGGATTACGTTCATATTATTTTATTTTTAATAATTGCTAGCTTGAGTTTCAGTGCTGACACTGACCGCCATATTGGAGGTGGAGCTAACACAATCTTGTCTGTTCATTGGTCTGAGCTCTGGAAACTACGGCTGTTGCCAACGATAAGGTAGAAATTGAGCCCTATTTCCGCGCCACGTAAGACATATATATATATAGATTCTATGTTTTGCTATTTTACACGGAATGCTCTCAAGGTCAGAACGGACAACGCCGAGAGGGTTTGCTGGTAATTTATAAAATGGGTTCCATAGTTTTTCATGTTATTAATATTTTCTTACAAATGTTATAAATATTTTCATAATTATTTTTTAGTGATTTACAACCTCATCTTATTTTTCATTCTGAATAGCGTCGTTTACATTGTTTAGTCAAATTTCAAAATTGTTTAGCAAAAAACAAAATGTAGGGAAGTGGAAATCCGCGAAGTTTCATAACAAAATATTTTTTCTCGATGAACAGTGGGAGGCCTTCAGACACACTCATGCACGTTTTTATTTGTAAAAGTATGAAATTGACAAATGCGACAGTTTTTGGATTATAAATGATTTTTTTTCTCGTTGCGATATTTCCGTGATGTCATGTCCTGGTTCAAAGACTTCAATTTTAACATAAATATTCGAAAAATTCTTTACCTTAGTCAAAAAATGATAAAAACAGTATTTGATTTTTAACCCTTTGAGCTCCGGGTTGCTGAAATGTTGAAAATACGCTAAAAAAAAAAACACTACAAATTGATCAGGGGACAGTCTGAAATTGGAATACTAGTTTTAAAATTAACCCTTTAGGCTAGGGGTGGTGGAAAAATATTTTTCCTATCCGAGCTCTAGGGCATCATTTTAACAAGCAAACAGAAGAAATGATATTTCAAATTTATTTTAATATTATTACAATAGTAAAAATTTTAAATTATTAGTAGCATCCTTCTGTCTCTTGTTCGATCTCTCTCCCTGAACTCAATCTACCGTACCTACTTATCTAACCAACCTGCCTCTATCTTTCTCTTTCTACCTACCTACCTTCCTTCAACATATCTACCTACGCTGTAAAAAGAATCTGTTTAGTGAAAACATAAGCCAGTAAAAAACTGTTTATTTTACACAAATAATCTATATTTAATACATACTTTCTGTTACTTTAACATTATTTTTTCCTTAAGTTCATACTAAAAATAGATTTTTCCCATAAAATAAACAGTTTTTTACTGGTTTCTTAGCTGACAGTTTTTTCCTGTAAAATCAAGATTTTTTTTCTTTTTCTTTTAACAGTGTATAGAAGAGTCCAAGAAAAAATATGTTTTCTCTAATAAAATATCTTTCTTTATAACGCTCAAAAAATACAAAAATTCCAACTCATGAAAACGATGCCATTCGATTGTTTTTTTGTTTGTTTTTTCTCAAATAAGAATACTTGCAAATTTCCGGCATTTATGATTAAATATGATTTCTTGAATGTATGAGAAAGTAATGATTTGAGTAACTGCCTTTTTAAGTAAAAATTACATCCTACCCCATTTCTTTCTTTGAAATTGGTTAAAAATTCAAGTGCTCTTTCTCCTTCTTTCATCTGTATATTTGTCTATCTACCTTACCCTATACCTTTCTCTCTATCTACATACAACCTATCTACCATACCTACGAATCTACCTAACAACCTATCTACCATACCTACGAATCTACCTAACAACTTACCTACCTATATCTCGTTGTATCTATCTATCTACCTTACCTACTTATCTAACCAACCTGCCCCTCTCTCTCTTTTTCCACCTACTTATCTTCTTTCAACATATCTATCTGTCTGCTACCATTCTTTCTATCTATGTATTCACTTATCTATCTATTATCTACTTATATCTGTCTACCTACCTTGCATCCTTCTCTCTCTTGTTCTATCTCTCTCCCTGAAATATATCTACCTTACCTACTTATCTAACCAACCTGCCTCTATCTCTCTCTTTCTATCTACCTACCTTCCTTCAACATATCTATCTGTCTGCTACCACTTCTGCCATTTATGCATTCACTATTATCTATTATCTATCTAATTATCTGTCTGTCTACGTACCTTGCCTTCTTCTGTCTCCTGTTCTATCTCTTTGCCTGAAATCTATCTATCTCACTTACTTGGCCTCTCTCTCTCTCTTTCTCTCTCTCTCTCTACCTACTTACCCACCTACCTTCAAAATATCTACCGTACCTATAACTGCATATGTAGCCAACCTATCCGCCTCTTTCTAGCTAACTAGCTGTCTACCGACCAAACTAACCTAAATGCCAAATTTTTCTTTATCCATCTAGCTATCTATATACCTATCTACCTTACCTACTTATCTAACCAACCTGCCTCTCTCGCTCTTTTTCCACCTACCTATCTTCTTTCAACAAATCTATATGTCTCCTACCATTCTTTCTATCTATGTATTTACTTATCTATCTATTATCCACTTATATATCTGTCTACCTACCTTGCATCCTACTGTCTCCTGTTCTATCTCTCTCCTTGAAATCTATCTATCTTACCTACTTATCTAACCAACCTGCCTCTATCTCTCTCTTTCTATCTACCTACCTTCCTTCAACATATCTATCTGTCTGCTACCACTCCTTCCATCTATGCATTTGCTATTATCTATTATCTATCTATTTATCTGTCTATCTACCTTGCCTTCTTCTGTCTCCTGTTCTATCTCTCACCCTGAAATCTATCTATCTCACCTACTTGGCCTCTCACTCGCTCTCTCTCTACCTACCTACCTACCTTCAACATATCTACCTTACCTATAACTGCCTATATATCTGTCTATCTACGTTGCCTTATTCTGTCTCCTGTTCTATCTCTCTCCCTGAAATCTATCTATCTCACCTACTTGCCCCCCCTCTCTCTCTCTCTCTCTACCTACCTACTTACCTTCAACATATTTACCTTACCTATAACTGCCTATATATCTGTCTATCTACCTTGCCTTCTTCTGTCTCCTGTTCTATCTCTCTCCCTGAAATCTATCTATCTCACCTACTTGGCCTCTCACTCGCTCTCTCTCTCTCTCTACCTACCTACCTACCTTCAACATATCTACCTTACCGATAACTGCCTATATATCTGTCTATCTACTTTGCCTTCTTCTGTCTCCTGTTCTATCTCTCTCCCCGAAATCTATCTATCTCACCTACTTGGCCTCTCACTCGCTCTCTCTCTCTCTCTCTACCTACCTACCTACCTTCAACATATCTACCTTACCTATAACTGCCTATATATCTGTCTATCTACCTTGCCTTCTTTTGTCTCCTGTTCTATCTCTCTCCCTGAAATCTATCTATATCACTTACTTGGCCCCTCTCTCTCTCTCTACCTACCTACCTACTTACTTTCAACATATCTACCTTACTTATAACTGCCTATATATCTGTCTATCTACCTTGCCTTCTTCTGTCTCCTGTTCTATCTCTCTCCCTGAAATCTATATATCTCACCTACTTGGCCTCTCACTCGCTCTCCCTCTCTCTCTACCTACCTACCTACCTTCAACATATCTACCTTACCTATAACTGCCTATATATCTGTCTATCTACCTTGCCTTTTTCTGTCTCCTGTTCTGTCTCTCTCCCTGAAATCTATCTATCTCACCTACTTGACCTCTCTCTCTCTACCTACCTACTTACCTTCAACATATCTACCTTAACTGTAACTGCCTATGCAGCCAACCTATCTACCTCTTTCTAGCTGACTAGCTGTCTACCAACCAAACTAACCTACCTACCAAATTTTTCTTTATTTACCTATCTATCTATCTACCTTACCTACTTATCTAACCAACCTGCCTCTCTCGTTCTTTTCCACCTACCTATCTTCTTTCAACAAATCTATCTGTCTCCTACCATTCTTTCTATCTATGCATTTACTATTATCTATTATCTACTTATCTATCTGTCTACCTACCTCGCCTCCTTCTGTCTCCAGTTCTATCTCTCTCCCTGAAATCTATCTATCTTACCTACTTATCTAACCAACCTGCCTCTATCTCTCTCTTTCTATCTACCTACCTTCCTTCAACATATCTATCTGTCTGCTACCACTCCTTTCATCTACACTGCAAATCCCGGCAACACAATACAGAACGCAAAACTAACACAAAAACGGGCCGACTTTTGCACGCATAAAATGCGTTCATAATGTGTTTCCAAGTGTTCTCGTGTGGTGAAACATGTTTTACTCCTGGTGCTAAATAATGTGTTCGTGAGGTGTAGTTTTAAACACTTTTTACACGCATCGCTTTTTTAAACGCATTCATAACACATGTTTTTAAACACTTTAAAACACAATGTTATGCATTTTGGAATGCATTTGAAGCAGATAGCGTGATGCGTATGCATCGGGAGGCATATTTTCGGAATACAGTTCTATATTTGGGAGATTTATTTTCTTTCTTTTCTCCCTAATTTCTTCTGGTTTTATTACCTTGGGTCGCTGCCCACAGTAAATTTATCCTTACAATTGACAATTGTAGGCATATGCAGTCTCTAGGTACCCCCTTTTTTCTGCGTTTGCTCCGTTTCTTCCAGCAGCCCCCCCCCCCCCCCTCTCCTTCTATAGATATTCTTTTTCATCTCACTCCACTTTTCTTCCGTTTCCTTTTTTTCCCGTTATCACAACCTTGAGAGCTTAGACCTTCCCCTTATATATATTTTTAACATTATCTTTACCCTTCATTCCATTGTGTTTCTAGGATATCTCAAACAAGTACCGTTTGGTTGTTCTCCTTAAATATGCCTTTATTTTTTCGATAGGGGTCTTAGTTTCTGAGATAGTAAGGGCTTTTGCCCCTTATTTTTAAATTTACTCCCTTGACGCCTTTATAGTTTTTTCTATGCTGTGTTTTTACCTTTTTAGTCTCATGGGCCTATGACCTCTATTTCCCTAAATTTCTGTTTCATTTGGACATCGTTTGTAAGCTTTAGCAGATTTTTGCCCCCACCACCATGTGGCACTTTTGTTATTTGTATGTTTGTACACATAGTATTTCTTATTTTCTATTTATGCAACTTTCATCTTTGTACCTGTAATCTTTTCCTCCTCCACGTCACTTTACATCTTTTGCAGTAGCGGAAACTCATTCTTTCCTTTTTATTATCTTACCAGTATCTGGCCTTTTTTTGCTAGTTCTATTAGCATCTTGCATATTCCCCGGCAGAGGGCGCCCTCTTGCGCATTTTTAAAAAAACATTTAAGATCACATTTGTTTCTTACTTATTTTAATGATGTTTATTACTGTATGTTCTAAGAACCAACTGTGATCTTATTTTTTTTTTAAGCGCAAGAAAGAGAGCGCCCTCTTGTGGGCAGAATGATAACTAAAATAAAGATGGGGGAAGGGGGGGGGGATATGCAAAGTCAATAATGCCAGATGCAAGTAGAACTAACAGGACAGATACTGGTAATATAATAAAAAGGGAATACTGAGCGCCCTCTACTGCAGAAGATGGGAAGTAATATGGAGGACGAAATGACTACAGATACAATGACGAAAGTTGCATAAAAATTGAATAATTAGAAGACAAGAAATATTATGTGTACAAACAACATACAAATAACAAAAGTGCCACATGGTGGTGGGGGCAAAAATCTGCTAAAGCTTACAAATGTTGTCCAAATAAAACAGAAAATCAGGGAAAGATAGGGCATAGGACCATGAACCTAAAAAGGTAAATACCCAGCATAGAAAAAAATATAAAGGAGGGAAAGGAGTAAATTTGAAAATGAGGAGCAAAAGCCCTTCATATTTCAGAAACTAAGACCCCCTATCGAAAAAGTAAAGGTACATTTAAGGAGGACAACCTAATGGTACTCGTTTCGAATACTCCAGAAACAGAGTGGAGGGAAGAGTAAAGATAATGTGTATATAAGGGTAAGGAGGAGCTAAGCTGTCAGCGTCTTGATAACGGAGAAAAGGAAAGAGGAGTGAGATGAAAAATAAAATCTATAGAAGTAAAGAGGGGGCTGCTGGAAGAAACGAAGCAAACGCTGAAAAAAGGGGTTACCTATAGAAAATGCATATGCCTACAATATTGTCAATTGTTGGATAAATTCACTGTGGGTAGCGACCCAAGGTCATAAAACTAGAAGAAATTAGGGAGAAAAGAAAGAAAATAAAACCCATAAAGCTATAACTGTATTCAGAGACTATGCCTCTCGGTGCATATGCATCAGATTATCTGCTCTAAATGCAATCCAAAATGTATAACATTATGTGTTAAAGTGTACATAAACAGGAGAAGGAGGATAAACTGGAAAACTGCTGGAAGAAACTGTGCAAATGCTGATAAGAAAGGTATCTATAGAAAATGCATATGCCTACAACTATAGGATAAATTCATCGTGGGCAGCCAATCCAGGGTGAAACCAGAGAAAGTTAGAGATTAAAGGAAAAACCCTCCAAAGCTAGAACTGTATCTCAAAAGCCCCTTTAGCCTGAATAATAAACACTCCGCTTCCTCATATTTTAGTTAATAACCAAAAAAATGGGAAAAGCCATTTCAATGAGAAATTATGACTTAAAATTAGAGAGAGAATCAGATAGAAATAACAATTTATAGACTGGTATCATTGAGAAACAACTAATACACTCGAGATGTCCATACAATTGAGAGAAATGATGCTTCTTGAAAAGCATTCTTGTCATCGCCCAACACTAAAGTGCATCATCATCTGTGTTGCAGACAGATTTTTAAAATAGCCTGTACAATGGCATCAATTATCTATGCTTTCTCGTATCCTTTTAGTACTTACCTTATAAACTTTCAGCATTTTAGCTTTAAAGAAAATAATTCTAGCTGTAAAAAAAAATCCTCAAAATGGCAAAAATCAGTAATATTTTATAGAAACTAAATAAAATGCTGAATTTGGTATTTAAAATATTTATGTGTGCTACTAAATTAATTATAAATACATGAAATGTTTGAAAATATTCACACTTACTGCCAACAGATGCATTTTTTCAAAGATTTTATTATGTATGTTTTCAAAATTTTGATAAAAATACATTTTATTAATAAAGCTCAATTATTACTACTAACACTTAATATATAAAATCCCATTAAATTTTCAAAAATGTGCTTGTCTTATCAAGATTTTAAAAATATACCTTATTTAATTTTCCATGTATACTTTTATAGAACCTAGGAATATTATTGGAAATTTTTGCTAAGCCACAAATTTTAACTTCTGTTACATATATTCTCAAAATAAAAATGACAGAAACACTCAGAAATCTAACTTTTATTCGATTTAATTTAATCCAATATATATCGCTCATTTTTTATTTTTTAAGAAACAACTTTGATTGGAAATTTCTTTATTCACAATCGTTTTTACAATTAATCCTTTCAGACCTATTGTGCATTCTAATAATCTACTCTTTAATGTATTATACTACAGAGGAACATTTCTCTTTTATAAACAATAATACTGAAGAATTTGAATATTTTCATGTATAGTGTGGAACCAATAGATATGCAAAATTTAGTGAAAAAAGGTCAGGGATCAAATAATTAATTGTTACCTTTCATTTAAACAATTTATTCATTCAAATTTTTTTAATAGCACATGTTTAAAGTTTGTTATCAATAGTTTATTTTCCAAATCTTTCTATAAATAAACTGCATTGGAAATCGAACAATTTGTTATTTACATGTTAATAATAACTAAATAAATTGCAATGAAAATTTTAGATAAAAATAAATAAAAATACTTTGGAAAGGTCTGTACTTTTTCTCAAGTTTTCTATATCTTTGCAAAAATTCTCCATGTTTTTGTATTAATTCTAAAATTCCCAAAAGACTTAAATATTTTCTAATAGGTAAATACTTATATTAATCTGTTAAGATTTTAATTTAAATTAAATTACAAAAGCATCGACTTTGGGTTTTTGGTCTCTCACATTCCTAAATTTTCCAATGCATTTTAGGCAAAACATAACATTTTTTACAAAATACCTTGATCTAAATTTTTAAAAATTAAATGAAAGCGTTTTTTTTTTTTTTTTTTTTTTTTTTTTTTTTTTTTTTTTTTAAATATGTGGTTGATTTAAATCATGATTAAGATCAAGCTGATTCAAATTTAAAAAAACCCTTGCACTAAACAATGTTTCTAAGGGCTTTTTGTCTTAAAAAACACAAATCAAAATAACTAGTATTTTTTTCAACTTGATTACATACAATTTTACTAAAAGTACAAAAACATACAAATGGTGTGTTTGTATGGTAAATTTTTGGTGTACAAAATGTAAAACCAGATTGTAAAAGCATAGAAGTTTAAAAAAAAAATTACTTCAGAAAGACATCTTTGTATTTAACTTCACAAAATTTGCTGATTTTTCCACAGAAGGTGTATTTCTAAATTTTTTATGCATAAATGAAGAGTTAGAAAATATTTACATTTGCTGCCAACAAATGTATTTTTCAAAGCTTTTATTAGTAAATATGTATTTTCGCTATATTTTGATAAAAATAATTTGTACCCTCTGTAACACATAATTCTTATCAAAAAGATCTTTCATCATGGTAAATTCACATGGTGGAAGCCTAAAAAGTAATACAAATGACAAGTAATGTCACATAGTGTTAAGCTTATAAAACAAGTAATAATGTTACCAGTAATATATTTTTAATATAACCTTATAAATGAAATGAACTTTATTTTCGCATTTATATCTAAAAGAGTCCTTTTTTTTTGTTTCTTATATTTACCTTGGTGTGAAACAAAAGTAGTATTTCATGGTCTGTACTTTTATCTTGACAAAATTTCTTGAAGAGACTCTTGCATTTGGAATTAAATATGATAGCAATGATATATTTTGTGATTAATTTTAGCACCTGGTTTATACATGTGAAAAGTTTTTGGGTGCTAATATCTCTATTTGCATAATACAATCATAGCTGCCAACTGCTAAGATTTTTTTAGCATCACTATTTTATTTAAAATATTCTTCATCTTATTGTATCACAGAATTCTACGATATGAAAAGGGAGAAATTTCTGTCCTTAATTATTAGTGCCAAAGAATCAGAGCAGTTGGCAGTAGGGCCGTACCGAGTACTCGATATTTACTCGGTACTCGGCCAATTTGCCGAGTACTCGGTACTCGGCTAAATTTTGGGCCGAGTACCGAGTACAATACCGAGTAGTTGTAAGAATTTCATTTTTAAGCATTATTATCATTTTTGAAGCCAAAGGAATTTATAATTGACCTGTAAAAGTTATTTGAATATAAAAACATATAATATATGCAATTATTCATAAAAACTATTTACTTAGTATATAGAAATATGTTTACAAAATACAGAAAAGTTAAGAAAAAACAAAGCAATTCAAAATTTAGTTTTAATAGAGTTCACTTTTTAATGTCCCTTTCATTATACCACAACCAAAATGATTGGAACTTTCATTTGAGCTTTTCAATGTTACTCAGAATGGCAATAACAGTTTCATTACACTTTCCAGTAATTGCTACTGAACTGTAGTTAAATTTTTTAATCTTACTTTCAGTAGCATAAAGGCAAAGAGGCTGCTTTAATTCATGCAATATTTTCAACATATTATACTTTGAGTTTCATCTTATGGTTAATTACTGTAATGATTAATTTTTTTGGATTTAGACAAATGTGACTGAACTTTTTTAAAATTTGAACATGCAGCTACAAAGTGGTTAAAATGTCCATCAATGTTTTTAGCTATAAACTAACATGTCTGAAAGCATGTAGGGTAGATAAACCCGATTTTATTATAAGTTGCACATTGTGAATAGTGCAAGCCACACTTTTAACATCAGCTTTTTGCATTATTCAATGACAATTTGTATTATTCAAAATTACAGTAACCAATAACCATTTTTGACAGACGGATTTCAGGTATCAAAGTGAGTTAGATAAATTGAAGAATGGGTTTTAATTTCATATTGGCTAATTTTACTTTTATTTATTAATTTTTTTTCTATCTTTTAAAAATAATGGTACTGTTTTAAATTTTTTGAATTTTCAAAAATAGTCTTTAATAGGTGTATAATTAAATTTCAAATTTAATTAGTTAATTTGATATTTTTTGTAAAATTAAATGTATGACTACATGCGCAAGAAGTATGTTTATATATATCTACACACACAGACATGTTATTTTTAAGCTCACTTCATGTGCACATCAATAGTTCTTTCTTACACACAACTACTCGGCAACTCGGTACTCGGCCGAGTAGTAAATGGCCGAGTACTCGGTACTCGGCCAAAGTGCTACTCGGTACACCCCTAGTTGGCAGCTATGAACACAATAAACAGGAATCATTTCTGGATAACTTTATTAATTTTAAGCAGTATTTTAAATATTATTATAATGCATTTTCTTCATTTCGAAGAAATATGTCTACTGTCTACCTCCTCCTTGTGCACTGTTTGCAATTGTTTCCTATGCAGCAAAAGGTCATGTCTGCTATAATGTATATTAGTGTCTGCCATACACTAAATTTATAACTTTTCATTCGAAAATCCAGATGTTTTTAGCACTAAATTTCTAATTGAGGAATCAAACAGAAATCCATGATCTGTGTCGAAACTGCATTTAATAGAATTTTTTGAGTATTTTGCGAAACATGAGCATAAAAAATCTGTACGAAAAACTTCTTCATTTGAAATAAATACAAATCATCTTAGGTTATGTTAAATTCTGATATACCTGAGCTACAAGTATACATATTAACAATTGTTTCTTTCTTCTTAATACTGGTACTTATAAATACCGCTTCATAAAACATTTTAAAAATAAAGTAAAAAAAAAAAAAAAAAACATATAATTCGAGAAATAATATTATTTCCCAGATCTTAAAATGTAAGTAAAAAAAAAAAGTGTTGAGATGTTTCACAGCAGAAACTTAGCATTGCATATCACGAAGGAAAATGGAAACTAGAATGAGATACATAGGTGAGCAAATCTCATTTTTTGATTCACAGGACTATTATTGTATCTATCGATGATAGAGTAAAGTATTTAAAATTGATCCTGAAACATACTGTAGGTAATGGATTAATCAAATATTTTTTATTTAATATATTTAATATATTTTCCCCTTTAAAAGGACTCTGAGCATAAAGGGTTAAAACAGTCAGTTTTAATAACCTTCACAGCACTCAGAATCCTTGATTGTTCCTATCGGTAATTTTGAACTGAAAACTTTATTTATTTAATCACAGAATAGTGAATAAATTAGACTTAGCAATTACATTCAATTACATTAGGCAAAATTTCCTTACCAAAATTACTGGTAATAAGAAATTCAAAATTCTGTAAAGGACGCTTGTTGCAAAGATGTTAAATATGTACTTGAACAGTTTCATTTGTAAAAGTTTCTTTATCTAACATATTGCAGAATGAAAAGGCATACAAGACTCGTTAAATGCAAACTCAAAAAAGTTATCTAAAATCATTAAAATTACAGAGTAATTTTAAATATACAAGTATCTAAATGTTTTCATATCATTATTCTGGTAGTGATTGTATTTTGAACTTTTGAAGGAATACTTTCCAAAAATTGGATAAAAAACTTTTTTTTTCATTTTATTTTTGAAATTTGAAGGTGTAACATTACTTTTACATTATAACTAATAAGGAAATGGGAGTATAACAAATATGGAATTGCCACCCTAAAAATTCAAATAACCTCCCTGTGTGGGAGGGAGGAAACACCCCACATTAGGAACCACTTTTTTAGAGTGAAAATGGAGATTAAATTAAATTTCCAATATTTATGTTTTACAGATTGCACCCACAAAAGAAAAGAAAAAATATATATATATCCAAATATAAGTTTCAAATATAGCTTTAAAGAATGAAAATATATTGCTTAAGTACAAATTAATGACAAAAAGAAATTTGTAACATTTTATGATAATAATAGTTTTTTAGAAGAGAGGAAGAGGAAAATAAAAACCTGTAGTTTATTAGGAAACTTATTCAAGATATTGGCCATTTCAATATTTATTTTTTTGTTTATTTGTTTCCTTCAATAGTACAAAAAAATGTCTCTAAGAATGGTTATTACTATTACTCAATATTTAAATAGATTTACACAATATTTTAAAACTTATTAATAAATTCAAAAAGGTATATTAAGAGCAAATTAAAAAAACATTTGAGTGCTATTTTTTTTTAATCTTCGAAAAAAAAATGATATGCATTACACAATAAAATGCTAATCACTTAAAATAATATATATATATATATATAAAGTTTAAATGTAATATTTACATATACAAGGTTCGCAAACTCCATTAAAAAAAAAAAAAAAAAAAAAAATATATATCCAAATACAAGTTTTAAATATATCAAATCATAACTGCCTTGTTTATTCACAGAATTTACAATATTTTTCTACAGTTAAAAAATTGTGGTATAACTGTGTGAACCCTGAATTATATAAAATGAATGTAAATTGAATTAATAAGTGCAAAAACAGACTTTATTCAATAAATCAGATAAATTTCATAGATTACTGAAACAAAACATTTTATTAAATCCAAAATTCTACAATAAGAATGAATTATATAACAAAATATTTAAAATAATAGTGATACAAACAAATCCTTAGGTGCTTCAAAGGCCAATTTGTAGGATACTTCATTATATTCTGCAAATAGTCATTGCTATCTGAAATTAAAACCATAAGTAATCAATTAAGTTGAAAACTCTCTACATGATGGAAAACATGCAAATACTTTACATCCTAAAAGAATGGGGTTTTTTTTAACATCAATTAAACAAAAAACAAATTTACTTAAAAAAAAACCTTACTACATTTAATTTTTTAGTTATTAAATTGTATACTTAATATCTTTCCTTACACATTCAATGTGTAAATTATAATACAAGACTGCCAGTTTATATTTAATTTTAGATATTTTTATGTATTAGGGGCTGTGCATGTATAATGTTATAAAGCTATCATATCTTTATATCATACAGTCAAAAACATTATATATGTAATGTACTGCCACTTAACTCTATTTCATATAAACAAGATTGGATTTAGGTACGGACCACATGACAACTAAAATTAGAGGGGAGGATAAAATTGAGAATATTCTTTAACTTTTGAAAAAATTTTAAATGTCTTGGGTGTGTTACAAAAAAAGTCAAGGTTAAATTTGGCAGGATTTTTATTTTTTTCAAAGTCACTTTCTGACAATCTTTATTTACATTGTTAGATCTTTATAAGTATAGATTTAAGAGTTTTTTTTGCACAATCAGACTGAAGTTAGTTCCTTACTCTAGTAATACATAAATCACAATTCCAAAAGAAAAAGGTATTTAAGAGCCATTGAACTAGTTTGCCTTGTGAACACATTTCTTCTTTTTGCAACATAGTACAGTAGTAAAGTAAACCAGACATAAAACATTTATTTTACGTGACAGACATTTCTTAGAAATTTACTTTACAAAATACACTTAGCTGAAAAAAAGAGGCCATACAAATACAGGGTTACCAGAATTTAGCCAGTCCTCCTCCTCCAAAAAGCCAGTTGACTCAAATACAGTGATTAATTTTTAAAAACAAATATTCTGATAGCTTGACTGGTAAGATTCCCCACACTTTTTTTCTAAGGAAAAAACAATTCTAATTGTTAACTCATTAGTCTCATTCCTCAAATCTGCACATCATTTCAGATGTAAACAATGAAACTTAAGATGTAAACAATGAAGTTTTTTTTTTAAATTTTTATATCAATCTGTACACATTTTAATATGGAATTCTAGTTAATATAATTGTTTTTTCATGAAGGAAGCATAAATTTATTTCTGAAGAATTTCAAGATAGTCCTGATATCAGTGGCGATATCTTTTTAACAAATACATTTATGTATTAATCAAGCTTTTTGGTTATTAAGTATGGCTAAACATGAAAGAAAACTTTGTTATTTAAAGATTTTGATGTGAATTATTAGTGTATATTTATAAGGAGAATTTCACTGAATGATTCAAGGAAATAATATCTCATCACTATGCATATTTAGTTATGTATTATGAATTATTTACTTGACCTTCACTTTTAATATTAAAAAAATTAATTTTCTTAATTTTTATTATTTTACTTTATTGTAAGCATTCATTATAATTTCGAGTGCATTATTAAATTCAAATTACTGTTTAAAAAATGTAAACAAAACTGACCAGAAATCTGCAAAATTCTAAAATCTGCACAATCTCTATGTGAATTTAAGAGAGTCTACTGTGTACTGTATTTCCAGTTATTTTTTCTCTAATATATAAGTTGCATATTATGATGATTTTCACAAATTCTTTCAAATAGTAAAATTAATTTTTTGGGAGGGAAAAAGTTTCTTTCGCTGGTAAATTAAAAATAGTAAACATGTTTGAAATTTTAGAAACGTCAATTTTTTAATTTATCAGAGAAAAATTTTGTGTGCTGGAGAAGAGCAAGCTAAGTGCAGATTAGAAAATTTGTTTCATTTTCATGATTGTTTATATTTGCTGCAAAATTGCCAAGACACCTATAACAAAGAAGTACCTAATGTTCATTACATATTTGATTACTACCAAGCCATTATCGCTGCATGATCATACAATACATTTGGCATTTTTAGAATAAACTGGTTAGGTCCTACACATCAGTCACCAGACATAAAACATTCATATTACGTGACAGACATTTCTTAGAAATTTACTTTACAAAATACACTTAGCTGAAAAGAAAGAGGCCATACAAATACCGTGTTACCAGAATTTGGCCAGTCCCCCTCCTCCGAAAAAGCCAGTTGACTGAAATACAGTGATTAATTTTTAAAAATAAATATTCTGGATAGCTTGACTGGTAAGATTCCCCACCTTTTTTTTTCTAAGGAAAAAACAATTCTCATTGTTAAATCTATGCATGTCAAAGTAATTTTTGCTCCAGAAATACATAATTAAAATTATCTAAAAGTGGTGTATAAATGGGACAAAATATATTATTTTCTAAAAAGAACTTTAAGCAAACTTCCTTTCCCTTTTAAATTCTAAAGAAAATATCCCTCTGGAAAGAAAAGACACTTTAAACAACTTTGTTTATATAATTTTCAGATGCTCATAATATAAGCCTTCAATTTTATAGCTCTTCTTTGATTAAAAGCAGCTCAGAAGCAAACTGCAAGGTCTTGAGTAGGCAAAATGTCTAAGGATTAAATCCCTTTCTCCACACACACCCTCTTATACACTTACACTCTTGAAAAGCAGACGTCTCAGCAAACACATTTTCATTTCACAACATTTACTAGGAATGAAAATTTATATGACAACATTCCATTCATATGACTTTAACTCTGAATAGTGAACAATTTCTACTTTCCCACAAGATGTGCACTATTCTGAGGTTTAACTCTACTTAGGCTGCGAAACAGACCAAGCTGTTGCGACCAAAGAAAAAATAAATAAAAATTCCATTGAATAATACCACACTAGTTGACAAGTTTTTAAACGAAAAAGCATGAGACTTCCAAGCATTATTGAAATGATTTGTAATTGCACAGTTTTTTCTTTTTTTATATATATTTCATTAAATTTACAACTCAAGTTCTAAACAATTGTTGTTTTTTGATAAATGTATGTTTTTTCTCTCCTATATTGTAGTATCCAAAATTCAATTCAAAACACCAACTCAAACATTCTTAATCATTTTTAAATTTAATATTGTTACCAAGAAATAATAGAGTACTTGCGTATTATCCGGGCCAGGAGATAGATTGCCAAAAATGGTTGCCAACCTTATTTATTGTTACCAATCATGTACAAAACAGTAATTTATTATTAGATACATAACATTGCTAAAAATAATAAATATAAAATAAATAAATAATAAATGAGTAATAATAAATTAATAACAAAAAAATATTATTTATAATAGCAGTTGTAACTGACCTGGCCAGGATAATATTTAGGTACCACCAATAATACAAGTAACAAACAAGATTTGCATTAATCAGGTACGTCAGGAATGAAAAAAACAGAAATTATTTCAAGCAATACATTAATAAAATATTCTTATAATTTAATCATATTATAACAGATATTTTTTTACAATTTTGCATTAATTAAGAAAATACACAAAATGGTTTTAAAAAGATGAATTTCAACCTTTTGAAGAAGCTCTCACGCATATATGTTTACTTTTTTGCTCCTCCATGAACAGGGGTCGATGCATGTTTTTTTGTTTTTTTTTTTTTGGGGGGGGGAGCAGTTTGTGAGAAGTAAAGGTTATTTTTGTGAAATTTATTATATTTTAGCGAAAAATAACATTTTATAACGAAAGTTGATATCCAGTTAATCAAATTCAAACCAAGCATTTATAAACAAAAACTTTTTAAAATCCTTTTGCTGAAGTTTTCCTCTCTGGTGAACTTGCTTGTTTACAAATTACACATTTTAAACCATCACAAAATAATAAATAGTAAGTTTTTATGTAATAGAATTTTGGGAAGGAGCCCATTTTATCAAATTGATTTTTGTGAAGGGACAGGGACCCATTTTATCAAATTGATTTTTGTGCCCATTTTATTAAATAGATTTTTGTGAAGGGTCCCTAAATTAAATAGGGACCCAAATTTTTCCTGGATCGACCCCTGATAAATAATATTCTAACAGACATGACATATTGAAGGAATACATGTATAAATATAAAATAATAAAAATGTACAAAATAGTACATATAAGTATATGTTATTTAATGATATGAAAAACAATTACCGAGTGGACAGTATTTAGACGAAAGATGTTAGCTTAGATCAGCCAATGCCCTTTATTCTCTTCAGACTTTGCATTCTCCAGGGGCTTGGAAAATTAAACAAAGTTGGCATAGACCTGTCTGTTTTAATTGCTTCCATCAATCCTTTTGAAACTAGCTCATAACTTTTTCAAAGTGATCTGGCAGATAAATAAATAATAAAAATAAAAGGCTATACATAATGCACAAAGATTAAAATTATTAAATATAAAATAACAAGACTGAGAACAGCATTTTCAATTTGCTTGGATTTATACTTTGAATTGATGGATATTTAATTTCCAGTACAGGGGCCTTGGTTTTTTTTTTTTTTTTTTTTTTTTTTTTTTAAAGCTTGGCACAATTTGCATAACAGAAAGTGGGATTTGTTGCCAAATAATATAAAAACAAACTTGATTAACTTTTATGCTTGTTTATATATGTTTATGTACATATATATTAAATATTTTATACATATATAAATATATATATTTATAAATGTTTTTTTATATATATATACAATTTATGGTACTTGAAAGAAAATGGGAAGCTGATTTCTTGGTTTGTGGATAAAACATGTAAATTTTATATATTTACAAATATACCTGCAAATTTCATGCACTTATGAAAGAAAATAAATTCGGGTAGGGTAGATGTGCGAGTAATGGGCCTCCTCCCAGTAATGGGCCACCTTCAACATTTTTTATTTATAAAAAAATAACCAATACAAATTCAGCTTTTTATTTCATTAATATGAATTCTTTAAATTCTAGTTTTAAATACAATCATAATATCAATTATCTATATTACTTTTTGTGGGGTGTCCATTACTGGAATTTAGGGTGTTTTGATCCACCTCCCAGTAATGGGCCACCTTCAACATTTTTGATTTATAAAAAAATAACCAATACAAATTCAGCTTTTTATTTCATTAATATGAATTCTTTAAATTCTAGTTTTAAATACAATCATAATATCAATTATCTATATTACTTTTTGTGGAATGTCCATTACTGGAATTTAGGGTGTTTTGATTTATTTCTGTTATTTACAATTAAATTTCGGTTCACATTAGGAAATGTGACTATGAGCATGGTTAAATATTGTTGGTAGATTAATATAATTTTAAAACATATGGAATATAACAATTATAACTATTAATTAAAAATTAATTTTTAAAGAAATTCCTTAAGGGTGTCCATTACTGGCACATCTACCCTATATGTCAGAAAATAGTCAATTTGAATCTAAGATATAAAAACTGCTAATGAAGACATAATACCCCCCCCCCCCCACCAACACACACACATGCCCCAGAAAGATAAGAAAGAAGATATGACACCCCCCCCCCCCTAAATGGAGGAGTAGATCCGCCTCTGTATTATTTACGCCTATACATCATATTTGACTATAACTGTGTCATATGATTCACAAATTATATAAATAATATATTATATAATGTCATATATGATTTATAATTTGGACATAAATCTTGGTCGCTTGGCGATTCATCCTCAGGGCTACTATAATCCAAAAGTACCATAATTTTTTCTATTAAAAATTTAACCTTTCAGTATTATAATTTCCTCACTAGCTTTTCCTAAATTTAACATTATAGTTCCCAACATATCATTCAATTTCATAATCATTTCAATTGTATTTTTCATTTTCAATTGCCAAACATTAATTTTGAAAAAATTATGAAAGCTTGCCTAGCTTTACCAAATGGTTCTCTATTATGGTTGAAAAGCAAATTTTAATTGTATTGTATATTCCATTTATGCCCTTTAAACAATATAAACAAAGTAAAAATATTGTTGGGATATATCACCATTAAAAATATTATATAGATATCTATTATAGTGATCTCAACAGTGTCAACAGTTTCCTACTTTATTAGGTATCAGTACATTTTACTGCATTCATATCTCTAACTTGAAGCACACTCCGTGTAAAATGAAATAAAATGTCTACTTGTAAAGCTTAAAATTTTGCGATACAACCATATATGCATGATGAACTAACATTAGTATTTTAATAATAATGTTTTGGAAGACACATGCACTATATTTAGTTGAAATAAAAGTATTCCCAGCTTGTTGTAACTATTTTGAAAATAATTATTGAAAAAAATACAGCCGGTCATTTTTTTTACTAAATCATTCAAAAATGACAATTTCTGCCACTAACATTGTTATCTCTTCCTTCGTACTATGTAAGAAAATAAAGAATTGAAAACTACTTCAAAAATCAAAGTTATGTCACATATTATTTTAGATCTGCAAACACTGTTGTAAATTCAAAATTAAATTACAATAGTACATTTTTTTATATTATTGTTTATTCTATGGATATGAGTATTATGCATATTAGTATTATATTCCGAGAAAATCCAAAGTTGTAAAAAATACAAAGAATCTGATAATAAATAAAGTTTACAAACTTAATATAATAAATATGTGTGTTAGATTTAAATTATCATTTTCTTATGTGCAAAGACTATAAGTAAAATATTAAAAATAAGTTATTTTTAAATGATGAAATGCAGACAAGTTTATTATATAAAAATAAATTCAGTATACAGAAACGTATTGTATAAATTAAATAGTAATCTTCCTTAAATAAATTATAAGATTTTTTTAGCTATAATGTTAAGCTAGATTTCACTTCGTGCTAAAATAAAAATCTGCAAAATTTCGTCAAGGAAATGTAAAAGGAGGTTTGAACAAAAATAATTTATTGTTATCAAGTCCTAATAAACATTACTAAGGGTGCAAGTGCATTTTCAGATTCAGTTCATTAATTTCTATTTCTTAATTAACAGAAAAAAAATTAATATTATGCAAAAAATATTTAATTACACTCGTTATTTTTCATTTAATTAAAAAAATAAAATAAAGGGACAAAAATTAATAGTAATTTTTAAACGAATTTCTATTATAAAAGAACTAATATTAGTAATAAAAAAATTAATTAGTTAATCAAAGAGATAATGCATTTAAATATTATTCACGCAAATAAAGTGTTTGAAGGACAGTCTAATTAACAGATAAATTGTAAACAGTTTTTTTTTAAGCAAATCAGTCAGAACGGCATTCTAGTTGGGTAAATACATAAGATAAAGAAAAACAAAAACAGGTCGATCTAATGTTTTGATAAATGTAGTTCAAAATCTAATATTAATTCATTAATAATGCTTTAAAGTTTGAAAAAAATTAAAAATAAATAAATAACCATGTAATATTCTGTTTATTTATACCCTTGTGTAAATATTAAAAACGTCAATAAATAATTAAATTTTTTAAAAAAAAACGTAATCATCTGTTCATCATGCATTTTTACACACACGTTTGACGATTTATTAAATCTTGCCAACTTCAAAACATAAGTCGCAAGGTGCAGAAAAAAACACTATTTTACATAAATCCTACACATAAATATATCAGTCTTATCACAAAACAATTATTTAGAACTTTTATATCCATGCAAATATAATTTCTACGATAAAAAATTTAAATAATATAGAAAAAAACTTACCGCAAAGCATGTTTTCCCGGGAAATTATCAAAACTTCAGGCAGGTTGACAGACTCGACGGCGGTTGATCACAAATTTAAATTTTACATGTTCTTTAAGATCCTCTGTACTTATCTTGTATCGCTTCACCCCATCCTTAATTTTTTACATATGAAAACACTAAAATAAGTTTTAAAAACCCAATGTTTACAAAGACAAATGCAAATTACCGGCGGCTTGGTAGGGTTAAGGTTCAAAGTCACATGGCAGATCGTTGTTTTGTTCAAGTTCAATGGCGGAAGCGGAAAGCCGGAAACGGTTGCAATCAGTTTGAAAGCTTGTGCGCATGCGTCTGAACTTAGCTAATTCGAGTAGTTTTTAAACCGGACGATTTTTGTGCGAGCTTTTTTTTTTCTTTTAGAAAGGTGATTGTCATCACCGCGAAAATATTGGGCCCCGCCTTAGAGGATATTGAAAATTCTTATGCAATTTTTTTTTTATGCAGCAACATTTTGGCGACCGTAAAAAATTATCGACCGATCAGTGCTTTCAGATCATTTATTTCGGGGAGGTTGACTGCAGGGCCCGCACAACATCGCCCGGGACGCTGGCAAAGCACTTATTAGCGGGACCCTCTCACTGCAATACAGTACTAATAACATTTATTTTTAAATTCTATATATCATAGAATAATATATAAAAAATAAATAGCAATGTGAAAAAAAAATATTTTTTCACATTTAATGTGAAAAATATAATTTCTCAAAATCTTCTATTCTTTGCAATATTTTAATTATTTATTTTTTTAATTCACTTTTATTTTTAGGATTATCAAATCTATACATTCCCTGACAATGACGTCATCTTTGGTTATAAGAAATAAAGTTATTGAGTACTTTGTCCCCACGTAGGAACATCTAAAATCAAATCTACAGGAAATATATTATTTTACACAGAGACAAACTTGTATCGTATAAGAGATGCTTGGGGCCCCTAACAAGACCCCAACTGCCACGTGGCACAGGCCAGTCGCCCCATCCGGCAAAACCAAATTCAGGAAGGGCTAAGATTTTCGAACAGATGTGTCTTTCAAATAATAAAAATATATTTTACTCTATTTTTCGTCACGGATGCCCTGAACTTCGCGTTTAAGCCAATTTTTAAAAATATGAATCTAAAAAGAAAAATAAGACTGAAAATTATCTTTCGCGGATGGGAGAGGGGGGGGGGGGGGGTAATGACAGTTCCTGACGAAAAAAAAATTAGTTTCTTTTTCTCGTAGTGTTTAAATATTTCACGTCACTTGAGAAACAATGGAAAAGGAAATGTTAGTTAAATTTAGAAATGTATGTTTGTTAAATGTATGTTAGTTAAATTTTGAAATCCAGTAAGTGCCTGCCAGAAATTTTCAGATTTTTTTTTCAAAATTTCTTATTGTTCTGAAAGCGCTATTTCTTCCTCGGAGCTTCACGAATCCTTCCCGGAGAAAAATGTCTGAATATAGCACTAGTGAACATGGCGTTTACTGAGATGTGTTCTGAATGTGTTCTGTTATAAGCATGTGTTTCGCTTCCCATTAAATCTTTACCAAAGTGACAGCCGAGTTTCGATAAACGCATTTTAAAACACATTTTCAAACACCTGAGAATGCCTTAAACAGATTGGAAACACATCTTGACACCTCAAGCGTTTATAAAGCGTTGTATTTTGAGTAAAATGTGTTTCAGGGATTTGCAGTGTATGCATTTACTATTATCTATTATCTACTTATCTATCTGTCTACCTACCTTGCCTCCTTCTGTCTCCTGTTCTATCTCTCTCCCTGAAATCTATCTATCTCACCTACTTGTCTAACCAATCTCTCTCTCTCTCTCTCGCTCTCTCTATTTATCTTTCTATCTACTTATCTATCTGTCTATTTGCTACCTTGCCTCCTTCTGTCTCCTGTTCTATTTCTCTCCCTGAAATCTATCTATCTCCCCTACTTGTCTAACCAATCTCTCTCTCTTTCAACATATCTTACCTTACCTATAATTGCCTATGTAACCTCTTTCTAGCTAACTGGCTGTCTACCAACCAAACTAACCTACTTACCAAATTTTTCTTTATCCATCTATCTATCTATCTACCTAGACTAATTCCGCTCCACCTCCCTCTATTCCACCTCCCTCTTCATCAAATCCTACGATGGTATTTCATAGCGATTTATTTCGTCGCCACCATCCACCCAGTCGAAAATAAAATAAAATAAAATAAAAGTAAATAATCCCGTCTCTTTTCCACGAAATCGGTTTCGATGCGCTTCTTCAGCCAAATAAGCAAATAATAAAACACAGACATCAGTCTCGCGACCTTCTCCAGGCCTTTTCGGTGGTCCCAATATTTCCGAGTTTGACCTCGGCGAAGAACCATTACCAGCGACCATTGTAGAACTCGATTTTAATGACTATCCTGTTTATGGAATGTACAAATACCCTCTAATTAGCATTTTCATGGTCCGCTCTCTAATGGTTACTTGCGCAAGGACATCCTCCTATATCGCGAAAAAAAATAAAAACCAACTCTTTGAAAGATGCGGCGGTGAACGATTTCACATTTGAATGTTGTATTGAAATGAACGACTCTTAATCCCTGGGATTGCTGAACGACATGTATTGCTTGGATTGTGGATATGTTTATGTTCTTAATCGGATTAAAGAATAGTTTGCATATTTTCTTATATGTATATTATATAGTCATATGAAATGGGTCATAGTTTAAAGGAAATATAAAAACAGTTTAACTTTTTCAAGGGCGGTGTTTGCATGGCGCGAACGGCATTCTAATATTACCTGGATTGTCAATATGTTTATGTTTTTAATCGGATTAATATTTTCCATGTATATAGTCATATAAAATGGGTCATTGTTAAAGGATATATAAAAACCGCTTAAGGCTGTTCTCAAATCCATATACAGGGCTATTTTCAGAAACATTTTTTAATTTATTTTTTGTTCGGAAACGTATCTAAATTGTTCTTATTCGGAAACTATGTAGTTGAAATACGTTTTCTATTTCTTGGTGAAGGCATAAGATCTTTCAAAAAACACTGTCAAAGTCGTCGCTTTAAACCAAATTCTCGATGTGGCAGAGCGAGAAAGGAGAAAAACGCGTTCCAGAAAGTTTCGCGTTGTTGAGCGGGTCATTTGAGAATCACATGATTCCTGAGATTGTTGAAACACATGTATTACCTGGATTGTCGATATGTTTATGTTCGTAATCGGATTGAATAATGTATTGCATATTTTCCATATGGCCATATGAAATGGTCATATGAAATGGCCATATTCCATTCTAAAAGGAAATATAAAAACAGTTTAACTTTTTCAAGGGTGGCGTTTGCATGCCACGAACACTTAATTTTATTTTCAACCTGCTAAATGGTACTCAGAATCTTTCAATAAAATTTTGCAGCCATAATATACAAGAAGAAAAGCTTTTAAATATTTTCAAAGATAATTTGTTCATATATTCTGGTATCCTTCAATTAATTCAACATTTAAGCAAATGAAGTATACTTTGGCCCCGAAAGGGTTACTATGTAGGAAGCTTCTTTTACAAAGATGGTTAATAAAAAGTGTATTATAACAGCTAAAATAGTTCTTATATTTGCCAATTTTAAAAGGTGACTCACTTACACTAGATTATTTTATTTGTTTGTATACGTTCACCTATAATATTAGAATGATGAACACGAAACATGTTGAGCATGAAAATGTTCACTTAAGGCTGTTTCCAAATCCAAACTGGCTACTTTAAGACACATTTTTTAATTCATTTCTGTTCGCTCTTATTCAGAAGCTTTGTAATGGAAAGACGTCTTCCATTTTTTGGTAAAGGCAGAACATTTTTCAGAAAACACTTGAAATTTTGAACCGAATTTCCAATGTGGCATCTCTCAAGAAGCGGGGAAAACGTTTCGTCACGTGACACGAATCGCTTATAACTCGATAAGTAATCTATTTATAAAAAAATGGAGAATGCATTTCGATTCTAAATCGTTTCACTATCCAGAGGCATGTCAATTTGATGCCTCTGCGTTTAAAAGTGTGTCAGAAAATGCATCAGAGAGCTTCGCGTTGTTGAGCATGTCATTTGAGAACCATCTTAAGAATTGATAGTATCCGAAAAACGTATGTTTAGGCTTGAGATAACTGATTAATACACGATTTAAAAAAAATACTCGGAAAAGTTTCCAAAAGTCAGTGGCAGCAAAAGGAAATTTGTTTTTCTAAATCCTTCTTTAAATCGCAAAAACATTATTTTCTGGGCTTTCTAAAGATAAAGAACGCTTTTTGGAACCGTGGTTTACTCGGAAGAGGTTATTGTATATTTTCGTTCGTGGTTATAGTATATTTCCTTAGATTAAGAAACATTTGTCTTTTTTACACAGTGTGCAAACTCGCGAATAAAAGCCGCTGTTAAAAAAAAAAACTGCAATTTTGACAGAAAAATATTGTAATTTTTACAGAAAAAAGTCCATATTTTTTACAGAAAAAAACTGTTTTAATGAAAATATACAGATATTTTCTGTAAATTAAACGATTTTCCACTGGCGCCAAAATTGACAGTTTTTTTCTGTCAATTTGAGAGATTTTTTTTTACAGTGAGGTCAACACCTTCTCTTATTCGCATCAACGCATAGACCCCTTCATTTGCTACTTATACACAAAATCTCTAACACAAAACCCTACAGTTTCTTGCAGTTTCTTGTATGACAGCATCATGCACGACCAATTCCTACAGGTCCATATGTTTTGCGATTTAAAGGACCAATTCCTTTCCATTTAAATTCTCTACATATTTCTAAAGAAGACTTTGTTATTACGAAGTGTCACACACTAGAGGGCAAAAAAAAGGAGCGACATGTGTCATTAGAGTGTCATCCTCCTATTAGAACATAAAAGTGGTCGCCACATAATGATGATAATTTTTCTTTCAATGGGACGGACAAAATTACACTAATTATTTAATCTGTCTGAGTAAAAATACATTAAGCCTTTCCAACCGACTGTTTGTTCTTGTTTATCCAGTGATTAATTCAAATTAGATGATTGAGGTAGCGTTTTGGTAAAAATAAAGAAAATCACACCAAATCCTATGCTAACTTCGTCTCAAATCATCGTAATAAAAATGACTGGTATAAATCGATTAGTAATAACTTCTACTAATTAATTCTATACTTAATTTTTGCTTAGGGGTAATCTCCGTATAAATTGAAAAACCTTGAAAATGCTAATACCTAATTTGACATCCATTTGGAATTTTCAGGAAATTTTACTTTTGAGTATGAAACGGGAAGTCATTCCGTTAAGTAGTTTATGAATTAAGAAGTTTGAAAGTTTGAAAGTCCTAATGTTAAATTCATTTTTAATCGTTGGAAAACAGATTGCAGTGCGGGCATTTTCTTTAAGCATAACTCAAAATTAAGTTAGCGGACTAAGCTGTAATTTTAGATTTCTGTGTTTGAAACTTCTAGAAGTTGATTTCTGTTTAAAAAAATCATATTTTCTCGAACATTAATTTTGTATATATAAATTAATTTTTGAAAATAATATGAATTAACATACGAATTGTTTAACAGAAATTGATTTATAGAAGCTTAATATATGTAAATCGAAAATTACAGCTCATTTCATCAAGTAGTTTTTTGAGTCATGATTCAAAAATTACTGGTATTGCAACCAGTTTTGGAACGATTATAAATGAACTTAAGATTAGGAGTTCCCGCTTAATTCCTTAACTACTTAACCGAATGACTTCCCGTTTCATATCTTAATATACAATTTATCGAAAAGGGTAAATTATGATATCAAAAAAGAGTATTAGTATTGAAAGTTGTGATTTCTTACAATTTCTTATATGTAAACGACTCCTTAAGCAAAATTTAAGTACATTATTAATTGGTAAACGTTATTAATAATCGGTTGGTATACCAATCATATTTGTGTACGATGATTTGGTGAAAAATTAGTAGAGGGTGATGCATCTTTCAACCGCTTTTTCCCACTATAAATAACATGTTTCTATGATAACTTAAAATTCATTCAATCAGTTAATTTATATACTAACTTAAATTAAAAATTACCCTGAGACGTTATCTTAAGAAAAGGAAGAAGATAAAGCCCTTAATTGGATAAAATATTTATTGTATGGCCTATTTTCCACGATAAAAACAATTGTTTCTTTATCACAAGAAACCCTAATTTAAAACTTGAATCTCTTACTCACCCATATACATGGTCACTCAAAACTAACAATAAAAAATAACAGAATAAATGTCCAATAGTAGAACAAGAGAATAAGGTGATGATCATTCACACGCCGTTTGTATAATATTTACACGAAGTGTATATATTCGTAATACAAAACCTACAATCTCTTGCACTAATATAACAGTATTACACTGTAAAAAAAAAATCCCGATGTTACTAAAATTTTTTTAGTATATTTGTATTCCACAGATTTTTTTTAGTAACCGGTAACTAAAAATCGGAATCGTTGCTAGCTGTTTTCTAGTAATTTTGCTAGCTGTTTTCTAGTAATTCTTACAGATTTTCTTGTAACTGAGTAAGGATACAAAAAAATTTTTAGTAATTGCAAAAATCAATGAGAAAAACTAAAATTTTTTTAGTAGATCGACCCTTTTTTTTACAGTGTACACAGGTTCTTCTTCACAGTCTCTCATCTATTTCCATCAAAATATCCTACACATTCTGAAGAAGACGTTGTTATTACGAAGTGTCACACACCAGAGGGCAAGAAAAAGACACCAGTCAAAGAGACACTGTGTCATTACGGTGTCAGCCTGGTGTTAGTGCACGAAAGCAATCGCAACAAGAATGATGATAATCACCATTTTCTTTGTGTAGGATGAAAAAAACTACACTAATTCTTGTATCGCTTGGCGTGGCAAGGGATAATCCTATGGAACAGATTAATCTGGCGATTAATTGAAATTAGATGATTGAGGTACATAGTAATAAATATTAGCTGCATCAGCTAATATGCAGTATACAGTATTTTACATACTATAATTTGCCTTTAAAAAAGCCTTTATGAAATGATCTGCCTAATTATTTCAACATGCAACAGTTTATATTCAATTTAAGCAAGAATATTTGCCTAACCGTCACATGCGGTGGACGTATACACGGTTGGCCAATAATTGCAAATCTATTGCAACGATTTTGAAATGACTTGATATCTTCGCGCATCCAATACAATTTAATCTGGTGATGCAGATGCGAATTATCTTTCCTGGATTAAACGAAACTAATGGTTCTCAACATGTTTAGCCAGATAAGCTAGTATCATGAACACTCCTTAACATCTAGATGTTCACTAATAGACTTTGTAGTTTTAATATTAATTTACAGACAGCAAACACTTCTAAAAGTAGTGAACTTTTCCTCCATAAATATTATATTTATGCACTAATTTATAAATTTAGAAAATCTCAAATTAAAGCATTGTCAATTAAATATTACCTTAGAACCAAATTGCCAGAAAAGGGAAGGAGAGAAATATTTTGATATAAAAATATGTTTTTAGGCTCGACAATCATCTTTTACAAATACCCTAATCTAAAACTGGAATATCTTATCCGCTCATATATGGTCACTCCAAACTAACAAAAAAACCAGTCGTTGGGTGCCACCGTAATACTTACCCATCATGGATATGCATAATATAAAATAGGAAAATAAAACATGTGTAAGATATTTAGAAAATGCATTGCCATTCGAATAAAATCGTGGCTTGATGACGTCCTAAACTTTAAATGCTCTACTACTGAATTGCGTAAAAGAAACATCTATATAACTCCAAAAATGATAATCCTATTAACTAAGAGTTTACTGCGTCGGATGAAGCGTCTCATTTCCAATTAAAATATATCTTTGAATTGAAATTTGAATGAAATATAGGGTCACGAAAAATCGAAGAGTGTGGAAAATAGGATTACCAATATCTCGGCAACTCATGACCCGATCGACTTCATTCTTTATGCAAAATTTATATTTTTTATTGTCTTTTATAGTCACTCCTTAAAATAAACAATTTCGAAAATTTTTATAGACCTTTCATCAGAACGAATAGTTTGAGAGTCCGAAAAAAATAGTTTCGGATTATCGCTGTTACTGAAGTTCAATAAGCTTCTTCTCATTATTACATACTAAGTACATACCCAATTTCAAGTCTCTAATCTCAATTTGTTTGGGAAATAGAGCGTTTAAAGGCACACACACAGACAGACGGGCGGCAAAATTTTTTTTTTCTAAAAATATGTTTTATGTTTTTCGGAATCTCCAGTGTATAAAACGTGTAAATTCATCCTTTTTTTTTTTTTTTTTTTTTTTTTTTTCAACGATTACAAGACATTCCCTATACTTACGTATGATGGGTAAGTAATAACAGAATAAGTCTGCAATAACAGAACAGGAGAAGGTGTTGAATGTTCCCAATCCCTTTCTATTTCATTTGCACGAAAATAACGATCATAACACAACGATTGCACATTTATTGCAATAATTTTTAAATGGCTTGATACAGTTGCCCATCCATACAATTTAATCTAACGAAGTAAGATGTAAATCTTCTTTTCTGTTTTAAATAATATTCATGGTTCTCAACATCATGTTTAGGCGAATAAACTTAGTATCATGAACGCTCCTTAATATCTAAACATTCACTTGTAGACCAATTATAGAGTATTATACAGGGTGCGTCAGAAAAATGTATACATACACTGCTTAACTGGTCATGACTTTCTAATTTTTCTTTCTTTTCAAACTGTAATGAATTGGAAATAACGAGTAGACCAAGATTAACTTTTGAAAAAATGAAATTATTTTAACCCCTGTGGAATATATTTGAGAAAAACGTGCCAAAAATGGCAAAAAAAAAAAAAAAAAAATTTACTCTTCAAAAACATGATTGAGTGCAAAGAAACTTAATGCAAAGAAACTTTTAACTTGCGAAAAATTTATATACCTGCCTGTCAAACATAATGTGGTTTGAAGGAAATTTGGAAAGAGCTGCAAAATTACAAAAATCCGACAAATGGTGTGAAATTGCCGAATTTTTTGCAGAAAAGTTTCGTCATCTATTGGGAAAATGGTAAATTACATATTATGCATTGGACGAACGGGATTCACGGAATTGAAACAACGATTTTTCTCTTGCCCGAACTCAGGTCGGGTATTCCAAAATTGGCGTATTTACATTGCTTGAATTGAGTACGGGCTTCACGGAATCGAAACATCAATTTTCTCTTGCCCGAACCCAGGTCGGGCATTCAAAAAGTGACGCATTTGCGTTGCCCGAATTGATTTCGGGCTTCGCGGAATTGTAACACATATTTTCTCTTGCCCGAACTCAGGTCGGGTATTCCAAAATTGGCGTATTTACATTGCTTGAATTGAGTACGGGCTTCACGGAATCGAAACATCAATTTTCTCTTGCCCGAACCCAGGTCGGGCATTCAAAAAGTGACGTATTTGCGTTACCCGAACTGAGTTCGGGTGTCACAGGCAAGGGGTTAAAATACTATTGTAACTATGAAGATGTAGCAGAAGTACAAAAACAATATATCGCAGGGAGTTTCAGGCAGATCACCTATTATGCGATTTACAATTCATCGGATAAAAGATAAGTTTGAAACGAATGGACAACGTTCCGGAAAAGCAATTGAGCAAAAATGTGCCACACCACCCAACGAAATGTTTGTTGAAGTTGTGAATCAATAGCCCACCGTTATAAGCAGTGTATTCACCAGAACGTAATTATTTTGAACATCTGCGGTAGGAGGAAAAGTTATACATTTTATGTTAGATTATTTTGCAATTTAAATATTAATTATATGTGAATAAAAACGGGAGTTTAATCATTCAAAGCGTGTATACATTTTTCTGACGTACACTATATTTATGTACTAACTTACAAATTTAGAAAATTTCAAATGAAGTCATCTTCAATTAAATAGGAGTATTGTAACTATGAAGATGTAGCAGAAGTACAAAAACAATATATCGCAGGGAGTTTCAGGCAGATCACCTATTATGCAAGTGGCACCCTAGAGCCATATTACTTAGGAAAGGAAACAAGACAATCATTTTGATATAAAAATACATTTTCAGGTTAGCAATCATCTTATACAAATACCCTAATCTAAAACCGGAATCTCTGATGCACTCATATAGGGTCAGTCCAAAACTAACAATAAAAAAAAAATAGCAGAATAAATCTGCGATAACAGAACAAGAGAAGGTGTTGAAAGTTCACACCCCCTTTCTATGTTATTTGCACGAAGTTTACGGACATAACACAAAACCTACAATCTCTCGCACATAATATGACAGCATTCGCAGTCATTTCCTCACAGTCGCTCATATATTTCCATCTAAATATCCCACACATTCTGAAGAAGACGTTGTTATTACGAAGTGTCACACACCAGAGGGCAAGAAAAAGACAACAGTCAGCGCGACACTGTGTCATTACGGTGTCACTCTCGTGTTAGCGCACGAAAGCGGTCTTCACAATGATGATGATGATCATCTTCTTTCAGTATGGACAAAATTACACTAATTATTGAATCGCTTTCCCTGGAAAGGGATGATCCTATAGAACCGATTGTTAGTTCATGTTTATCTTAACGATTAATTCGTTTTTGATGATTGAGATAGACAGCAATAAGAATGAAATTGGCAGATTATAAGTTTAATTTCTCACAAAAGTTATTTAAGACTGTTGTCAAATCCAAACTAGATACTTTATGACATATTTTTTAATTCATTTTGTTTCGGAAACGCATGAAATTGGCAAGTGTACTTATTCGAAAAATTTGTAATCGAAAGGCGTTTTCTATTTTTTCTGTATAGGCAGAAGATCTTTCAGAAAATACTGTAAAAGTTGGCATTCTGAACCGAATACCCGATGAGACAGAGCAAGAAAAGGGATAAAACGTGTCGTCAAGTGACACGAATCTCTTATAACTCGATCAGTAATTTATTTATGAAAAAATGGAAAACGAATTTCGATTCCAAATCGCTTCAATAGTCAGGTCTGCCAATTTTATGCCTTTGTGGTTAAAAATGACTCAGAAAATGTGCCAGAAAATTTCGCTTTCTTTAGAAGGTCATTTGAGAACCACCTTATTTTTTTTTAAGTTGATACTGAACCTTTTATATAAAAATTATACAGCTCTCAGCTTCTGTCAAAACAGCAGTTTTGAACAAGCTTCAAACCATTATCACGAAATCATTTTAATATTTTTGTATGAAAATTTTCAAATCTTAATTGAGTTTAAATGTTGTTCTCAAATTCAAAATGTCCTCCTTCATGAATGCATATCCATATTTCTGAATGCTTCTTATAATAACTTTTATAGAATAACTTTTTATTAAGACACCCCTAACATCCCAAACAACTGAAATGTAAACTTCCTTTTTATTATATTTTAATCATCCCAAACAACTGAAATGTAAACTTCCTTTTTATTATATTTTAATCATTTGTATACCAACACATGTATTTGCACCGTCAGACACCAAATGTGCATAATGTTGATAATTTTCTTTCTAAAGGAAATGGTGTCAAAGTTGACGTTTTGAAACAAATTTTCTGTTGCGACATTTCGATAAACGTTGTTATGAGACGAAATCTCTTTTAACTCAAAATTCAATTATAAAAAAAAAAAAAAAAAAAAAAAAAAAAAAAAAAAAAAAACTATTTGATTCCAAATTACTTAATATTCATGTCTGTAAGTGTCCTGCTTTTACGTTTAACCCCTTCCCGACGAGCGTCCTTTACAGAATTTTTAATCTTTTAAAACCGGTTTTTCAAAACAGATATTTTTGCTTAATTGAATCGCAGAAATGCTGTCATTAAATAAGGCAAATTTTACAATAAAAAGTAACTGGTGGGAATAATCGAGGATTCTGAACATCTTATGCGTCACGTATACGTGTCGCTTGTCCCCAAGGGGTTAAAAGTAAGTCCGCAAATGTGACAAAGTTTCGCGTTGTTGAGCCTGGAATAATATTTTTTTAGAACACTTTTACAGATATATATATATATATATATATATATATATATATATATATATAATTATAATGAATTTTCTAAAATCTTCAAACATACTGATACACGTACGTAAATGCAAGGAATCCCATTTCACACAATATATTAATGCCCACCATGGACACATTATTACTGGTATATTTAGACACTGTCACTCATTCTCATTTACGTTCTGTAATACGCTTTGGTACAAACAAGGAGAGGGCCAACCTTGGTAATCACATATTTTGATTATTTTTATGTATGTTGTAGGGTAGAAGACCCTTAATCTCAAGTTCAATAGACTTATACAACGCTCCTTCGTTCTCGAGAAATAGGGGGTCTAATATTTTAACACAACTTAAATACTTACTTTGTAACAAAATTACTGCGTTGGTCGAAGCTCAGTTGTTATGGCGCCTGCTCGTTGATCCGCGGCCTCGGGTTCGAGACCGAGACGAGCTACGTTTGTTTTTCTCATTTTTTGTTTTATAAATATACTTGTAATTATTGTTTAATAATCCTAATTAAAAATGATAATATTGTGCATTAATTATAATGTTAACCTATTTAATTTTTATTTGTAACTAAATCGTTGTATAAAACATCATTAAACAGTTAATTTTTTTAATCACTTCTAAAATGTATTTCATGTATGCTTTATCGATGCAATGATATTGAACAATTGTGTCAATTCGTGATTTTAAAGAAACATCCAGTTATATATTGCCTTAACAAGGGAAGTCAATCGATGATAATATTACTCTGTTTTTAAAGTAAGAAGCATAATTATATTAAAATTTAGCATAAGAATTAAATTACAACATATTTTTTTGCATATTAAAGATTTTTAAATTTGTAATACGCATGCTTGCGCTTTGAATTAATTTATAATTAATAAAACAAGGTATGATTTTGTAACTATTTGGAATTTTTACTAGTCAATAATGGATCTACTTTTTAAAAAAATCTCTTTAAATGATGAGAAATGTTTAATAATGGCTTAAAAATCAAATAAATTAAATTTAAATTTAAATATGTTAACATTATAATTAATGTACGATATTAAAATTTTTAATTAATATTATTAAATTATAATTAAAAGTATATTTATAAAACAAAAAAGGGGAAAAAGAAACGTAGCTCGTCCCGGTTTCGAACCCGGGCACGCGGATCAACGAGCAGACGCCATAACAACTGAGCTACGACCAAAACGCAGTAATTTTGTTACAAAGTAAGTATTTTAGTTGTGTTAAAATATTAGACCACCTATTTCTCGAGAACTAAGGAACGTTGTATAAAATACGTTGAACCTAAGACTAGGGGGCTTCTACCCTACAACATATATAAAAATAATCAAAATCTGTGATTACCAAGCTTGGTCCTCTCCTTGTAAGTATTGCATTCCTTCACAGCCATTTCTAAAATCCATTGTACAACAATTCACTTATGAGTTGGATTTTTTTATTCACAAAATTGCTATAAACTATAACAAACCTATTGAATTCTTAGTAAAATGGAAACATAATGTCATTTTTCTTTTTTTAAAAATTTTAGAGAAATTACATATTAATAAAATTCCTCTTTCTTTCTCCACCCTTAAACCGCATATTCGTGATCTACAAAACAATTTTATCATCAGATATGTTGATAAGACAGCAAATAACTATGTCATCATCTGCAAATACTACTACCACCAACTTCTTACAGATGCAATTTCTTCTAATGATATTTTCACACTTCATCATGTTCCTTTAGAATAAAACAATAGACATATTTTAAGTTATCATAAATTATTAGACTTAAACAGTAAAAACTTCAATTATCCTAACATTGTTATGATTCCTAATTTTCACAAAAATCCCTTAAAATTTTTCACTGTCAGTAGGATGTAATACTTATATTACACGCGCTAATTCACTTTTCTTAAATATTCTCCAACAAATTTACAATTTATTTCTCAATAAAGATAATAATACTAATTGCATAAAAAACAGTTATGTGTTAGTTAATAAAATCAAGGCACTAACAAAAGTTCACAATATTATTACATATGATTTCAAGGACTTATTCAACACTATTCTTTTAGCAGATTTACACTCTACTAATTAATTCACTTTTTATAGAATATTTCTCATCATTTCAATTACCTGACAACATCGACACTGACTACTTTAAATCATTAATTAATTTTTTACTTTTCATAACTTTATATTCCAAAATAATGCTTTTTTCATTCAAACACAGGGAATTCCACAAGGCTCAGCTAGTTCCAGTATGCTTTCAGATTTATATCTTTATTTCTACGAAAGAAAGTATATTAACGATAATCTTTTGCTCTACAGATATATACTATATCTCTTCCTGTAGAATATCCTTCTGATCTCGAACTTAGTACTAACTTTTTAAAAAATTCTTCAATTAATTTCATGGACGTTAATATCTCTATTCTTTCTGATCATACTTTAAAATTCAATATTTATGATAAACGTAATGATTTTTCCTTCAATGTTATTAATTTTACTAATTTTCATTCATGTCTTCATATTTCTGTTTACAGATATATTCTTCTAAACCACTACAATCGCATTAAACGTCTATGTTCCCCCAATTTTATAAAGCCTAATTTATTAAAACTAAAGCATACAGCTCTGTCTTACAATTTTCCTCTTGCTTTTATTTCATCGTGGATTAAACGTTAAAACATTCTTCCAATTTTACCAGTATGGTCAACTAATATGTATAAAAATTATAAAATTGGAAAACAAAACTATAGAAAGTGGACGTGAATTGATGAAAAAATTATAAAATTTTACAAAAATATTATAATAAAAAATAACAAAACAACAAAATTTCTCGACAAAAATTATAAAATCAAAATGCTATTACGGTGGCTTGAGACAGGACTCCTAAAAATGATCCATAATATATATATATATATATATATATATATATATATATATATATATATATAACACAGTATTATTAATTATCTCTAGGGAGATTTAATTAGAATGTTACAAGAACTTGATATGTTTTTTTTAATTCAAAGATATTATAATTATATATATATATGTGTATAAATGTGGGTTTCATGCATTTTACACAATTTCTCAAACATTCCATCATTCACAATCTTATCTAGATTATGTTTTCTCATACAAGGCTAAATTTTATTTATTACTACCTTCCCATGTGCTCTCTATAACTATTTAAATATTATTTACATCTTTTAGTTTTCATTACTTTCTAAATTTTATTTACATCAATTACCACATTGTCAGTAATTTATTTTAAGCAAACTCTTTGTAGAGTTCCAGCTTTTCCTTTAATCTGATGGATGACAGCCCCAGCCTTTTTCATCTCTATAATGTTTGTAGATTCGGCTATTCTTTTTTTTATTATTATTTAATACTAGATGGTAGCACCTAACTTTTTCCTCTTCTTTTATTATAAATTTTTACAGTTCGCAATGAGTCAGCTTTTCAGTTCTACAGTGTCCATGGAAATTTGAAGAGCTCCTGAGTTTACCTGAGTTTATTAGCATTTTCAATCAAGTTTCATCACAGACATACTTTGTTTTTATAGTGAGCTATATCCATTGCTTTATTGTATTTTATATATCACTGTTTTGTAATAATCATGTTTATGCCTATATAATTTCGTCTCCGTACATTATCTGTATTTAAAATTAAATTAAGACCCACGCATAATAAACACAATGTTCCGTTTTTGGTACATTGGAAATTGATTCATTTGTCATCAGGTATTTCAAAAGTTGCTTCGCACGCCTGCGTTGTTAATGTGCATGGGAACATTAAGGTAATAGAGTAAGACATCATGAATAAAAACAGTCTTCTTTCGCAATAAATTATTCGTAGTACCAAAAGCATACCAATTTTCAACATTGTTAAAAATGTTTCATCTCTTTTTAAAAGTGTTTTAATTCTCCTATACAAAGTTATGAAAACAAGTATCTGAAGAAGAATTTAACATATGTGTTATGTAATCTTTGTTAATCATTTATTTCAATTCTTAACATACTTTATTGGGCTAAACAAATTAAAGATTTTACATTGATGTTAGTGCATAATTTTGACACCATTCATTATCTGGTATTTAGAACAAAATTAAAACCCATTCATAACAAATATACTATTCCATTTACGAGCGTAGAAAAAGTGGTTTATTTAACACCAAAATAGCACGAACTAGACATTTTGTTATTCATTGGATAATTGATTGAACATCAATTGTTTCAAAAAGTTATTTTGCATGACTGTGTATGTAATATTACATGTAAATGTATATGTTATTATAATATATTGACTTTATATGTAAAATCTAAGTTTTAGACACTAGAACGTGAAATATTTCGCAAGAGGGGGGAGAGGGGGGGGGGAGTTCTTGAACTTTTATTAGCTGAACCCTTTTTCCATACTCATCAGAAAATCCTTCGTTCTCCCATGCAAAGTTGAGATCCACCATTCACGCAATATAACAATTAAGGCGAATTGAAAGAGAAGAATAAGCAGGTGAAGTGGAATTTAACAACACCATTTCGTTATGTATTTTTTGTTTTAATTCTTTAAAAGAAAAAAAAATTCTTTAAATACTTTATTGCAAGTGTTATAGTTGTAAAATTATTTACAGTAACTGCGAATGTATCAAACTAGTTAAAAGGGCTTTTCATACTCTCATAAAAAATGTTTAATAACCACGCAATACAACGGTTAAGAATAATTTAAAGAGGAAAACAAGCAGATGAAGGAGATTATAACATCACTGCTATGTATCTTTTCATTCATTGTTATTCTTTCATTTCAATTATTTGGAAGAGGGGGGGGGGTGAATACTTTATAGTGCGAAAAAAATTAATGACGTTATTCATGTTTTTTTATTTTGATAACGCACTTCATCTGTATTTAGAATAAAATTAAAACCCACGCATAATAAACACACACGCACACACACACACACACACACACACACACACACACACACACACACACACACACACACACACACACACATATATATATATATATATATATATATATATATATATATATATACAGTGTGATTCATAAATATCTAAACAATTGGCTACCACCTTAAATATTGCCCTAGGCACACACTTCCAATTGCAAAGTTTCATAAAAAAAAAGGTGCAAAAGATAAGTTGCAAAATTTTTATACAGTCCCCGTAGGATAAAATTTCCAATTAGGAAATTTTTCCTTATCCATTCCTAAATTTAAAAAAAAAAAAAAAAAAAAAAATTAAAATCCATCTTGATAGCTGCAAAATTCACAGAGATATTAAAATCTCAAAATTCGTGACTTACACCACTTAAGCATACATTTCTTTCGCATTATATCAATAAACGCATCTATGACCTGAACCAAATAGTGCATAAAAGAAACTTATATCTCTAATAAACTTAAATTTTGCACCTTTTTTTACATAAAACTTTGAAATTGGAAGTATGTGCCTAGGGGCAATATTTAACGAGAAAGCCTATTGTTTCGATATTTATAAATCCCACTGTATATTTTATGTGACTGCGAAAATTAAAAATCAACACCTTTTTTTTTGTTCTTTTTTTTAAAGAAAATATTGGTATGATTTCGTTTCAAAAGGGAAGGGTGTATTTTTCTCCTTCTGCTATATGCAAGTAAATTGGTTTTAAAACGAGTTTATAAATCTCAATTTCTGGGTTTTGGGAATAAAGTCAACACATAACAAAAAATAAAATAATTCTAATC